>CM042439.1:20791632-21071632 GCA_023631565.1 Gymnocephalus cernua
TTGCATCAAAACTAGAAAACCCCACAAGCACACGGGAGCAGTAACCTTCAGATTAATGCTGTGTCTATACCCATAACACTCACAGACAGGGCAGGGGCGTCTACTGTATGCTTGCTACAGTTCAGCCATTTATCTCATGGAAGATGAAATCTTCCCCCATACATTCCCAGACGCTTTCCTTCTGTTACTGAAACAAGCAGAACATTTTTGTATTTACAGCCTGACAGCGAGTCGCTTGGTTTAGAAACAAGCATCTATTACACCCTTGAAGCGAATGCTGAAAGACAAGTCCAAGGCACTGGCCAGTCCAACGTGAGTGCATGTAGAAGTCTAGAGCAGTGGATCCCAAAGTGGGGGCCGGGGACAACCAGGGGTCCTTGAGGGGGGTTGCAGGGGGTCCACAGCAAAAAAGGGAATCATTAATTTTCACTAGAACTACATGAAAGAATGTATGACTGTTTTGGTCATGGGTTTACATACACTTTCTGTAATGAAACCTCTAAAAGCAAAAATCCGATCACATGGGGGGCCGTGGGATAAAAATCTTATCAATGGGCCAAATTTGTAACACTAGGGGTAAAAGTTTGGGAACCACTGGTCTAGACAGAGTAGATTTTTTATTTTCATGCATAGCTACCGTGTGATGATGATTAGGAGAATCCTTTTGTCGTTACCCGAGAGGTCTAAATGGTTCCTATGTGCTGTGGATTTGACTTTTTATCCTGCAGGACCCTGATTCAGAGGCATGCAGCACAGAGACGGAGGTATGCAAAGTAAGATATTTATATATTTCTATACCATCAAAGCTTGGTTTTTAGGATGGCTGACATTTTATGTATCTGCTATTCCTGTAGAAGTGACGTGGGAGCAACATTTTGAGGTACTTTGAAGGACTACTGAACTGGGACCCTGCAGTAGACCCTGCGAGAGACACACAAACACACACACACACACACACACACACACACACACACCCCTCCGGATTGACAGTCTGAAACAATGCTCCACGTGTCCAGTTTCTTCAACAGCATCTTCTACCAAGATCTTCCCTCTCTTACAGCATCCCTGAGTGACTGGGACTGACTCTTGCTGTTGTCTGTAGAGCTTTAGCGTAGCTCCGCTGTATGTGTACTTTTTTGGGTGTAGCTCAGTTTGCTTTTGATCACACTTTGGGTGTAACCTCCACCTCCTCCATTCCAGTGCAGGTGAAAGAACACTTTCTGGCACTTCAGTGCTTCCCTGTGTACACAAATCATCCAAAAAAGTCACCCAGCAGCTCTGTCGCTGTCTTTATCAAAGCAAGATACACACAGATAACGTGTGGATGTGCCATTGTCTGAGTGATTCTTCCCCCGTGTGCACCATGTCATCGGTAATAAATTCAATAAAAGATGTACAGTAATACTGCTTTTTGTCTTGTCTCGTAGTGCAAACAGGAACAGGCAACATATCAAAAATAATTCAGATTTTCTTTTTTTTATTGTCTTTGATTATGTCTAGGTGTACAAAATGCATGCAAAAAATAGCTTCTGTATATATATATATTGGTACATATTTACATTGTAACAACTGCATTCTGTAGGGATGTGCCATGCTTCTGTTTTTGTATGCCGAGGCGAGTGAGTACATTCAGAGAAATGCACAAGACAACACGAGACACAGAGACAGCAGGCGCCTTCAACACACACATCCGGCACACAGCTGAGATCCAATTGTCACTGACTGAACGTTAAGCACAAGCTCACTCCCACAGTCCTCCTTTGGATACAACTGTAACCTGGAATCATGAGAAACTATTCCTGTCACTGTCGCAACCGCTCCCATTGATTTTTCTTGTGTTTCACAACAGTGACAACGCTAAGCTAGAAAGCATTTAGAGTGAGCAAAACTCCGCCATGGCAGCACAATTTAATATTTGTATTTAGTATGTATCTGGACCCAGATCTGCATTAAAATAGTGACTAGAGAATATAAAGTCTGTAAGTATCCAAGGATGAATTGTGCAACATTAAAAGAGGGAACTAAAATGTATCGCCATTTCAATACGGTACGTGTGCTGTGGAATCGCTTTTGTGGCTAAATTCCATTAAACGTAGCATCAATCAGGGTTGATGCAATACATGCAGATGCCATTTAAATATACAGTAGTTGCAGTTGTGCGTTTGTGTTATGACTGGTATGTTCACAAAAACAGTTGAATTTAGTGAATATTGGCAAACATTTGTAGGAGTGGTTTTGCTAAACTTTTTAAAAATGGCGGGAAATCTCTGTAGGTGGAAATGGGTGAGGCCTGTACATGGATTGATTGACACATCTCGGACTAAGGAACCAGGAAAAAACAATTGGTTCAGGAACTACAACATTAAAGCTTTCTGACTGGCCACGCCGTGATGTAATCTGCACCAAAATCACTTCTTCCTCAGCCCATTGGCTGCTTTTCTACCAAATGTAATTGAAATATGTTTAGAAGCTGTGGATAAATGCTTCAAACTAACAGCACAATAAACAGGAGGGAAAACATAACCTTTGCAGAGGTAATAATTAACATAAAAAACGATTAACTGTTGAATAAGAGGTAGCTGGGCGGCACGAAGAGACTGTCCTATGGTTGAAGGGTTAAATGTTGGCGGCTACCCATCACTGTCTCTGTCAAACTTGAACACAAAGCTGCTCTTTCAAGCTGCTGCTATAACGGGGGTGACAGTGTTTTAGCATTATGCATCATGTCAGCAGTCCCATGCCCCAGTTACACACCATTCACAATTCTGTTGTTGTTGTTGGATAGGTACATCTTGTTATGGTAGCTGTTTAAGCATTGTGACACAGACAGGAGAATAAGGTAGTGATAACATGTTTTTTTCATTTATCAAAAAATCTTAAAAACCAATCAGCAATGCGGTGACATGCAGATTGGTATCAAAAGCACACAGGAGACGGCGACAACAGACGATACACAGTAAGTACGGTCGTTTACAGATGGACCACAGTTTTTTTTCCTTGATCATTAACTGTACGATGTTAAATGGCTGGCAGGTACCAGCAGTGTTACATGTAATCTCAATAACTTTAATATGCATCTGTAAGTGGAAAAGTGCAAATATTTAAATATAAGCAGTATTTTAATAATAATAATAATAATAATAATAATAGATAAAAAAAATGAGCGGCCTCCTCTGACAGCAGTGGAATGCCAATAATGCACCAATGATAAAGATGACAACAATATTGCACCTCTGACACTGACAAATGTCCATACAAACACACACATGTAAAGCTGGCAACATTCTCATTAGAATGTGATGAGAGTTCAACCATTTTTAAGCCAATAAGCAGGACAAGAGGGAATCTGCGGATGCAGAATTTCCTGCAGAATTTTTACAGACCTAAAACAAATTTGAAAAAATTACATAAAACTCAGAATGTTAAAACATTTCCACCCCAAGCAGAAAACCCCCTCATATATTTTCATCCTGTATCACCGCTGAAAACTGTAAAAAATACAAAAAATTAAATTGGGTCTGCTAAGTTAGAACATCCCATCACAGATGTTTTGGGTTCAAACAACCTTTCATTGAAGGTGCAAAAAGACCTCCGCCTCTTTTCACTTCACATCATCTTCAGCAGGGAGAAGGAACAAACACAAAAGAAAAACATTATTAAATGAATTTCACTTGATTTCAGACTGCGTATACAAATTCACATTAAGACATTCATGTATCCTGTACAAATTACCAAATCTTTTACTGAACAATTAAATAAAGATACAGTATAAAGCTTTACAATCCCCAGCACCCACGATAATCTATGGTTTTTATGCATAATGTCCCTGCCTCTGTGAATCTTAAACACAGAGGCTCAATAACAGTATAGGTGAAATGCTTTCCCATTCTGCTTCACTGAAGGATACTGAGGGCAATATTAATAGAGGAACTACAAAGCGCTGCACTCCCCGTTTCTAAGCAGCCCCACTGACAGCGCTCAAGTCTTGATATTGGCAACCTGGGCCTAATCATGACACTAAGATTCTCCTTTTCACTCCCGTTCAGAGCACTCTTTCAGCCAAACATGCTTTCTCTCACAGGGCAACGACCCAGGTCAGCAAAATGAAGTTATATAAACATTCATCTGACGCTGAGCTGCTGCGGAGCCACAGATGTTCTCACTGATTTGAGTCGGCGTCGCAAAGTTAGCTAACCACTTTGAAACAAAGAACTCAAATCACTGATAAACACAGTTTTCTTTTTCATTCATCACCAACATTTGTGATCTCACAGGGTTAGAATGCTAACTAACTAGCTTACCTAGCACACTACTCTACAAACATGTATTACTAGTTGGACCTTTAAAACGGCAGCAGGCAAACTAGTTTAACATTGCACGATCCATTATTCTAATTATTATTATTTGGAACTTAGAATTTGAGGTGCTAAACCCAATTTAAATTCAATCTCATTTATATTTTATAAATATACTTTCATATATTTGTAAAATACATATGGGATAATCATTTTCACAATAGCCAGATTCAGAGTGAGATTTAAGGCAAACATAAAAGGCTAAGATCGATTTCTAATATAAGCTGGGTTTATATGACATAGTTGGGTCTTGGTAGGGTTAACATTTAGTGTCAGGGGGAAATAAATCCCTTAAACAGTGCAGGGATTGTTGTCCTCTGCATATTGCAAAGCACACCTCTATGACCCACTGTGCACACATGAAAACCAGATTCCCTTTATTTTATTCTGCTAGGGAATAATGAAATATAAATTTGGGGTGGTAGAAAAAAACAAAGATCTGCTCTTCCAAAAGGTCCCACTACCCTCCCCTCAGCAAAAAGGAAACATATATATAAGCCTCTCCCTTTTCCGTCCTCCCCTCCCCCTTAATAAGAATGTGTGTACAGTCCCTGAGCCTGGATAACTGATTCAATTTCTTCTGTAAGAGCACTCATTGATGTTTAACTTAGACAATACGATTATTCATGCCTCCAAGTCAGCTCTGCACCAAAGAGCGTTGTATAATAATACATTCTAATTTGTAGGGGGAATTATTTAAGGTATAGGCCATCGGAGTAGTTTACAGTGTGTTCACATTCGCCATCAAACAACATACACTTCATAATGCTCCAATATCTGTCGCAATTACTGCAAGTACTGTATGACATAAAAGGGAAAGAGACAGCGTTAGAGAACAGAAATCAGACAAACAAAGAGTAGGAGAGGAAGCGTGAAATGACTTCTAACACAGAAATAATTACACATTACACATGATGTAGTCCTTCCTGTGTGACCAGCCTCAGACAGCTAACTCCCTTTCCTTTCTGTCAGAGACAATTCAACCAGTCAGGCCAGCACAGGAAGGACTTGGACCTTTATCACCCAGCTCCAAAGTAAAAGCTGATGGCACACATACAAGAATAGGGCTGTGAGACGATAACTGATAAATAATTTCAAACAAAGCACTGTAGTTCACTGAAGAGACGATATAGTGTCATTTACATGCTGAAATCTGTGATGATTATTCTCTTCTCTTTGGACTGTGACAGGTGGCTGTCGACAGTCTGATGATGAGGCCCAACTATTCATCCATGCACACGGGTAAACAAAAAAACGTGAGTTTGGCAGTCCCCCCCCCCCCCCCCCCCCACACATTACAGTGGTAATGCCAGCTGACAAACACGTTCGTGCCGTTCTTCCGCAACAATAATTCAAACTGTTAACGATCAAGAAATTCAAGCAGAGTTCCTCTTATCGGTTCACTGATGCCAGTCACAACAGTGAGCAGTTAAGACAAGCAACATTGTAGATCATTAGTGCCCAGAGACTCCACATTAGAGAAGGAAATTGTGGGGAACTGGGATCAGGAAGGAAACTCTGAGGCTGAAAGAGGAAGAAAAAAAACAAAGCAAGCCCGAGCTTACAAGTCTGAGTGTAAACGCAAGTGATACAGCAGTGTCTCTCCAGTGTATAGACTGATACGCCTGTAGCGTGTCACTGATTCGAAGGATGAAGGGGTGGGCGCACTGTGGTTCAAGCAAAGGAATGGAAAGAGGATGGAGTTTAAGACAAAGCTCTGTTGACGGGAGGCGCGTCATTAAGACTCAAGAGGAGGGCTCGTCTTCATGCAGGTCCTCCAGCTCTCCTTCTCTGGGTCCGTCTCCTGTGCTGCTCTTTCTGGAAGACGAAACAAAAGAGAGACAGAGAGAGAGAGAGAGAGAGAGAGAGAGAGAGAGAGAGAGAGAGAGAGAGAGAGAGAAAGCAGTCATAATGAGCAGTTTTCAATATCTAAATGATTCTACTGTTAAGCTTGTGCTCAACTCTCCAAATTTAGCAAAACCAGAGAAGCTCCCCCCCCCATTTTTCTTGCATGGTAAATGTTTAAGACACAATGTAACACAGCAGCAGGGAGATGAGACAACTCTCTGAGATGACAGCTGGGAAAGGGTTATGCTGCTCCATCACTTGGCATGATGGGGCTGAGCGAGAGTCGGGGAGTCTGAGATGATGATGTTGGACAGACAGCGTGCCAGACTGTATTGCACAAAGTGTTACCTGAGAGAGGGGTGAAGTTTAAAAGTGGGCCGGAAGGGCCACGAGTCCCTGCAGCAAAGTGGGAGAAAAGATGGAAAAGTCACAGGTGAGAGGGAAAAGTTCGCCTCAGGGGATTGAAAGGCATGTTCCCAACGTGGAGATGACTCCCCCCCCCCCTACCAATAGTAGTGTCCAACATGACCAGTCAGTTGTTAAATCAATTTTGATACGTTATTGCATTTCATACCAACATAAATTGAATCATTTGAGACTTTGACTGTTCGGACAAAATAGGCAAGATTTTTTTTTTTTTACAGTTTTTAAAAGGGTCTCCACCAATTTTACAAATCAAGTTTAGCTTACTCATTATGTGGAGTACGACTCAGCCTGTAAAAACTGTTTTTATGAAGTCTTCTGTGGCTCTAGAGGAGCTTTGTCAAGTCCGAGAAAATAACCCTGGTGATGTCAGAGTGATGTCATCAGGGTTTCGTCGCTTGGACTTGGAAACGGACGAATCTTTGACAGAAAGCCTCGGCTACAAACTGAGTATAGGTAATTATAAAAACGTGCATTACGAGATAAGGAAAGTCTAACTAAAGATGCTATCAATGTAGCCTAGTTAGCAAAACCAGTTGATAAAAAGGCATTATGCTGTACTTTAAAAATCTGACTTCAGGGGGCGTTCCAGTTGACATTTTCGACTGGGAACTAGGACATTGCAACTTCCCAGTTCAACAGGAACGCAGCATACTTGCTGCCCCCCCCACCCACCCCTTACACGTCTCTTCCTGTTTTCTCTTTCACTTTACTTTGGAGCAAATTACAGTATTGTGTTAATTAAGACATTCACTTCTTCCACCTGCCATTCAGAACATTTTTTGAAAGCTTTATCAGCAGTAGAATTTTGAAGTAGAATGTTTCTTTCGGCTCTCAGACGATGCCCATGTTCTTGTTTATGGTACCATGTGAGTATATATATTTAATATAATAATGTCTCTAAATAAAAGTGGTTGAAACAGATAACATGCTAGACGTAAGCCATACGGTTGCTGTTGAGGGTTCGTTTTAAAGTCCCCCTCCCCCCCATTAGTCAACAAGGTTTATAATTCATGTTGACATGAAGCTCAAGAACCAGAAACTATGAGCTAATGTACAGACTAAACATTCCAGTCCAGGGCTCCTGTGAGCTGGAGAAGGACAGAGCCCATGGTTTCCACATTTTCCAGCAGGGGGCAGTATTGTTTCAACCTCCCTGCACGTCCTCTGAAAACACCTTCCCCTTGGCAGCTCTCTGACTGCAGAGTGTAACAGGGGAAACCTCGGCCTGGGTAGAGGAGAAACCATCTAATAAAACCCTCACAATAGGAGAGTAGAGTCTCCTCCACGTTCAGCACTACAGTGGCCCGTCTTCACGACTACATCTGCTGGACACATAACACAGATTACTGCCCCGAAGGGTTCCGCAGTACTGCAGGGAACAGCTATAGATGCATCAATTTACCCTTGGCTGTACTGAATATGTTGGAATTGCACGATGGGATAAGACGATTGGTCATTTCCCCTGTGATGTGTTTAATCCATGCAGCAGGATATCCAAGTTCAGCCCGAGGCACTGGTAGATCTATATCATTCTCAGTCACTCTGAATCCCTCTACTCTTAAAAGCAACACACAAAAAACACTTATAAATGCTGGAAGCTCTGCTGCATACAATGAAAGAATGAATTATGGTGCTATGGCAACCCAAAGCAGCAGCTGCTGCAGGAGTGAATGCCAGTTAACCTGATACAGCAGACAAAGGAGCCAGGTGTGAAGTACCGATCGACAGTATGCCACAGTCTTAAGCAATCCCTGCAATAAGATTAAGCCTTCATCTTCATGGCTGAGATATGCAGGTATTACAAGTGTACAAGGGAGATCAGGGCATGGGGGACGGCCAGGCAGCTGGACTGTGTGTGCTTACATGAGCAGGCTGCCGGGTGCAGACATGGACCTCTCCTCTCTCCTGCTCGGGCACTCAAAGGGGTTACCGAAGGAGCGCTTCCTCAGCATGGCTCTTACCAAAATCTGAAAAACATTCACAAACACAGGACGGTTACAAAGATGTGCAAAAGCTCTCGTGTTGTGTTTTGAGCCTGTGGTTCTGCAGAAAGAATACAGTAATTGGACACATTGTAAGACTTGCACACAGGTGTTAAAACATACTAGAATATCTGAGTTCTAATGGTGAGGTTGACATTAGAAGTTATTTATGTCTACGGCATATGTGGTAATGACGAGTGTGTGTGTGTGTGTGTGTGTGTGTGTGTGTGTGTGTGTGTGTGTGTGGGGGGGGGGTGGTCAGGAAGGGAGGAGATGTGTTCATGTTGTAAATTCGGTTTTGTATTTTGCTTAAAAGGTGCCATGGCATGAAAATGTCACTTCATGAGGTTTTTTAACATTAATATGAGTTCCCCCCCAGCCTGCCTATGGTCCCCAATTGGTTTGAAAGGGTGATAGGTGTAAACTGAGCCCTGGGTATCCTGCTCTGCCTTTGAGAAAAAGTAAGCTCAGATGGGCCATTCTGGAATCTTGCTTGTTATGAGGTGCAAGTATGTTTGTGTGCAACTCACTTCTAAAATGTAATAAAACTGGTTTCCAGCATATTTCTTTGTTTCTAAATACTTAAAATGCCCATATATATATATATATATATATATATATATATATATATATATATATATATGGAATGTTCTATCCCCCTATATTGGTGTACACAATTTTCACTCTGTTAGTACAGTTGCACACAAACATACTCAGGACCTATTCATGCTAAACACACTAATGAGAGATGTCAGAGTGATGTCGGAGCGACCAGAACAGCTGGGGGTTCAGTGCCTTGCTCAAGAGCACCTTGTCAGTGCCCAGGAGGTGAACTGGCACCTCTCCAGCTACCAGTCCACACTCCATATGGACTTCGGTCCGTACGGGGACTTGAACCGGTTCCTAACCCAACTCCCTACGGACTGAGCTACTACCACCCCCACCACGTCACTGCCACGTTACTGGGTAACGTGTGCTATAGATCCAAGGATCAATGGCATTAATAATTTCAAATGTCCCGTTTATGAGGCGCTCCTATACTGCCAACTATGTGAGCTTGTTTCCAAATGATTGCAACACTAGAGCATTTATGAAGCCAGATGGTGTACAATCTGGTTTCTCCCATTCAGGGAAGTTATTCCTTTGCAGTGGGTGTTATGGTTTGTGTGAATAATAAAGTTTTACCCTTACTGCTCTGTGTTAAATCGTGGTCAACCATAAGAAAAGCTTTAACAGTACAGGAATAGACAATATTCAAACTTTTTTCATTTATTTCAGAGTTGAATAGCGAGGGGCAACCTTGTCCTTGGTTGTCTTCTGAAATGTAAAATCACTTTGTTGCTGTATTTTGTCACAGTGATGGTTAAGAGAGGACTACAGTTGTCAGGAAAACAAGGTACTCTTAGAGCTTCGCCTCTCTTGGAAAAGATGAGCGTAAATGTATCAATTTGACAGAAAAGTGCTGGGTGAATGGAGGACACTCAGGGTTCCTTACCACTGCAGAGAGGCTGGGAACAAACTTGACTGAATTCTGGATTTCCTCCTCGGTCACCTCCACCACAGAGCAGTGCTCCTCCTCCAGAGGCAAAGGATCAGTGCCTCTCTGGGTCACCCACTGGTCCATCTGAACACGCATACAGACACACATGACACATGACGACATGTCGCTACTAACTGTATCTACGGTCCACAGAAGGTTGCATCTTAATAGGAAGCCTGACACTCATTGTTCATCTGTATGTATTTTTTAATGTTTGAAATATACTAAAAGGAGGACTGCAGTTTTTATTTATCATTAAGCCCTGCACACAGCATGCATATTTCACAATATTGATCATTTTCTAAAGCAAAGCTTACTGTTTAGATTTATATTATTTATGAGCGTTTTCTACCAGCCAGCCAGCTATCTGTTTTGATTAATGTTGCTATGCTACGAAAACCCAACTGCAAAGACTTAAAAGGTGCTTGAGACAGATAATCAATCACAGCGACCAGTCAGAGTTTTTTTTTTTCTCTTTCTAAAAAGGTCTCAAAGTTTTGTTTTCATCAAACAAGAGTAAATAGTCCTTTTGTTGGGAAGTATTGCTTGTGCTTGTGTGAACATTTACTACAGGTGAATTTGGCCCGCCCATGAGAAAGAGAGAGACGTCATGGCTTGCAAACAGGTGAAGCATGGCAGTTGGTCAAGGCCACACCCCCACCCTCCACCTTGGCCCCCCTCTCTCCTCCTCAATAGCATTTAAAGCTACAGACACAGAAATGGCACATCCTGAGGAAAGCTAATTGTGGGACTGGCTCTAGCATAAAAGCATCCAAAAAGCAGCATGTCATAGGACCTTTTAAAAAACATTTTGAATATCTCCAGACTTATACTTTAAAATGTTTGCAGACATCCTGGTGCATTGGTGTGCTAGTGGGGAAGCTCTGAAGATGACTGCAATGTCTTTCAACGTCTTGCTGTTTTGTTAGAAACTCAAAGTCAAAACACAATCATCGACACGATCGACATCAAAAATGATGTTGCTGCTCATTTCCAAATTATAATTCAGGAATTTCACTTTTCTTCAACATCCCAGTCAAAAATACGACAGAAGATCAGTGAGCATCAATAGACATCAAAATGAAAAAGTACATGACAAAAATGTACCTAAAGCAACTTGAAACTCGGCAAGGTTTTTTTCTGTACCATGACTTGAATCAAAAATCAAAAGTATGTAAACAGGCTTAAACTTATAGGCAGTAATAATGTAAGTAAATACAGTTTAGCGCAGGGGCTAAAATATTCTTTTGCTTTAAATTACATTAAAATATAATTATAGTGTTGCAATACAAACTTCTCTTTATTATTTGATATATCATATTCTTCTGACAAAAAGTTTTAATAAGCTGCCAGTTTGAAACTTTTGTCAAGTCGGAGATGTGTTTTTGTGTGTATGTGTATGTGTGTGCGTGTGTGTATGTGTGTGTGTGTGTGTGTGTGTGTGTGTGTGTGTGTGTATGCGTGTATGTGAGCGTGTGTGTGTGTGTGTGTGTGCGTGCGTGCGTGTGTGTGTCCCTGTGGTTGCACACAGGTTTATGCATGATGCCTAATTATCTCTTCTTCCATAAACACAAACAGAGTCTCTGGTGAGAGAATGACTCACTGACACATGATTTGATTGTGTCACGGCAATAAGAGGGGAGTGGGGAATGACATCTATCCATGGCTGGTCCAGGAATTTCCCCTGTACTACTGACTCCCCTGTCAGTACAGTTCCCCTGTACTACTGACTCAATGCAGTCCCTCATAGGGACAAACCGGTTTCATCATGCCCTGGGGCAACACAGCATGTGTAATGAACCCTACTGAATGCACCACAGTGAGGTCAGAGTCTTCTGAGCCAATCACAGGAGAGAAAAATCACAGTCATGTTGTGTCTGAACATGAACAATGACATCCTCGTTATGACCATGCTCAAGGTAGCTGCCTGTCATCCTGAACAATAAAGTGACTAACCCCGTGGTCTCATTTACATCCTCTTTGTTCTCTAGGTTACCTTGATTTCAGGCATGGTGATCCTGGTGTCTGGGTTCTTGTCCAGCATACGCAAGATTAGAGTCCGCAGCTCTTCACTGATCTTTGGTCTGCACCGAACACAAAATAATGACAAATAAATGGCAGTGACAAAACAATTTGAGGTTTAGCTACTTTGTTTCCTGCATTCTGGTGACCTTTAAAATAAAAAGAACTACATAACAAGTACACTACAACAGCATTTATATGTTAGGATGACCAGACATTCCTGTTTTTTGTGGACAGTCCTCGTTTTTTGGTGGCCTGTAGCTGTCCCCGGGAATGTGCCCGTTTTTTAATGTGCGGTAAAAACACCAAACAAAGTGAAATAATTATTTACATGTCAGGAAAGACGGTAGAACCGAGTTGACATTAAACGCGTTGTGCTGGTTTGGCCAACAGAGAGGGCTGCTCGGTAGCGGACAATAGATGCCAGACCATCGATGTAAGGTAAGCCCCTCTGATCCCTGTCACAATCTACTTGAATCTAATCAACCACAATATTCACAAACATAGCGAGCCCCACAGTGTGGTGAAAGGCTATTTGACTGACTCCACTCCCACTCGTCTGGAGCGGGAGTGGCTTTACTGAGGCACTCTGCAGGGACCTGCATACATATTGGGGGACAGTGGCTCAATCAGAACTTTTTTGCTTTAATCAGCTGCAGTGGGGAGTAAGAAGAGAAGTAAGGATGAATAGGAAGAGAGCTAGAGGGGGAATGGCAGATATACAATCACAGAGCAAGTCAATGTATTATTCCAAGCAAAGTGAAGATAAGATATAAAAATGAAGAAACCAATGTGACTCCGTTAACCAAAGTGTCTCATCTAAGCAATTATCTGTCTCTTTAAGCCCCTCTCCCAAAAAAGGCCAGTCTGCTCTGATTGGTCAGCTTTTCAGAGTCTTCCGCATCTGCTCTTTTGGCGTTTTTGCACCGTCACTGCGTCCGGGGAATGACTGTAACAGCACTGTTACAGATTATTTTTTGGGGTTTTTCTCTTTATTTGAAAGCAGACAGATATGAAAGGGGGAGAGAGATGGGGGATGACACGCAGCAAAGGGCAGCAGGTCGGATTCGAACTCTGCGCCGCTGCAGGACTCAGCCAACATGGGGCGCACGCTCTTACTAGGTGAGCTAGAGGCCGCCCCGTAGCGGCACTTTCTACCTATATATAGTATAGTTGTGACATCACAATCGTCCAGAAGCCCTGGCGGCTCGTTTAAAGGCACAGTTAGTGAATACGGGCTGTGTGCATTTCTCTGTGGATTGAGCGTTTTGATAGTTTCACAGTATTTATATAGCACCTCGACCTGCTTTATAATCAAAATAGACATGGAAATCTCACTTTTAACAATATGGGATCTCTCACTTTTAACAATATGGGTTCTTTAAATGAGCTACTGTAAGTGAAGTCAAAGCTCTAAAATATTTAAAACAATGAGATCAAATCTGTGATATCAACAAGTTTACCATCATCACAAAGCACTACACACCTAGAGTATAATGGCCCTATCAGTGCTGACGACAAGGTGCTGCTAACTGTCATTGATTGGTAATGACTGGAGATGATTCCATTAGGTGAAGCGATAGTCGAGACTCCGAAGAAGGGTGATGTCGGATGAACAAGCTTTCTCCCCAGTCACTGAGTCTCTTGAGCCCACTGGGGGAAAACACTTATCATTAACAATATGACACCCTGTCCTTACACACACTCCATTCTACCACTCACAACCCCTTCACACTTGCTGTGTTGATACTCCCTCAGTCTATCACCACTGCCAGCCTCTTCCAAGGTTCCTATCTCTTGTCTTATCTCTTTTCAGTGTTATTCACTCGAGAAGACTTCCACATTAACCTTTTAGGCACAGTGAATATAGAGGAAGTACAGTGGGTTGTATGTGTCCAGGCCACTGATGCCCCTGTTTGCTTTTTCAATGCATGTTTGGGTCACATAGTGACATTTGCTGTATGCTGGCACTCTCTGCTGTGACAAGCTATTCTTATTTTTGCAGGTGCAATTTGTAACTGAAAAAAGAAAATGGTTTTGCAACTGAGATACAGATAATAAGATAGCAAAGCCAATAGGATGACTACAGCTGTGTGAGAGGTGGCTGGAACATCGCTGCCATCCCTTTTAATAAAGTGGAGGAGAGGGAAGGATGCGGGAGGTGGACTTACGTTTCAGGGAAATCCACAAGCTTGGTCCTTATCTTATTGTGCAAAGCCAATATGTACTCGTCAATAAAGGGGCACTGCAGGTGGAGCAAAGGAAAGACAGTGAGAAAAACAAGAAAAGTACATTAAATTACTACTGTGCCAGAGAACATATGTATCCCTAAAGTCAACTAAGACAAATAACAATAGCAGTAATCAGCTTCTAGCATTTATTAAAATAAATGATGCCACCAGATGGCTGTTGTAGATACCATAGAAAATAGGTGATAGATAATGTTACTATTAAGTGCCACTGGGTTCTGTTAACATGCACGGGAGTCTGGGAAATAAACACTTCTCCCAGCCTTCACTGCTACCTTTTGTGGACCAGATGAACAGAAAATGTGCACACTTGCCTTCCCGAAGACGAAACAGTAGAGAGTAACTCCCATGGCCCACACGTCTAGCGCCTTTAACAAAGTGCCAGAAGAGACATTAAATGCGACATAATGGCAAACAGACACATTATAAAAACATACATTTAGAAACACCCTGCAGTGATCCAAACACTTAACTTGCACAAACAAACACGGTCGGTGACCTAAAAAAAATGCAGACTGCCTTCAGTGACTTATTGGACATTTTAGGGTTATTTTTTTGGGGACGTCTACAGGCAGATGCCCTGGAGATGGATGGGTGTGATCAGGTAACAGAGGCACTGCAACAAATCATAAAGCTCTTTGTTCTCTCGCTCTCTCTCTCTGGATGAATAGCTCTGCTAGGAATCCATTTCTATTCCTTGATAGATATAAAATGATAAAACCAGCCCTCTGAACCTGCCTAATCTATCACAATGCCAACGATATTTGCTTTCAGACACCGTGCTGTATGACTAACACATTCTAATGGCCTGATGTACTTCTGGGACTGACAACTGAGGGGGGTTTAAGTGACATAAGTGTCACATATTGAATATCTCACACCAAAATCACAAATGTTGGTGCTCAAGTGGACACAAAAGCTCTCTGGGACATGGCTTGAACAAATCAAAATCAGGAAGAATAAAAGACTAATCAGAGAATAAGGGGCCAATATGACTGCATACATTTCTTCATGCACTTGAACGGCTCGGACGTCCTTCCTGTCTGCAATCAAATATTCTATTCCGGCCCCTCTTTTGTGGACATGCAAGGTCCTTCCAATCCATTGGTGATAACCACTTGAGGAAGCAACATGACGTGTGCCTACAATGTTGGATGTTGAATAGGATTTCAGGGTTGAGACCTGGGGCCGGAAAGGGAGCGTTCTTGGCTGCTAATTGTTCGTAAATCAGCAGGTAGGGTTGATTCACAAGCCTTAACAAATCCTTCATACTGCAAGAAATATGGAGAAATTACGTCAATCCTTTTCTTTCACTTGCAATAAAACAAAAGTAGGCTTTGGGATTGACTGCGTTTCAAATAATGTGGATGTTTTGTAAAGGCAGGTGGAAATCAATCAAGTTATCCTTGACAAACACGACTGATCATTGCTTGACTGCAAAAGTTGAAAGAGTATAATGATGTGAAACATTCCCAAATCAATATCAGGGTATGTTAAACTGATAGCCTTATTGCATTTGACTGGTAATGGTGCTGTTCTCAACTGTATAACTGGCTTCCTTGTTATTTATACCAGCTCTCTCTCTCTCTCTCTCACACACACACACACACACACACACACACACACACACACACACACACACACACACACACACACACACACGGGGAAAGACAATGACCATTTGCTCCTCGGATTAGCAGGCCGGCAAAGGTCTGAAAGCTCATCTTGATATAATGGTTTTCATTTTTAAATCATGAGTTTAGGCTTCGACCGACAACTGCAGTTGCTGTAACTACAGGAGCACAAACTCGTGCACACTCACTGAATGAATAAATTAATCTAGAGTTAACTCACTTTTCCACTGAAGCTCTTTCGCGTGTCTGAAAGGGTCTCTGGTGCCATAAATGCAGGAGTGCCAGCAGTGCTGGACAGCAAAGCATCATTGCCCTCAAACTGGTTGCTGACCCCAAAGTCTGCTATCTTCACATGGCCATCGTCCCCCAGTAGCAGGTTAGAAGGCTTGATGTCCCGGTGGACAATCTTCTGGTAGTGCACTGGGAATAAGAGGAAGTCATTTGTCAGATTTTTAGAACTGTAACCTCTAAGCTGCCACAAACCAGACAAACATCATCCAGATGATTTTGTTATTCTTGAACCCTTACCACAAAAAAAAACTATTTTTTCCTGAGTGTGGCGCTGAAGATAAGCTAAAGCGAAAGACAAATGTGGGGAAATGTGGTACGATTTCTACATTTCTTCTTCCCAATATATCCTCTCAATATCTCATAATAAACACAACAAATGTCATGGAAAGTGAGCCATTTGTTTTTGGGATACCTTGTCATGAAGAGAGATGATGCCATACGGAAAACACCGTTAAGAAATCGGGGACTGCCCATCTCTCCAACGCTCCACTGTTCCGACCTCTCAATAACCCGAAAAATTCCCTTTGGTCCTACAGCCCACCAGTCCGACGTCTCTTTGGTGGCAAAATTACAAATCCCACAATGGCCACGCCAAGACCCGCCCTCGGGCTGTAGGACCAAAGGGAATCTTTGGGGTTATTGAGAGGTCGGAACAATGGAGCATCGGAGAAATGACATGGCACCTAAGAAATCACGCTGTGGGGAACATGAATATCCACAGAGGGTTCAATCTGGCCATCAGTTGTAAAGATATCTTGCAAGAAATCAGTTTGCATCAAAGTGTTGGACAAACACACCAGCTGACTGGCCGCTATCCATCTAGTGTCCCCCATGATATGGACATATACACTACAAAAACATTTGGTGTCATTCATACATACAAAACAAATACATATAAAATATATGAACTGCAGAAAGGCGCATGTAAGTCGCGGATTGCAAAATGCCTTTTTATATGTATGTGTCAAAAATCATGATTATGGCAGTTGGGAACCTAGGTTCCTCTAAGACTGAAAGTTAAATACATCTCTAAGCCTTAACACTCAATGTAACAGCCCCCTGGAGCAAAGCCCTGGAAACTTTGCTGATTGGATAAGTGGTCCCTTCTTGTCTGAGGAGGTCTTATTTAAACATAAGGCACTTGACTTACTAAAAGCCTAGACAATTAATCATCGTTAGCAGCACTAATAATACTGCAATTAAAAACACACAATGCCAATGACCTACAGACTGATTACTAATCTCTATAATTTAGGCTAATTTAGGTTTTAGAAGACATGCTACACTCACATTTTGACACAAATGTCATATTAAAGTTTTGGAGAAAATCAGACAATAACAAGGGGTTTATTATGAAGTCTTAAAGGCTCCAGAATTAATCCATAAAAGGCTCAGCCTTTAAGTGTCCAATAATTTATTAAATTGTGAAAAAAATGCAGGAAGTTATTCAACCTCAGCTCATTATAAAATGTTATTACAGAAAAACTACTGGGACCGTGGATACACTTATTATTTTTCACTTTCGTTAACATTGTGAGATAGGCATTTGTGCTGCGTTCATGTGGTGTCGGAATAATAATAAAAATGAGTTTCTGACTGGAAAAATTCACATCATGAGTTAGTGATTGCCTTTGAGGAAGTTTGCGCTCTCTGAGTGCCCTTCTACTGTAATAGCTCATTCGTATTTCATTTTAGAAATTTGTATTTTAACATTTCTTTCCCCAATCACACTTTAATGTCATGCCACTTTTTCTCTCATGTCACATTTTATGATTACATTTTTCATTTCATGAAACCTTCTAGTTAGCCTAACTCCTTAACCACAACTACAGTAAACGACAAGTCACAGAAAAATGAAATATGTAAAAAATAATTAAAACAGACTTGAAAAGGGGCATTTTGAAAATTAGAATATCTACAATTAAATAAAAATGACAAATGAAAACCTGTTATGAAAATGAATGATGAAATAACATTTTATAATGAATATTAGTTCTAGTGATTTCAATGATTTCACAAATTGCTGGTTAATATTTTAAACAATTCATTCATTTGATCCCATAGTTGATAGTCAACACACTTTTGGTTTGGAAATGCATCCTTACAGTAAAACCATACTTCAATATACTCAAAACAACAGGTTTTATTTTTCAAGATGGTCAGCAATAATAGTGATGAGGGCATAGCTTTTCAGTCAGAAGAACAGAGTTTATCTGAAAATAGCTGAGCCTCAACTGTGACATATGGCCCATGAGGTGTAAGCACTCAAATCCAGTCATGTGAAAATAACCATAGTGTATTGCTTTTACATGCCATTTTGTTTAAAAAAAAAAATGGCATGATGTATGAATGGCATGTGGTGGTTTCTACGAGACCCTGTAGTCTTATTTTCAAGATGGACCTCACAGCTCTGAGAGAGGCAGCATTGAGCCTTATTGTTAGGCTCATAGCCTGGGGAAATAGTACAGTAAATGAGGACACAGCTTTCACTGAACAGAGGCTTTATACTGATGAGGTGGACAGCACAAATCAGACCCCAGGGGCATGGCAATAGGGCCAAGAACACTGTTCTTCTAGATAAAAAAGAAAAATGCTTCCATATGATTTTTTTTTTGTTACTGAGAGAGCACACCGTTGCAAAGACACAGTGGTCCAAATGTTTCTGCTTTTACACTTTGAGTATCATAATGGGTACAATAAAGAGGGATATCTGTAGAAATGGAATATCCAATGCTTTCTTGGCCACTAGAAAAAACACCCCCAAAACTGCATGTAGCTCTTAAGGGGAAGTGGGGCACCAGAGAATGAATAGCTAAAAAAGCACAAATTAGTTTCACTTAAAGGCTGGGTTGGTAACTATTTCAAATACACTTTTTTTATTGTTTGAAATGATCTTTACACCCCGATGGCAATAAATAACTTGTAGGCTCTAAAAAGGAGCGACAAGATATGTCATCTGTAGCTGCTGTAATCCTGTAAAAACACCCACCAATCACTGCCTCACGGTCCGCTTGGAAAGAACCAATGAAATGCCACTTTGCCCTGCTGTGCGTACTCTACCCCTCCTGTGGTCGTCGCCGTATTGCTAACAATAGTGATTTGTTTTAAACATTCGGTATGATAAAATTAGCTGTTTGCTTACCAGTGAATGCTCGTTTAGCAGCGACGCCGCGGTGCTCGAGCACGTCTCTGCGCGGGTCGGAGCCCCGAAGGCCCGGGGAGAGGTCAGATGGAGCCCCGACAAGATGCTACTTTCAAATCTTGCTAGCTTTTCAACATTACCAACCCTGCCTTTAAACGCATCACAGGTATGATTCAAAGATAGGCCTTGTTCTGCGAGAGATACTTACGGTACTCAATGCCCAGGATGATGTCTCTGAAGTATAACCTCGTCTGCTCTTCTGAAAAAGGATTGTCTGAGGGCACTTCCATCACTGGACTACACATCCACACAGGCAGGCAGCAGGCAGTGTAGGAAACAAACACACAGGCAGACAAGATACAGATTATGTGCGTCAGTTGTTTCATAATTAGCACAGGAATTTGCAAATGTGAAGACATTAAAGTCTGAGCAGTGCTCTAAGATGCTCCACAGCAGGAGTTTTAGTTGTTCCCAAAGAGAAATGACAAAACATGTCCTTAGAGCTGCTTACAAATACACTAAAGTGTTTTATTGTGTAAAAAAACAAACACTTTTTCTTTGTATAGTGCTTATAATTGCTAAATAAGAGGAGGTACAATCAAGTGTTATCATCTTTCAAGTAATTGACTGATCATTTAGTCTGTATAGTCATAACAAATGAAAAAAATGCCCATAACTATTTCCCAGAGCACAAGGTAACATCTTGAAATAGTTTGATTCGTCCGAATCAAACTATTTGACATTCAATGTACAATTAGAAACAAAACAATAAAGACTGTCCTATCAAAAATGTATTTGCTTAAGCCATATTAATAGCTGAATTAATCAGCTCAACTGTCTATCATCTTTCTCCCAGGGGTAACCCAAGAACTAACACCTCTCATTATGAAAAAAGTTATCAAATAGAACAAAAGGTACACATAAGTTATTTATGCACGTACTGGATGTGAAATGACACCAGCGCCCCACTCCCACCTTAATCATTTAGATTAACAAAAGGTCTCAGATCATTAGATCATCACATTTTTAATCTGGTGTAGGAAGGAACAGCTCGAGCATCAGGACGCGAAACATTTACACAAATTAGTGCCACTGGTAATCACTGTGAAAACCTAAGAACATTATGAACCCCTTTGAAGCCTGGGATGGAACAAACACCCGCACTGTGTCAGCTTAAAGTACTGAAGAAAGGAGAACGGTGCAGAGATGGAGGCGGGGATGAAGGGATGAAGAAATGAGGTGATGGTAGAGGAGGATGAGTCTTAAATTATTAAAAAATAAATAAATAAATAAAAAAGGTTCTACTCACCCCTTAGGCATCAGCTCAAACACTGTCAGAAAAAGGAAAGGAGAAGGAAATAGGAACACGTAAGACCAAACTATTTATTCATTCATTCAGCCATTCAGCTGGGTTTGACCACCGCTGCCACGGAGAGGACCCCCCCTGCATCACATTGTTATTATGAATGTGCCACATTAAGGAGATACAGAGTTCGACGTTTCACACTAACACATGCACCCGAACTGTGACCTGGCACTGCTGATGGAAGATGTCTGCATAATGTGTGGGCCCGGAGGCGGTGTGGAAGGATGCAAGAGAGGATCTGAATTATGAATAAGTCACATGAGCACTTTTTGGAGGCATATGTGCCGAGTCCCAAAGGCTAAGCGATGACAAAAGTAGAGCGAAAGATTTTGGACAAAATAAATATGTTTTGCATACCCAGGTGAAGGTTGTCCTCCGCTGGATCATCCAGCACCTGCAACATTAACATAATCATCATGAATGGAGACGTTCCACTTGAAAACCTAAAAAGGTACAGTTGGCTGTGAACAGTATAATAACTAACTGCTTGTCTGGATCATTTAAAAAACGCTGACAGTAAGCATTTATTGAGCAGAGATATAAGAGTGAATTGTGGTGACAGTGCCCTTGATACTTAAAAAACTGGTTGAAAATGACCTCTCTGCATTTTCTTTGTTCTTATATGAAAGCTCCTTGTATATCTCGTCATTACATTACATTACATGACATGTCATTTAGCTGACACTTTAATCCAAAGCGACTTACAATTAAGTGCTTTCAACTGTGAAGGTACAAACTCCAGACAACAAGTAGTAAGTGCAAGTACATTAGCTTTAAATAAGTAAGCTACAAAAAGACATATGAAAGTGCAGGTTTAACATTTTTTTTTTTTTGTTAATCCGAGGTGTAGTCGGAACAGATGTGTTTTTAGCCTTCGGCGGAACGTGTGTAGGCTTTCGGCCATCCTGATATCGGTGGGGAGCTCGTTCCACCATTTGGGAGCCAGGACACTGAACAGTCGGGATTTCGTTGAGTGATTAGTTCTCCCTCGCTGTGAGGGAGCAGCAAGCAGATTGGCTGATGCAGAGCAAAGTGGGCGGGTTGGGGTATAGGGTTTGACCATGTCCTGGATGTAAGCTGGGGCTGATCCAGTCATGGCCCCGTATGTAAGTACTAGTGTCTTGAAGCGGATGCGGGCAGCAACTGGTAACCAGTGAAGAGAGAGGAGGAGCGGTGTAGAGTACTTGGGGAGGTTGAAGACAAGCCGAGCTGCTGCGTTCTGAATGAGCTGCAGGGGTCGGATGGCACATGCCGGTAAGCCAATCAGGAGGGAGTTGCAGTAGTCTAGACGTGAGATGACTACAGCCTGAACCAGAACCTGAGCCGCCTTCTGCGTTAGAAGGGGACGTATCCTTCTGATGTTATGCAGCATGTATCTACAAGATCGGGTGGTTGCAGCAATGTTAGCAGTGAAAGAGAGTTGGTCGTCAAGTGTCACACCCAGGTTTCTAGCAGTCTGGGTGGGGACTACCACAGAGTTGTCAATTGTTATAGTCAGGTCTTGGGTAGGACAGACTTTCCCTGGAATGAAAAGGGGCTCAGTCTTGTCAAGGTTGAGTTTCAGATGGTGTGTGGACATCCAAGAGAAGATGTCAGTTAGACAGGCCGAGATACGTGCTGTTACTTGAGTTTCAGATTCAGGAAAGGAGATTATTAGTTGGGTGTCATCAGCGTAGCTGTGATAAGAAAAGCCTTGTGACTGAATGACAGACCCGAGAGAGTTGGTGTACAGAGAAAAGAGGAGGGGACCCAGGACTGATCCCTGAGGAACCCCAGTTTTGAGTGGGCAAGGATCTGAGCTAGATCCTCTCCAAGTTACCCGGTAGGTACGGTCTGCCAGGTAAGATGTGAGCAATGATAGCGCAGAGCCTGAGACACCCAGATTCTGGAGTGTCGAAATGAGGATCTGGTGGTTCACTGTGTCAAAGGCAGCAGAAAGGTCCAGAAGGATGATGACGGAAGAGAGATTGGTTGTTCTAGCAAGGAGGGCAGTTTCTGTTGAATGACCAGCCTTGAAGCCAGACTGGTGGGGATCAAGAAGGTTGTTCTGTTGGAGATAGGTAGAGAGTTGATTGTAAATGGCATGCTCAAGAGTCTTAGATAGAAATGGAAGAAGGGAGACGGTTCAATAGTTATTTACATCAGAGGAGTCGAGTGTTGGTTTTTTTGAGTAATGGGGTCACTCTTGCCTCCTTGAGGGCATCGGGGAAAGAGACAGTTGACAAAGAGATGTTAATGAGATGATTGAGGAAAAGAAGGTCAGGAGCAATGGACTGGAGAAGGTGAGAAGAGATAGGATCCAGGGGGCAGGTGGTTGGGCGGGCAGAAGTAATCAAAGTAAGAATTTGATTTGGAGATAGAGGGGTGAAAGAGGAAAGAGTACTGGATGTGATGGATGGTAAGGTGATTTCAGAAGGTGTGGTGGAGAATGAAGAGCGTATGTCATCTATCTTTTTTACAAAATAGTTGACAAAGTGGGTTGGTAGGAGGGTGGAGGGAGTAGGTGGACTGGGGGAATCTAGCAGGTTCCCCCAGTTTTGGGTTTCGAGAAAGAGGATTCAAGCGAAGGAGGAAATAAGAGACTGATAGGTAGGAAGATCATCTGGGTGTTTAGATTTCCGCCATTTCCTTTCCGCTGCCCGTATAGTTGATTTCAGCATGTACTGAGTCAGATAACCACAGTGCTGGGGAGGACTTGCGTGCCTGTTAGGACATTGGTGAGAGCTGTAATTTAAAACAGCTGTTCTGCAGGTTTGTGCAAATTCACAACTCTGCAGGTGACAAGAAGCCGGAATAACCGGCTACTGGGACCCAAAGCAAAAACTTTTGGGCCTTTTTTAGGGTTGTGGCTAGAAGGGATACAGCTACAGTGTTTAGCCAAGAAAAAATGGCAAAAAGTTTAGGCACCAAAATGACTAGTTAAGTTTGGTATTGCTACTGTATGTGTGAAAAAAGTTGTACAAAAGCTTTTGCGCCTCCAGAGGGAGCTGCGTGAAGTTTGACAAATAAATAAATGAAAGCGTCGGTTGGGGCTGAAAACTACGAGTTTGAATACACAGTCTACATTAGCCGCTACTAGCATAACAAACCTGAATCTCCCATCCAAACTGTCTGTGGTCAAGTTGCATTGTGGGTAATGTTTTGACAAGGAAGAAGAATGTGTGGCGTAAAAAGATATCTCAGATTCTGCTGCACCGATTTTAATCCTTTTTTATTTAAATGTCCATCATGAGTCTGACAATGTCATACAGCAGTGCAATGCTAAATCTGTACATTCTGTCAGTTAATAATGAGCTTTAGTGGAGATATTTTCACAAATGTTAAATTGGATTAACACAAACCAGTTGGGAAACCAGTTCATACTCCTGCCTTGGCCATGAAAACAGGTGTTCCCACTGGACTACATGGCCCATGTTACTAATGCTCACAGCTCCACACAGTCCATCTGAAGCATCTGTTTGAATTCAACATCCTGGTGAAGTTCTTTTTTTACCACAGTAAAAAGGTAAACGTCTGCCAAGGAAACACAGAAGTGGAAAAACAAGGGCAGGAAATCTTCTCTAAAGCTACAGGAAGACCATTTACTCACATCAGTTTTAACAGGCCATGTAACACTCAATAGGTGAATGTTGGCTCATACTGTCTTAAATAAATACTGTTCTTTTTGCACCGTGCATCGTTTTTCTCCCTTTGTTCTAAGTAAAAGCACAAAAAGCTATAAACAGTAAATGAGCTGGTGTGTGCAAAGTGCAAACCATTAGTAGCCTATTCATCTAATTTGTAGCTGTTGACTAATGCAGTGCCTAGGATGCATTTAAAGGCTATCTTGATTTATGGGGAAATTACATGAATTGAGTTTGGGACTTTAAAGTCCAATCTCATAACAACTGCATTTCCTGGCAGGTTTGGGATCTGTCTCTTCGTAGTCTCGCTTTGCCAGACCCTCCTCCAAAGCACGCTGAAGGAGGGTCTGGCTAGTCCACATAGCATTCGGGGATGGGAGGAAAACATGTTCTGGTTTAATGGCATTTCTTTAAACCAAATCAGAATCATCATGGCCGGTGCTAAACTCCGCCGAGAGCCGCTGCAAAATAGTCGTGCTCAGACTGGACAGATAGTCTAGCTAGCTGTCTCAATTTACCCTGCAGAGATCTGAGGAGAAGTTAACCATAGTCCTCATAAATAAATTCCAGCACAAAGAAAGCGGAAGGAAACGGAAAATACATGCATCTGGCTGAATTTCCTGCAGCACCGGCGCAATTCCGGAAGTGGATCGCAAAGGATATAGACTAGTCTCTTCCCAACCATCTGTGACAAATGACCATATCACTTTCATCAGTTTTAATCTGTTCCACTTGGCGTCAGCTTTCATGTTTCAAAAGTATATTCATAATTAGATGGACTGGACTGCAGTCTCAAAGGAATTAGTTGGAAGCCCATAATGAATATGATCTTGACCCGGGCACAGCCGAACAGAGAGAGATGGAGAGGAGGAAAGCAGGTTTTCCCATTCCCCATATATGTATGCCCATTATGAGAGTGAGGGAGGACATAGAGATGAGTGTGTGTCTTCGCTGCTGAAGCGAGCACACAGGAGCAGAAGTACTGTACACAGCTTTTACTTAAAGATTTTAAGTTTCTGGTTCACTCCACACCCGAGCAAGCCAGACAGCTTTCCTACTGACCGACTCCCTGAGCTTGACACCCGACCACGACGGCGGTTCCCCCGCCATCTGCCCAAGATTGAAAAACACTCTGAGGATATCGCAAGGGAGCGGTGGGCATCTTGATTCACATCTTGAGAATCAGCTATCATCTTTCATAAACAACCGCCTCTGTAGAAAGTCTATCCATCTTTAAAAACGCCCCAACTCGACCCACGTTTGAGAGCGTTGGCTGTTGTGAATAGATAAGAATCGATTTACAGGGGGGAAGCTTTGTTTTTCCAAAATATATCACCTACACATTTCAAAGGGTCCAGGGATAGAAGTGCGATAGTTGTGCTGGCAGGTAAAACTCCAAAAAATCTTATTTTCCCCACCTGTTTCCTGGCAACACAGGGTTTATCCACCTTTTTGATCGGACATTAACTGATGTGACATAAATACAAAGCGTGAGTTAGGGTACACAGCAAGAAATTAGTTATCATAATCATTACCACAATGGATTTGATCTGTTGTGGATGTGCACATGCTATTATCAGAGAAACCGATATGAAATGGCATATGTTCCCATTTCAAAATATCAACATTGCTATTTGTGCTAGTGATTTGATCCTTGATGTTAGGATCCTGTCTCATAAATTCTTTGACCAGAATCGTATCTCTATCTGCTGACCCAAACTATTTAGATTTTCCAAAGGCCCACTTCTTACTATACCATTGAATACTTGAGACTTGAGTTGAGATATTTCATGTAAATATGCTTATTCAGAGAACACTGGATGATCTGTCATTGGGTTAACATTGACAGTTTAATACAAAAATAAGCAACATGAGAAAATACTACCATAATTCCCAGCATGAATGCATGGTTAATAGCAATAGGATGGATGCAGTGGTTGGTCTCTGAATGCAAAGGCAGCAACTGCTTACTCTTTTATGTTCAATATAAAACCAAAAGATATAGATACTCTCACCTCCACCAGCTTGACAATGTTGACATGGTCCAGTTTTTTAAGGATGGCAATCTCTTGGTAGACCCTCTCCAGGGGTCCTAAGATTTTGGGCTGCTCTCCTTGGGCCGCTTTGGGTCCTCTTGGGGGTGGGCGACCTGCAGACCACCACACAAACCACACACACACAACTTCACTAAGTGATTTGATCGTGATCAATCTTGACAAGGAGTCAGATACACATTTGTCTCTACTCCACTCTCTGTCTCTGTGTTCAAATTTGAGAAACACAAACAATGACATAACATGATTGATAAAACATAAGGATCTAGACATGTGGCAGGGTGTTTTTTTGATTGATGATTGTGTCAGCACTGCGTGACAGACCAGTGCCCTGCCGCCCTGGGACAGGCTCCAACCCCCCCCCCCCCCCCCCCGCAACCCTGCACAGGATAAGGGATAAGGATACAGTGATGGATGGATGGTACTTCAATTGGCCGTGTCCTAAGCATCAAATAAAACTTATAACCATATTTACTATATTTAAATTACATTTTTCAAGCCGATGTAGGCTATTCGATATTCTTGGAGGTTTCTTTTTATCAGCCTATCCTGTTATAACAAGAACAGTTTGTTTTTGGCAGGCTCTGGTTTATTTATTTTTATTTTTTTTGGTGAAATGACAAGGTTTTGTGTTATAACAAAAAAAGCTTTTTGCAAAAACGAAATAATTGGGTCTCTAGTAATAATGAGAAAATATGACATAATAGGATGAACCTTTTTGTTGTGCACTCTGATGGCAAGGTGTGAATTTACAGTATATATATCTTTAAACCTAACAAGCTAAACTACTATTCCAATGAGAACGTTTAGGTTATAAATGATGTAGGTTTTGATCTGCCCATCCCCATAAAGACATTTCTTAATCTATGGAATCTACCACCTCTTGCAGTTAGGGATACTACTGCTATGGAAGAACAAAAGTTAAGAGAATGTTTCTAAATAGACCAACTGCTGCCTGTTTCAAGTTGCACACCCCCCCTTTTTTTGGCAGTGTTTGTAATTGTGATTATGTTACTTCCTAGTTAACATCCTTTGTTAAACATACACTCATACAGACAGTGAGTCGTGTGAGTGTCTGTGTTTCAAAGAACAGAAAGGGACTTACGTGGAAAACCACACTGCTTCATCAACTTCTTCTTAGACACCAGCTTCATGGCCTAGGAAAGTGGAAAATGAGTTTGTGCACATGCAGCCAGTACAGGGAAGCCTAACCATACATTTATCAACAATTTGTAACTTATCCAGAACTAGAACTGAAAGCAGGTATACCAAAAAAGATCTAATTAAAATGAACCTTTAGTCAACATGTAACATAAATGAACAATAGTGCAACATAACACCTTGAACATTTAACAAGAAACATCTTTGCTGCCAACACAACCTTCAGCAGTGTCCTCGTCAAAGCCAGAAACATGAACATTTTAAAGTCAATGGGTTTATTATCTGTGTTATTATGCTTTGTTAAAGGTCAGGAGTATCTGAGTCTGAGGCAACTGAATCTTTCATGGAAAAGAGGCATGTACTAAGGACAACTGTGTGTCATAATGATGTCTCGTTACAAGGAATTGGTTATGCACATGATGAAGAGACGGTAAATAACATTCACTGCATGTCAGACATGTGTCCAAAATGCCTAACTACCATGCTGTCAGAATGTAAGTATCATTTCACTGATCACTACTTCATGGTCAAGTGGAACATTTTCTACTACTTCAACACCACAAACTGTTCCGGTGATGTACAGCTCAGCAGTTTCTTCTAAAATTGTGGTCGCCATGGCTATGACTATGCAAAAAACAAGTTTGGCAAGGAAGCAGATCCTCCCCTGTACTGTACACAGTTTCCATGGTGTGCTGTGTGTGTGTGTGTGTGTGTGTGTGTGTGTGTGTGTGTGTGTGTGTGTGTGTGTGTGTGTGTGTGTGTGTGTGTGTGTGTGTGTGTGTGTGTGTGTGTACTGGAAGGTTGATTAATGACTCAGTCACAGAGCCATCAAACAGTTAAAAATTGTCCAGAAATATTCAGAATTATAGCGGCTTTTCGGTTGTAAAGTTTATGTTGCGATACAGGCACTCTGACAATTCCATTATTCATACCAGAGTTCATTACAGAATGGTGGAGCTGCAGTAAATAGCTGCCATCGCAAAAGCTAAATTCTGCCTGTAGGTAGGTGTAGGTGCATCATCACAGTTTTAGTCACAGTAAATGTATTTTACCAATGAAATGTGTTATGACTATACTGTATTTTGCTTTTTAACAAAGTATGGCAATAACTGTGGAAAAAAAACAATTGAAAAGGTAATGTGAGTTCAGGTAAAGAACTTCTGATTATTTTGTAGGAGGAACATAAGAGGATCAAGCATCATGTCAGTCATCATATTGTTCCCTCACTGTGCCATTGTGCCTTTTCTGAATTCTTTAGCACTCTAATCTGGAGACAAACAAGTCTTTGCAAGTAAACAAGACTTCTGCTCTGTGCCTTAAGTTTGCTGAGAGATGAAAATCAAACCTGTAACACCCAAGAAATACAGTAAAGGTTGAGTGAGCTAACGTTTACTGAGTGTTGACATTGATGCTGGATTAACATCCTCAGGGGACCCAGGGCAAAAATAAAAGGCTGTATGTCACTTAGCTTGCGGTAATTTAACTAAACAAAGCTCATCAGTGCGGAAATGGCAAACTCCACTCACAATAAAAACAACTATAGAGGGAGGGAATGGATAATGCTCAAATATGCTGAAGAATTTGATTTCATGAAAATCTTAACGATTATAACTTTAACTTTATTTTATATTGGACTTCATTGGTTCATATTACCAATTGTGAAGGTGAAGGCAATTCACTGAGCTGTTACTCCACAGTTAAACACAGAAAAACTCAATTTTGTGTAACTACCACTTGAGCATTAAAAACTTTAAAAATATCCCTTTTAAAGTACATTCAGAACCGATAAGAAATGTGAGGTTAATAGCGAGTTAACTATAGACAATCATGCAATTTATCACAATTTAGCATTTTAGTCGATTGACAGCACAATATATTATATTAGGGAACAAGGGTTGGTTATTGGTCAGAAAATAAATAAATATATATATATATATATATATATATATATATATATATATATATATATATATATATATAAATAAAAACTGGCACCCTCTTGGACAAGATTTGTGTGTTAAAAGATAAAACTGGTAAGAATTAGTCATCAATTGATTTGATCCCTATCCAGTGGTCATCAAGTCAAAACTGTGCCATTTTCATTCATCTTAAAACTGCTCTTTATCAACAGCAATATTCACCCGTGTTTTTCTAAGGATGTTGATGCCAAGGCTGAGAACCTGGCATCATGCTACAGATGCTCCACATGCAAATATCCAATCAGTTTTGTGTGAAACCAAATCAGATTGCCAGGAAATAGAATCACCCTTCCATGCCGTCATTACTCATCTCCTCATCTCCTCCTCCTCTCCAGATTCCTGTCATTGTTATTTCATATATGTCTGTCATTTGAGCCAGCAAATAACCCGCAGTCTGTCCCTGAAGGTAACATTTACTATCAGTGTCAACAATCAGCATCAAATGCAATAACGCTTCCGCACAGAGCAGAAACAAATACGCAAACAAGAAAACATAAAAGCTTTAAATACGTCTGCACACAGAAATACTGGAGGCAGATGGGACGGATAAAGGAGGAGGAAAACATTTGTTGCACTGGATATACTCTACATTTCTCATTTTCAGGAATCTGTGGTTTCACATTTTGACAAAAGGGAAAACCTCTGAGGTTCCATTTGCACCTGAAATGTCATACTGCAACAGAGAAAATATGTCTATATACTACTATGTTTTTGTAGTGTGGGAAGAGCTAGATTTATGTGATGTGCGCTAGTTATAGAGAGGAGGACTGAGTGGATGGTGGGTGTACAAAGCAGAGCATTTTAGTCAGGTTTTCATCCACATGTAGTGCAAATTTTAACCAATTTTCTAGAAAATTGGACAAAGGAATTGTTACTTAACATACATTTCCATCCACTACTGTTGTGATGTGAATATTAGGAGTTGGGCACACCTAGATAAACAGTTGGTGGAGCTAATTCTCCAGTCAGGTGCCATTAAACCCAAACCATTATTAAACCATGTAAAACAAAAATTGGAGGAGTGCCCCTTTAAAGGTTCAGTAGGCTACTCCTGCTCAAACTGTCATTATATCCTCATTATATGAGACAGATTATCGGTGAATAAATCATTTCCCTCTGCCTCCTCCTAGTGCTCCTAATGGCATTTACAACCATCCACCACACCCGCAGATCAGCAACCAATCAGAGCCGAGGAGTCTCTAACGCAGTGTCAATAGGCTTGGTCGAGATGAGCTGCACCTCGCCTGTAAAGTGGACTGGAGCAGGCGGCAGCGGCTGGGGGCGGTGACAAAAAGCCGCGGTCAAGGCGGACAGTTTCCAGACGTTTCCATCAGCCTTCAGGCTGAACAGGAAGTCACAGAAACACTCACATCCTGTTAGGTCCATTTCCAATTCAAATGTTACCAGACCCATACATACAGTATATCAGCTTGAACGCAGTCTCCAGTTGTTTTTTATTATGACAGAGTAGCCTGTTAAAATGCTCTACAGGCAATCTGCTGCTGATGTTAATAAACAGACTGTAGATGATCCCTAATCTGAATGTATTTAGTCTCTCTGACTACTAAACCTCACCATCAGCCACACGTGTGCTGTTAACAGAATAAGCCTTCAAATCAGACAAATATCAATTCAAATCTCTCCAATTAAAAAAAACAAAAAGTTTCTATACAAAGTCATAATGTTGAGTCAATTCTGAACCAATCAGCTGTTAGATCAGCTGAGAGACAGGTGTTTCCCATCATGCCCTGGGTCTTGAAGTCGGGGGGAGAGCAACTGCGGAGCATGGCTCTATAACTGCGGCCGCCTTGATCTCGTGAGGTTATCGTTGCTCACGTGTGCATGACGACAGAGCAAGTCGGGATCGAGTCGGACACAAATCTAACCGGCATGCATTGGGCGGCGATCGCCGGTGATCGATTCTGCGCAGACCTGGCTCATCTCGAAGGAGCATAGTGATGGCTTGCGATCGAACTGTCAAACCAGGCAGCGCTGGCCAAATATGAACCAAGATTCTGGTACTGTATTTCTCACCTCAGATGTTTTCAGAACCATTTTGTTGTGTACTGTTTAGCTGTAAAATGAGAATGTTTGTGACCAAGTCGAGCAAAAACCAAGCACCGTCCAAGCAAACTTTCTTATTTTACAACTAAACAGTAAACTACAAAAAAAATTCTGAAAGCATGAGGTGAGAAATGGGCAATGCAGTAACATAATCTTGGTTCATTTTTAACAGTGCTGCCTAGTTTGACAGTATAATCACAGTTTACGAGCAGTGATTGATGCTGCATTCCAGGCAACCTGTAACTCGTGTTTTCACAACCTTCCACCCGTGAAAGTGCCCTGGAACAGCAGTCAAACCCATAACTTACTACTCGTGAACTCGTACCAGATCGTTGTACTGCCAGTTACAGTTTTTGATGTCACACACACACACACACATAAACAACAATGGCGACCCCTGTTGATGCTGTACAGACGGCGGTGAGTAACAATGAGAAATATAAATAAATATACATAAATAGGCAACGTAAAGTAATTCCGCACATTGTAATCAAAAAAATACACATACCATTGTGTACTACTACAGGTTATGTTTATTAAATGAAGCCCAAAATATGTCGCAGACTAGAAATCGCTAGTATCAGCTAGCGCTAGCTAACATCAACGTTAGGTAGCCGCTAGCTAACGCTAGCTAGAAGGGATTGTGGTGACTTTGCCTGGAACGCTACCAAGTCGTGACTCGTGACATGAAGTCGTAACTTACGGGCTAAAAATTGTGTCTGCGTTAGAGGCTCCTCGGTTCTGATTGGTTGTTTTCCTTATGCCATTAGTAGCACCAGGAGAAGGCAGAGGTACAGATGGTCTGATTTATGTAGTCCTGTCAGGATATAGCGAAAGATTGAGCAAATATCAAAGTTTAAAAGTTATGTTTTATTGAAGTTACCAACAGTAGCTTTGCCTTGGGAAAGATGATGGTTTCAGGTAAATGTTAATTAAGTAAAAATGTCGTGTCTTATGCTTCAAGTCGACCTTTCCAATATTAAACCAAGACCATGATCTTTCCCTAACCTTAACCAAGTGCTGTGAGTTGCCTAAACATAACCATAAAAAAAACTTAGCTTGTAACAAGCAAATATTGTTGGAAAACTGAAATACATTCTTAGTTAACACTTTGCTGATATGTTAAGTAGCAACACTCTGCCACTTGCCAGATATGATAATTAAATGTCCTCTTTATGTTGATAAAAGACGCAATCTTGGCAGCATTATGTTTCTTACAAAAAGTATTTTGTGTTGCCAATTTGTAGTATATAGGCAGAATTTGTAGGAGACAGGGTTGCATACTGCTGAATCTCTGAGCAGCCCTGCAGGTCGGCATTATTTGAAGCTGCATGTTGTTATTGATCCAGAGGGATAGACTATATAAGCGCTCCTTTGTTATACACTCAGGGAAATTAAAAATGCACCACTCGGTTTTTGAATAGCATCAAACATTTTATTATTTTATTAACTGTAATGAATGTATTCAATTTATACACCTCAATGAGAGTTTCAATGTCAAGCAAAAATATTTAAAACAATGGGATACGTCTCCTTATGGACCTGCAATACTGCCAGATTTGATTTTGGGGGATTGCTGCCAGATATACGCCAGCCGTATCGGTCGACGTCGTCTTGAACAGTTGGCAGACGCTCCAGTGACATTATACTGCTCTTATAGCCAGTCCAACGGTTAACACCAAGATACCACCCGGCTGCTCTCACTGGCCTGGAGCCCACCAATGGCCCTCGTCAGTTGTGGCATCATACAAAACTGTCATTTTTCTTTTTGTTCCTTTTTATTAAAAGGCAAGAATCATGCGCGTTTAATGAGCGATCAGACAGGATTGTCATGATAATTCATGTGCGACCATTAGCAAAATATAGGATATATAAATGCTCACCTTCTGTAGCAAAATCACTCAAATACATTTTATTTTTGTGTATGGAGTGAAATATATAATATGTCAAAACCTTTCAACAAATTAACTACTTATTTATAGTAAAATTTACAGCGTGTAATATTTGTCACTCATTACAGGGCTCGCCTGCGTCCTTACATAAACTTCTGTTTATCATTCTGCATCGGTTCATTTACAAGCTGTCATGTTAATGCTGGGTTTTGTTTAGCTCCGAGCTCTTACTGGCTCCAGTTCAAAAGTACATCTTAAACCCATCCAGGGTTGGCAGCTTAAGTTGACATGACTCATCCAAACACTTTCATTGTTGTTACTGTGCAGCTTTGTTGTGTTCAAACATAAACCGGCTTACATTTGGAGGGGCCGAGTTTGCCGAGCTTTTAAGGGAACAAATCACCTTGATGAAAACACCTAAAATGACCTCATCTCAGCGCGCTGGCTCATATCCACATTGTCCCTCAGAAATTGACCTCAAAGCAGCTACCCGGTACACAAAGCAACAGCAGCACCGCTTTGAAGATAAATAATAAAGTCTCGGATGCACTTTAAGCAGCAGCAGAAGTCACTTTCATTTTCAAGTTTCTTCCAAGGCAACTGATGAAATTTGAGGGGATGGAATTCACAGCTAAGCAACAAGGTGGGGAAAAAAATCAATAGCACTGTAAAGCTCTTCTGTCTAGACAATAGAGGCTGAGAGGCTTGATGAAAACTCAGAGGAGAACTGTGGCCGTGTGGCACAGGGGATGCTTTTCAGTTGCATGCAATCAGTTTTAGTTGTCAGAGAAGTTGCTGAAATGTGAAATGATTGCATTGACTTACATAATGTTTGTCATCATCCTCATTGTAGGCAAGTTTGACTACACCGTAGGAGCCCTGCAATACAACAAAGAGATTATTTATCGTATGTGGAAATACAGCAACTCATTAGTTAATGAGAATGCAATGCTGTACCCACGTTTTGTGGTTCAGCTCCACATTAAAACAACAAAACTGATTCCTAAAGCATCACTCTGAGAACAGACGGCATCATACCGACATAATGTTTTGAAGGCAGCACAGTTTCCATTCTAAAACAACATTTCGATTCTTTGCGGCACAGATTGGCCACACACACACACACACACACACACACACACACACACACACACACACACACACACACACACACACACACACACACACACACACACACACACACACACACACACAGTGTTTACCATCATAATCCTCCAAAGAACAAAACTGCTTGAAAGGCTCACATTATTGACATAAACCTTTAATGTCTTGAACATCTAAACTTGCCACCTGGCTGTTGGTAAATACCTCAGGATTTATTGGGCTTTATAAGCAATTGGTGTTATGCACAGCCAAAAATCCATTTGTGGGCTTTAGTCAAGAAATGCAAGAGTGTGAATTCTTCCAAATTGATGTAGCAAATGTCACAAATTCATGTGTCCTTCTCCACAGTGTTAACACCTAACATTCACTATGTTTCATAATAGAGATGGTTTGATATCACAGTTTAATTTCTGAAAACAAAATTGAACATTTGAACATAAAAATATACAACAGATACTAATTGTTTCCCTCTTTCCATCTGCTGTTAATAGGTATTTTGAAGGCTGTATGTATGCTAATCTAAAACCATTTCCATTTGCATGTTCCGGGCCTTGTTGTGTAAAATGATGTGCAATTCACTCAATTCAATTTGCCAGTTTTTCAATTTTCATCTCTGTTGCAGCCACAGTGATTTCCCCCATGTGTTAATCACATAAGTGTTTCTCTCCAAGCGTTACTTTTTGAAATGCAAAATGTGAGTCAATCTGGTGTGCTCTCAGATTTAGTAATTCTGCAGCTCTGTGTCCCCTGTGAAGTTTATAATGGTGTAGCATACATTAGTTCCATTGCAGACTTTTAATTTTGGCATTTCCCTTTTTTCTTATGATATACAATCTAGTGTTTTTGTCACAGACTTTGTTAGCCATGCTAGCGGTGTGGTTCTCAGTATGACAGTGTTTGTTAGTCAGTCCAGACTGGAATATCTCTATTGGATGAATTGCCATAGCATTTTCTACAGGCATTCATAGTCCCCAAATAATGAACCCTTTGGTGATCCGCTGATTTTTAATTTAGCACAGCCATGAGATTGGCATGTTACAATGCTAACATGCTAAACTAACATCATGGACATTACCAAATAAGCGTTACCTGCTTAACATCACACTAGCCTTGTACATGTAGCCAATAGTGCAGGCAATTGTAGGATAAAATATGAAATAACATTACTGGTCTGTTGAAATAGCTCGTTTTCAAGTATGTATAGCAAGCTAACTATACCGCAGATAGGTGGTTTTCACCTGAATACATCCAAAAACACACCCTCCTGTCTACATTATATATTATTATAACTACTATATTTTACTAAAATGTAATAATATACAAGCAATATAATGAAAACAACTTGCAACTTTTAGTGAGCACATGCTGTGAATGTGAATCTTCTCACTTAAATTGAGCAGAGGGCAAATCTTCTCAAAGCTGCTGCTATTCTTCCAAACCACTCCAAACTGAACAAGTGGCAAAAAACTCACCTTTCCAATCTCACTCTTCAGCTTATACTGGTTCAACTGGATACAGTCCTGTGATGGGGAGGGGGGGGGGACAATAAGAACTAAATCATCAACATAAACATGACAGAAATAATTCTTTCATCATTTCAAGCAAAGAGAAACAGAGTAACGTTACAAGGACAAAACATTCCCGTTGTGTGTGTGTGTGTGTGTGTGTGTGTGTGTATATATACATACATACATACATACATACATACAGTGTATATACACACACACCTGTGTGTGTGTGTGTATATACACTGTATGTGTTGAGAGACATTCATTTCTGAGATGTAGGGAACGATGCAGTCTACAGTTTCTGTTTACAGTCTGCAAATCCATTAGGGTGCTACTGCTTAAATGGCTGATTTCCAGTTCCATAGCAACCACTGCTACAGCACAGAGTCAGCCAGGGGCACAGCAGAGGAGAGCAGACCACAGCAGGACACAGAGAGAGGGAGGAGGGGGAGTGGGGGGAGCATTTCACAGGGGTGTGTGCTGAGTGGTGGGTGGGGGGGACGGGAAGGAGGGAATGGGAGGACTGCGCAAACTAACAGCAAAGTCAATGAGCAGAAAGTGAGAGTGATAAAAGTGTTTAAAAGCAGGAGACAGAGCTGTAGAGAAAATGGATTGGAAGCAGTTCTCTCATTACAGATGGAAGGGGCGATGGCTTTGTGTGTGTGTGTGTGTGTGTGTGTGTGTGTGTGTGTGTGTGTGTGTGTGTGTGTGTGTGTGTGTGTGAGCTGAACCAGTGCCTGAGGCTTGATACTGGGACGTGTTTACAGGATGAGAGGAGGTAGGAGGATACAGATGTAACAAAACAGGACTGAAAGTACTGCATGGTGTAGGGCACGACTTCACTCGCCACCAGGCAAGGTATTTTCAAAAATAGTTGGTTACATAATATTTTAGTTATGTAGCTCGTACTGAGGATTGCAGGAGATGGGCGGATTGTGCATTGGAGGGTTATGCACTGTTGGGTATGATGGTGTGAAGTACTGTGGGCAGGGATTAGGACAAAGGGTGAGAGATGGAATAAAAGATGGGACTTTGGTAGGTGAAGAAAGCAGTGGGACTGACAAAAGGACTGCTATAAAGATAAAGAGAATAAAGAAAATAGGGCGGCAAAGGATAAAGGGAAAGGCAAATGAGAAGAATCTAAAGAAAAGAGCAGTAGGAGGAATTGTCTGAGTTGGGTTCACAGTTTGCCAGCACATGCTCAGTGGGCGCTGCACTGCAGTTAATACTCTGTCAGGACTGATGGATAAAGAGGGCCATGCAGAAAGCCTAAAATACATCTGCCACACATGCACTCGAGTCAAACTCAAATGCTTTACTGGGCCACGATAAATCTTTAGAGGGCTCTTTCGGTCACACTGTCACGTTAGACTATTGCTCTACATTACCAGCCCAGCCCAGCTGTCTTCCCTCAAACTCTCTATATCTCTCCATCCATTACTCAACAACAGGTCAATATCGGTGCATAACACTGCCTACTGTGGCATTCAAAATCAATAGCCATGCTTTTTATTCTTATGATGAATAATAAGCATGCCTGCCTCAGGAAGTGTGTAAGAACTTGTGTTTGATGGCATTTAAAACCTGGAAGTGCTAAATCAATTCCTCAACGAGTCATTTTAAAATGAATTTTGAGAGAACATTATTACGGCTGCAGCAAAATGAAACCATTGCATTAGCAGATGGGTTATTCTGTGTTGCTTTAATATGCTGGGTGCAAATGGAAGAAATCTGCAGAATGAACGTATGGCACAAGGCAAGAGGATCAACCAAAAGAGGAAAGATGACTTCTCTCTCTTTACTTTTACTCAAAGATTACATATTAAATGAACACACAGATTCCGTTCTGTATGTGTCTCCAATATCAACCACTGCTGTACTTGACAAGGTTTAAAATATGCACATCATTTACTGTATTAATGTACTTGCTCGAGGGGATGAGAAAGAGAGTTTAAATTTGTTTCTGTTGCTGTTTATAAGTAAGTCAAACCTTTCAGAGGAAACTTCTGAAAGAGACTCATAAATGCACTGGTATATCAATTTCCAATATTGTCATGGACATTTCTATTCCTTACTCAGATAAAGAGGAAAGAATGTCATTGTTATCCATTTCAGTGTAATACAAAGTGGCTGTGAATAGGAATACAAGCAGAGAGGGGACTCAACAGCAATAAAATGTGCAAATCTATTTAACAAAATAACCCAGAGATTCCTCACAGAGTGCTGCTGGATTAGTTAGTATGGAAATGTTTAGTTTCCTGTTGATGGACATTTAGTTTGTGTGGCTTATTTCCAGGTCTGTATACAGCTGTCCATCCATGTTAGCGTGTCTATAAATGCATTTCCCCATTTATTTTACGTCTCATTTTTCTTCATCATTTTCAGTTATTATCTCATATCGTGGGTGCTGTACATCCCTGTGATTGATGGCTATATTATATTTATAGACACATTTGACACAAATCATTATGCTCCCAAGTACTGACAAAGAACATTTCTAACAATTAACCCTGTTATTTGGGGTGGTTTTCTCTGGATTTTCCTAATCCTAACTTAACCCACAAAATAGAGACGTGAATGTGTTCTAAAAATTCCTCCCACTTCCGGAGGGAAGAGAAAATTATACACATTACATGTGTGTGTACAAAATAGAGTAAAAGACAATGATAAATGCGATGGGAAAGTCAGAAGTGAGAAACCACAGATGAGTTGTCTGCAACACACAGAGAATACAAAATGAATGCTTCCGTTAAACCATTATATAAACTATAGATACAATATTTCCTCATGTGGCTTAGTACAGGACTTCTTAAATTGTCAGGGCGGACATTTGTATGTCTATAATAAGGGTGGGGAGATAAAAGAAATAGAATAATGAAAACATGCACGTGTAAGTATTTCCTATACACTGTCCCATTTGGGTAACTGCTGTAATTCTAAGTAACAGTGAAGAAACTCAAAATGTCAGCCATAACTGATGTTTATGTATGCAAGAAATGCTTCACTCTCTCTCTCTCTCTCTCTCTCTGCTGTATCATGCTGTAGATCTATTGAGAACAGGAAATATAAGCAACACGAGTCCTTTTTTATGGTTCAGTGCGAGAACTGCAACTCCATTTTCAGATAGGAAAGGACACAGTGGCAGGTCTGTGTGTCTGTGGCAGCAGTCTGTTAAATTCAGAGGGGTTCCACATCCTGGCAGATGTCATGAATATTTAATGTTCACTCTGAATTGAAAAAAAGTCAGAGGAAACTAGAGATTTGGCAGTCACCCGTATCTGCATAATACTTTTCATGGGTTAGCACAAAGAGATGCTTTCAGTTGCATGCTTCCTATGTTATATAAGTAATGTTACTCGTCATTATTTATAAGCAATCAACTGTAAATCAACTGTCTCCATAGTTAGTTTTAAAGTAATAGTTCAACATGTTGGCAAATATGCTTATGCACCTTCTTGCTGAGAGTAAGAGGATCAATACCTTTTTTCAGGTCTATACGACACACTAAATATGAAGCCACAGCCAGCAGCTTGTTAACTTAGCTTAGCTTAGCACAAAAGCTAGCCTGGCTCTGTCCAAAAAATGCCTACGAGCATCTTGAAATCTCACTAAGTAACACATTATATTGTGTTTATCACATACAAAAACCCAAATGTAAAACGATACTTTGCAGTTTTACAGGAGGTTGCAGGAGTCAGAACTATGTGCGGGACTATTTCCTGGCCGGGCAAAGTGACTTCCAGGAGTCTCCACTGGTTGCCTGGCAAACTCATGGTAAGGTTGTTAATTAGTGAGCTTTATAGGTGCTGGTTGGTGGATTTTTTTACCTTTTGAATAGAGGAAGGCTAGCTTCTTCCTTGTTTCCAGTTTTAAACTAAGCTAAGCTAAGCTGAGCTAAATGTCTCCTGGCTCTACCATAACATTTAGGAAAGCAAACTTCCCAAATTTCAAACAATTCCGTTAGGTGCTACATTACCTCTGAGTGCTGAGTAACAAAAACTATTTTTGAGAATCTAAAAAGCTAATATGATATAATGTAAATCATCACTTATGCAATCATCAGTTACATTAGGACACAATAAGTGTCAAGTACCTTTAATTGTAGTTGTTAAAATGTATGCTGACAATACACTGCTAAATGTATCCACATTAAATGTGTCAAACTTAATTTATATATTTACAAGGACAATACAAATGAATCAATATCTCTGTAAACGTCCTAGTGTTAAGCCAGCTGGTACATTTTTTTTTAATGCAGCCCTTTGGCGAGATGTTTTGAAATCAATGAGGTTAGGCTTAACGCTGCCTCCAGTGCACCTACACTTTTAATATGGTGTCTATCCCTGGGGGTTTGTCAGCTAATTCTTGCCTCCCTGAAACCCTGGAAAGAAGGCAATAAAGCAGATTGTCTCTTTAACACCTCTGAAACTCAATCTTCTTATTTACTCAAGGTGCAGTAAAAAAAAATATTGGAAATTCAACAGGCATGTGAGGTTTCCAGCATAACAGCCAGCGAGAGGTGACCGTGTAACGTATAACAACCTGAATAGCCAAAATCTAAAACTAGTGTGTAAAATACAATAGGAAAGGTATTAGCTGTCACCTAAGTTGTATCAAATGTCTGCACACACACACACACACACACACACACACACACACACACACACACACACACACACACACACACACACACACACACACACACACACACACACACACACACACACACACACACACACACACACACACACACACACACACACACACACACACACACAGGAAAACAAGCAGACATTTTTCCAAATGATTACCCAAGGAAATCATTAGATGCTCCCGCCCCCACCCCTCGCTACTTTAATGGTGTATCCAGCAGCACAATGCCAGCCAGAATGCATTAAATATCTGTCTGATGAGTCAAAAGTGCTCTTGTCAAAGCCAAAGTCGGAACAAAATGCTGTCACATGTAAGTGCAACAGACAACAGAGCATGTAGTATTATATAGGCAGAACATCAGTGACAGAAGTGGAGATTATAATGCGTTAACATGAATAAGTTAATACACAGAGGCATGTTTCCACGATGGGTGCTTATGGGAGACTAGTGTGCACATCTTCTCACGCTTCCCTCTTCCGGTCATGTTGTCCACTGGCGTTCTGCTCCTCTTTCTTTAGTGATAGTGCAGAGATATTGAGCTATACGGTGCTCCTATCTAGTTATGATGTATAACTGCTCTCATCAGCTCAGTGAAGCCGTTTGTTCTCGGTTTGTGTTATACTCCCTGCTATCATACCACATGTCACACCCAACTGCAGAGAATCACGTTAGCATATGTCCAAATCAGAGGTCACCAGATGTTGATCATTGAAGAGGGTATAGGTGTGTTGATATAGGTGGACGATTTAAGCGTTTTGATTGTTATTGGATTTGTCTGCACGCCACTTCCCAGATGTCTCATCATTTAACAGTGTGGCCATGATTTGCCTTGATAGCTATTTATCACAAATCTAATGCCGCTTCTGCAAACAGCTTAACAGTGACAGCCCACTTTTTGAACGACTCTGGTTCCGGAAGTGATTTTCCCCATTCAATTGCTCCATTGACGTGTCGGAAAAAGCTTTTGTTTGAGTCAGTTATGAGGTAAATTGTGACCATAAAACATTTGATTCGGCGCAAAAGAACATTTTGAAAAAGGCAAAAAAATGCAAAGGAACAAGACTGTGTATAGAAACGATCATACTGTAGACTTCAATGGTAGCAGCTCACTAGCCTTTCGCAGGTGTGATAAATATTTCCATGGTAACAGCGAGCTCAACCAATCAGAGGTGTTGCTGTTACGTTTAAGATTGTTATTGTAGTCCTTCTCATGGCATACTGGATAAGTCATGTTTTTCTCAAAACAAGGTTGATTTCATACAAACTTGTGGGCTTTACAGGGGCATAAACCTTTGTTTCACAATCACGTAGCTCGTAATAAGTCTACCTCGGATGGTTTAGACATCACGGCTGATAATCAAAACCCTTATGGGGAAAATGAATGGGATATGTACTTTCCGGAATCACACTGTTGAGCTGTGTGAACTATAATTTAATGATTATTAATTCATAAAGAATAAAAATCACTTCCTCACCTGAGCGTCTGAGATGGACACACGCTTAGACTCCACGGTGGGCCTGCGAGCCACACGAGGGGATGTGTGCGTGTATCCTCCTCCAGAGCCCGACAGGTAAGTGCCTCTCTCCTGCAGCGACAACTTCCTCCCAGTCAGGTAAGGCCGCAGCGCACGAGTCTTCTTGGCTTGAGCCGCGTCCTGCTGAGCCCCACCATTCCTCACGCCGTTGGATGCAGAGCCGCTGGAGTCCTCCGTCGTCAAGGCAGCCATGTTGTCTGTGAGACTGCTGGTCTGTTTGTCAGAGTCGGGGTCCAGCATCTCACGGCCACTGTCACTGCTCATAGCCATGGTGGGCAGGGAGGTGGGAGCGGCGCAGGAACAGGTTGCAGGGACAGTACTGGGGAGCGCCCACCAGCATCAACGTGAGCTGGGCTAGCCTCCGGTCGCAGCGTTCCACCACAGCTGGAAAAGAAAGAAGGAGAGGCTGTGAGCGGAGTCAGCTGCAGTAGGAAGAGTTGATCTACACTCTATTGTCTCAAGTCTAAAAGCTGCTTGTCAGCCCCAAAAGATTATCACTTTAGAATATCATATATATGGTCAAATAGATTGCAAAATCTGATTGTGCCCATATTATCAGCCCAAATGTATGTGGAAAATTACACTTTCATTACATGTAAATTAAAACCTTTGCATTCTATCACTGATGTTTTGCTGGCCACATCTTGCAGCGAGAGCACCTGTGAGACAGATGTTTAATCAACCAGTCTGATAAAAGAGAAAATGCCATCTGTCTTTGTGTGGGTGGTCTGGTGGGTCAAGTTACTTACAGTAGACATGCGTTCATAAATTGAAATAAATGTCCCCCCTGATAAAACCCAACCCAAATGCTGCAAAGCCTTATGCCTTTGCTCATGGCTCCCTGTATGCCCATGACATGCTCGTGGGTGGACTAACACAAAGAAATGCACATATGAAAACCATAGAAGGTATTGTGTGCATACAGTATGTGTCCATATACCCAGACATTTAGGCATAATTTGTTTATTGTGCTTTTTCCGTTTCATATAAATCAAGTCAGCAGCACATTGCCTCAGACAGGGAATATCAAAGCTCTCTAGTACATCAAAAGGACCAGCACTCAAACAGTATCCATCTATGTAGCAGCGGGAATCAAGAGGAAAAGTGTGGATTGTTTTCTGCCAAACACAAAGTCAGTTCTGTGGGTATTAGACAAGAAATGGTCAGTAAATAAGTAATGTAAAATGGGCCATGTTATGCTATTTCTGAAGTATGTCAGGAAGGTAGAGCTTCAAATTAAAAAAATAACAGTCAAACTCATTCATTCATTCATTCATTTGTACAGCCATGGCTCCAACCAACTGCAGTGTATCAGATGTATTGCCATGCTAGTATGGCTCCAGGGACGGCACACACCAGTTTGGTCCAGACTGAAATATCTTAACAACTATTGGATGGACTGCGATGAAATTCTTTACAGACATTCAGGTCTCCCAGAGGATGAATCCTGATCATTTGGGTTATCCACTGACTTTTCTTTTAGCGCCACCACAACGTCCACATTTGTGGTTTTAAGTGAAACAACTAGTGGATGGATTGCAGTGAATTTTGTATGGCCATTGATTTGTCCTCTCAGATATGTGATCCCCTGGTGACCTCTCAAAACTTCTCATCTACTGTAGTGCCATCATCAAGTCAAAACTTCTATGTGTCCAGTACTTTGGTAAATAGCTGTAAAACCAACGACATTCCAATCAACCTCGGCTGTACTTTGTGTTTTGTGCTAATTAGCAAATGCTAGCTTGCTAACACGCTGATCTAAGGAAAAACATAATACCTGCTGAACATCAGCGTTTGCACAACTTAACACAAAATACAGCTAAGACTGTTGCGAATGTCATTAATTGTGCAGGTATTTGGTCATGAATCAAAGTATTGAATAAATTAAACCCTGATGATAGCGCTAAATGAAATGTAGTCTTGCATTGCCAGACCTTCCTCCACAGCACTGCGGAGGAGGGTGCGGCTAGTCCACACAGCATTCCTGGATAGGAGATAAACATGCTCTGGTTTATTGGCATTTCTTTAAACCAATCAAAATCGTCTTGCCGGACGCAGGTACAGTGCCTCTGCAAAACAGCCTCGGAACTTGTTTTGGTGAAACGCGCACATAGGGAGGCGAGTGGTAGTAATATTTTGGATACAGGGTTGTAGTGGGCTGGCACATATATAAACAAACAAAAGTCATCAGATATAAACTATGACATAAAGAACTCTGCACAAAAGCTGAACTTCATCAGAGAGTAGGGGGATCTGCAGGCATTAAAAAAGGAGCACAGACATGTCAGCTGTAATATAGTCTCGCATTGCCAGATCTTCCCCCACAGCGCTGCGGAGGAGGGTCTGGCTAGTCCACACAGCATTCCAGGATGGAAGAAAAACGTGCTTTAGTTTATTGACATTACTTTTTACCAATCACAATGGAAAGGAACTTGTTTTGGTGGAACATGTGTACATTCCAAAGCGGAAGGCCAACGGGACATCGGACAAAAAGAAATGCATCCGGCGGAATTTCCTGCGGCACCGGAGCAATCCCGGATGTGGAACGTCTTGGATATAGACTACCTGTAATATAACTATTAAAAATAAGATAGTAATTAAATGGTAGGTGACATGTATTACAGTTTGATTACAAAAAGATCAATGAAGTCACTATTTATACAAGTATTAAGGCTTCATACTGTATATTGAGCTGCATCTGTGTCAGGGCGCGCACACGCACACGCACACACACACACACACACACACACACACTTCATATGGCTGTTATTCAATCTATGTAAATTGTGAGTGCAGGAATAAACAACCTTTTAACTGTCAGCAGCGAGAGGGAATGCATTGTTTGACTCCTGACTCATTTGAGCAAAAGCAATCGTATTTTCCTGATTCCTATCACAACTAGTGATTATCGACCATTCAGCCCGCTGCAGGTGTGAGCAATATCGTGGTAGGCGCCAGAGGCTGGTGGGAGGCGAAGGAACAGCAGTGGTCTGCTTTGTAATTTCAGACTTTTATAAACTATTGTTTTTGTTTTTAGAATAGGTTCATTATGGACAACTTTTTCACATTGTTCACTGCATCCATCCATTTCGTCATATGGGTAAGACAAAATTAAACACTTTTGCCCTCTATGCTACACAGGTGAGACACATTGTGACTGACACACTGTTAGAATAGGGTTAAACTGTTAAATGTCTTTTTTTTAATAATAGCTGCAAAATATTATTTGAAGTTGTTTCAGTCTTGTTTTATTTTACAACTGTATATATCATTGGAGCTGAGGAGGCGGTGTAATGGAGATTTCAGTCCAGCCCTGATATCTACCACCTCTAAATTCACAAACATAATATAATTTTTCAGTTTTCACACATTTAAGGCAGAGTACCATCTTCAAGCAATGGTCCAATGCTCTACTCATTCATTCAATCTTTATTAATTATCTTATTTAGTCATCTTCATTTTTACCACCATCGGGAACTGTTTAAATAAATGACGCTAGAATAAATCAAAGCGCTTGATGTCTTATCTGCATGATGAAACTGTTTTCGCAGAGGAACACAGTCAGATCATTCAGATGTTTTACAGACAAAAGTTTAACACAGCAAGCAACTTCCTAACTGTAATTCCACTTGTATCATTTTATGCACATTGTGTGGGGGCGATTTTATGTAGGACACACAAAGAAGATTTAAAGGCCATCTGCTCAGTGAACCCTAGTTATCCTTTGGCCAGTGGCAATGAGGCAGAAGGGGGGGGGGGAAATAAAAAGAGCACCACCTGCATGCAGTGGAGCAGTTTTTTAGCCTATGGGGCAGTCTATATGACACTGCATCACGTTTTCTCCAATAGAAGGGCACACTGGGGGCAACAATGTTAGAGTGCAATGCTAAATCTGTGGAGTACTGTGAAGTCACTCCTAATGTTAGGGGTGGTGACAGACTAAAGAGACTATTACAAAAGGAAAACTTTTTTGGATTTGTAAGCTGAATGCCGCTGTATATCCTGGCCTCAGGGAAGATTTGTCACCTTTTTATGAAATTAATCAGGTTATTGCCTCCATTGTTATTAGTTTGTTTATGTTCTTTCTCTCTCACATTTGGAATACAATTTATTTGTGCATACATGTCTTCTTTACTACATATTTTCTTTAATATTTTCTGTGGCATTGTGTTAATTTTACAGGTGTAATGACAGAGCTGGATGTGTGTCACTGAAGCTTCATTCACTGAATATGTGATTGTTTGACCCTGAGGAGGACCGGTGTGTGGTCCATATGCAGTGTTTTTATCATAATATACGTTAAAATATCAAATTGCGATTATTTTGAATGCGATATGATTCACAATATTGGAGGGAATGATAATTTTTGTATTACTCTCATTTTCATTATAAAATGTGTTTTTTTGCGAGGATCTGTACCAAACAGATATTTTCTTCAGTCTGTAGGATGGGATTTGTAGGCCGGGAAGTCTCTGCAGCACCACAATACTTCATTCAGAATGGTTTGACACATATTTTACTAGTATTGTGCCACCTGTGATTTGGATATTGCACTAGTCCATATTGTGATTTCGATAAAATTGTGATTAATCGTGCAGCCCTAGTAGCCACTATAATAAATACTTCAATACCTTGATGAAGCCAACACTAACTAGAAGTTTATTTTCCATATTTAAAAATCTGAGTTACACAAAGGAATACGGTGAAAAAAACTGCTCTATATTCTACTGTTAATGGAAGATTAATTAGGAAGATTGACGCTTTCTCTCAACAAAATGCGGTGCTGCAGTTGCAAATATCAATATTTCAAGCTCATATAATTGCACAACATATTCTTTTAATTAGGTACACAAACTGGGGGTTGTTAATCCAGCCAGTGCACATACCTCTGTTTATTTAAATAAACTTGTATGCCTTTTTGTCACATCTACTGCAGTCAGATTTGCTGTGTTCCCTCGGAAGGAATCACTGCACACGGGTAGCCACTTGTAATGACATTTCGAGCATGTTTAGAGGCTAAAACACATTTAAAACCTGCCCTGTTTAAGCCCGTTGGGTGCTAACGCTAGCAAGGGGATAACACAGCGTAGGCAGCACCAATTGTGTTCGTTTTTTTTTTTGCTACTAACAGCACTCCAAATTTACAAACAACAGAGCTACGTGTTGAAATCGACCGGAATTCTCCTTTAACCACAGTCCTCAGAAATCCACCGGAGTTCAGAATGGCAACACAAAGAAAGCCGAAGGTGACGGACATCCGGGCTAAAAATAGGGACATCCAGCGGAATATCCGGCGGCACCTGAACAATCCTGGAAGTGGAACGACGTCGATATAGACTAGGGGACTGTAGTAGTCATGGTTACAATAGCTAACAGGAAACGATTGTGATCGTGGTTTTTAAAAGAACACAGACTGTCAGAAGCAGAAAATAAACAGCATTCTCTTGTGTTAAAGGATTGTTTCTTGTATTCATTTTGCATCGACTGCACTTCGCTGTCTTGTCTCTGTGAAATTTCAAGCTGCGAGTGTTTGAATTTTCTGTGAAATGCATGCGGAACAGAAAGACTGCTGACCTGCAAAGTGCATCGCTATTATACACAGACCTGGAAAACATACTGAAAGGTAATCTAATCGCACTGAGTAAATGTCAGCTGATCAAAAGGAATTAAACAGGTTACAGTATGTCTTATCTGAGCTTTGATCCCTCCTATGCTTTACAGAGATGGCCAAATTATGAATGTTTACAGTCCTGCTCATGCTGAGGCAGTGTGCATACACCAGACTGTTGGATCTTTGTGTCTTCTGTGTATGCTTGGGACTCAGCCCAGTGACATTTGCATCTTGGTGCTGATCAAAAGTTGATTTCAGGGCCAGAAGGACCATTAGGGTAGACTTCAATACTAGGCTGCACTGCAGTGGCTGTACACAGCTTTATCTCCACTGTTCCCAGCATTAGAAAACATGCAGAGCTTATTAAAAAGACAAATGTCAGGAATTATTGTGTCTAATTAAAGGACACTGTTATCAAATGAACTTCATTTGCACTAGAAAATCTACTAAAGCACATTATAGCCCGATCAGTTTGACCAGTGTAGATTTTTAAGTAAGACCATCAGAATGGTTGTTATGTCAAAAAAAAAAAACGAGCATATATATTTGCTTGTCTTAATTAGTGACCATTTAAGTCAATTGCAAAATAACATGTGCGCCCCATGTTGGCTGAGTCCTGCAGCGGCGCAGAGTTCGAATCCGACCTGCTGCCCTTTGCTGCATGTCATCCCCCATCTCTCTCCCCCTTTCATATCTGTCCGCTTTCAAATAAAGGGAAAAACCCCAAAAAATAATCTTAAAAAAAAAAAAAAAAAACAAGGCTTCAGTGCTCTCCATCCAGTCTTGGCCGGGTGGAAGTCAAGCAAAAATAAAAATCCTAACCAATATAATTATTTTTGGCAGAGAGCATTTTGTTCATCTCCAATGAAGACAACACAATTTTACTGCAGGGTTTTACAGACTACAGACACCATTCTCACCAGCTTTTATTCTGTTTTAATTACATGCCACAGTCAGCCCAAACCAATACATGTCTTTTTGATATCAAATTAGAGCTCTCTCACACTAAAGAGGTTTTTCCTCCCTGCTGCTCCACTCTCCCTGGACCCACAGGTAGATCAGGCCCCGTCTCCTGTCACCCTCCCCTGTCACATTTCATCTAACTCAAACAAAACACAGGTCACATTAACTGCAGAGGGGGTGGGAATAAATGCAGGAGACAAAGGGGTGGAAATCCCAGCAGGAACAGCCAGTTCTTGATGATAGAGAGAGCCTAGGGAACAGCTTGGACAGACCAGACAGATAGACACACACACATCTCACCAGCAGTGCTAGGGGGCAGACTACAGCCCCCAGAGCACAATCGGGATCCCCTATAATAAATACCTATCATCCCAAAAGTGCTCTTTGACACTGAAAATGAACTTAGTCTTTGAACAAAATGAAAAGAAAAGGTTCATTTCAGTTGCTTTTTTTAGAATAAGTAAAACATTCTAACTGGAATACATAATTCATGTAATCAGTTTTGCTGCGCAAACAAATGTTTTAATGACAAGTAGGCTGTGATTAGTGTGTGTTAATCAACTGTCCTCCAGAAAAACAAGAGCATCAGTTGTTTGTGTACGTTCAACATTGACACACTTTGACACAGGGGACCACTGTTTGCCTCCTGTTCCCTACCGACACTCCATGTTGGTTACTTTCAACCTGGACCGCGGTCGTTCTTAACAAAAGCAGTACCAGATCAGCAAAGGGTATATATATGACGTCATAAGGGGCATCAGACCAGAAAACACGATATGTGTCGTCCTAAAGGGCACGTACCGACAATGTAGTTTGTTGCTTTTGTTGATGATTGCATATAAGCTGCAGCCAAAAACGCACTACAAGGCATACCAATATAGCTAACCACTCCGTAGTATTTAAGTGAGGACATAGTCCTGTGAAGATTTTGTGCAAGCGTGTCTTAATAATTACATGTATCGTTCCCTTAATGACATTTAATTCCACTACAGGACTATATACTGTAGCTATTGAAGCAGTTTAATGAAGGGTATTAAGCGTATCTGGCAAAACGTGGACGGATGCTTCACACACATCTTCAACCCGGCAGCACAGAAGATCTACACAATCACCACAGTTTCAAGATTAGTGTCACCAATTCAGTCAGTACCCAACCAAATGTCTCCCCTTCTGTTCCTGAGTTTTGGCATTGAATAATGGCCTAGAAATGTGTTTTTGCAGAACATTATGATGTCACAGTGAAGTTGACCTTTGGGATATAAAATGTCATCACTTTCTCATTTTACACTATTAGACATTTGTGTGAAATGTTGTCATAATTTGCGTAGGAATTCTTAAGTTACGACTCCAAACATGTTTTGTGAGGGATCTTTGACCATCAAAATCAAATCTGTTTTAATCCTTGAGTCCAAGTGCACGTTTGTGTGAAATTTGAAGATTCCCCCCAGGGGGTCCTGAGATTCACAAAAATGGGACGGATGGATGGACAACCTGAAAAACATAATGCTTTTGGCCACAGCTGTCGCCAGCACAGAGGCATAAAAAGTCAGTATGTACACAAGAACACAATGGGCATATGTGAAATCAACAACCACTGCTATGGTTTAAGTGCTAAATAAGCAAAGCAAATACAGCCCAGGTCCAGGCTGATGATAAACAATTACAACTGATAGCACAGGAAGTTCACGTCTGTCAGCAAAATCTAGCTTTAAACACACAGAAACAAACACCATAGCTGCAGTCCCTTTACTGTGTGTTCACCTATCACAGACTAATCCCTGGAACTCTTTAATTCAATACAGAGGATTAACACGCCACTGTACGGAACACAACTTGCTGTATCCGTAAACCTGTTAAACCCATTCTTGTATAGCCAATCAATGTGATGTGATTGAGAAAACAGGCTCCCCAGGCTAGACACTGGACACAGGATCCATGATGGGCGATCAATCGGACTGGACAGAAATACACTCTGGTACAATCCCCACCAAATCCAGGGCCACCCTCTCTGAGGTGGGCTGCCTCGGGCTATACTAAAACCCAGGATTACACAGGATATAGGAGTGCAAACTGGCAAATTGGGTGAGCCAATTATTTCTCCTGTACTCACACATAGACAATGAGTCTGCAGCTTCCAGCATGGCTGACCTTTCTGGAATTCTAGAAATGTCACATGACAAGGGTCCCTCTAACAAGGACCGACCAAACCCTGATTGCCCCTCCCTCCAGACAACCGACATGAAAACTGATCTGCAGATTTGTGGTGTAGAGGACTCTCTATTTTTTCAGGTGGGGCAAAAACTAATCTGAATCACAAATATTCTGGTAAATATTGAAATTACGGTTATTTCACACCATTACTCTGACTTTTGGAAAGATGTTGCACTTGTTGATTCAGAACAGACAAAATAAGACAAAATAAGAGAATACTTAATAAAATAAGTAATGTGCAAAATAATTGGTTTTCTCGATAACATTGTCTTTGTGATCGTTAGGAGCTGAAATCGAAATCACGATCAAAATTTGATTATTTGCCCTAGCCCTAGCTACTAGTTAATCCTCCATTTTAGAAAGAGTTAGTAGCACTGGGCTGTGTCCCGGATAGGAATGGCAAGAGAGGCTGAAAGAGTTACTGCAATACAGATTAAAAAAAACAGCCCATCTTTAAATTCCCATTCAAAGCATACAATATCATGATGCTGGAAATCTGTGATGATGAGAACCTGCAGAGGATTAATCTCTTGCTGCTGAAAATGAGAAGCCATTTATCTTTTCCATTGGGAGTGATACTTAGCGCCCTCTAAATCCCTCAGTCAGAATATCCCAGTGATCTCTATCACTTCTAGAAACCTGCTGCAGCTTACTCTCAGACACAGACTCAATAAATATACATTATGACGTTATGGGCAAGGGCTAAACCTAATTCATAAGCGCACATGGTATATTTTTTAATCTGCTTAAAAAAAAAAAGGAGATAAGATCCACATATGGATCAGTGTGTCCATTAGCTGACCAAGATTTAAGTGAGACAGTGAGACTTTACTTCCATATGTACTCAGTAGTCAGATTTTCAAAGGCCCAAAGGTCAAAAATAGCTTAGTTCCCAGTGTTATTGTTTTTCACCACTTCATTGTGTAAATTGTCACAGACAACATGCGACGTAAAATGCAGTTAGAAAACGCTTGGTTCCCAGTATTGCAGCTTCCAGCGTTGTTGGGTTGCATGTCCATTCGAAGCGTTCTCGGTAACAACTCATCCGATGGTAAATTTGCCTCTCATTCACATATTCACATACACCAATGGTGGCGAAGCTGCTATGCAAAGCGCTGGCCCTCTACATGGTCTCGCCCGTAGCCTCGCTGCTGCTACGCAGTCAGAAGTGACAAAGAGAGGACACTGCTGCAAAAGAGAAAGACATTGCTCTCTCCGGACAATACTCAAGAAGGTCAAGAAGGTCCACCTGTCTCCTCAGATCCTGGTGAACTTCTACCGCTGCACCATCGAGAGCATCCTCACCAACTGTGTCACAGTTTGGTATGGCAACTGTTCTGCCCATGACCAGAAAGCTGTGCAGAGGGGGGTGAAAACTGCCCACCGCATCACCGGTTCCTCACTCCCCTCCATCGAGGCCATCCAGGGTAAGCGATGCTTGCGTAAGGCGTGCAGCATCATCAAAGACTGTTCTCACCCCAACCACAGACTATTCACCCCACTCCCCTCTGGCAGGCGTCTCAGGTCCCTCCGCACCCGTACCAGCAGGTTCAGAGAAAGCTTCTTTCCTGTGGCTGTCACCCTATTGAACTCTAGCTCTGCATTACGGTAATTATTAACCATCTAAGCCCCCCCCCCAGACAATTTGTACTACCCTATCCCACCCATACTGCTCTACTTATTTATTTATTTACAAATGTACATACTGTAATTAGACCTATACATAGCCATACTGTAATCACATAGACTGGGTAAACCCCGCCCACTCTGCCGCATATTTGATTTCGCCCTGCAGATCAGTCTGGAAACCTGCACCATTAATTCTCCTGCTTAAGTTCACAATTTTGCGGGAACCAATCACAACCTGGCTGATCCACCTTGCGAGCTATTGGCGGGTTTAACACGATGACGATAGAGAAGTGACCAAGCAGCTTCTTGTTTACATTCAACATGACGGTCCCTGAAGCGCAGCTATGGTTGATGCAGCTGCTACGTCACCCGGATCGTTGGTCTGATTGGTTGAAGGACTATCCAATTGCGTACAGAGCCATTTGAACTATGCCCGTTGGTCACGCCTCTTGTGCAGAGAAAATACAAAGCAGACTCCCCACACCAATGCTCAATCTTAAATCTATTGAGCTTGGCTTGGTCTGGTGATAGCCAGACTAGTAATCACACCTATACATAGCCTTATTCTACTGCTATTCATACTATTCATCCTGCACATACACTAACTCTACTGCTCTTATATTATTACCACACTGCAGATAGCTGTACATACTGTACATATGTCTATATGTTTCACACAGAATATCCATATTTATTCAGTTTTTCTTATATATTCTGCTAATACACTGCATATATCTATATTATTCGTACTACTATTATAATGTCACTGCTACTAAATTGCACACATCTGTACATTTTGTTCATACATTGCTCATATTACATAACCATATTTATTCTGCTCTTATAACACTGCAATTTATTTAATTGTCCTGTCTATGCACAACCTGTCTATACTATGCTTTTTTGCACTTCTGGTTGGACGCAAACTGCATTTCTTTGTCTTTGTACTTGTACTCTGCACAATGACAATAAAGTTGAATCTAATCTAATCTAATCTAATACTGGCATCTCTTTTCTACAAAAAGTCACTAGATTTGTCGCTAGTCGCTTTTTTTGAACCCGCCCTCGCAGCTGTATAGAGACTCGTAGGCTTTCCGTTGGTAGCACCCCGTGCTGTACTGTTAGATGTCTTCCACTAAAAGCCAAAAATGTCCATCAATACTTGTATTGATCACTGAAAAACACAATGTCCTCCTGCTGGTGGTGCTAGAGGAAAAGTAGAGGGATCACCAAAGTCCTTGGGGTACATCATTTGGGTACCATGAATGTCTGTACAAAATTTCATGCCAATCCATTAAATATATTTTAGTCTGGACCAAAGTGACGACTGACTGACATTGCCATCCATAGATAAAAACATTTAGATAGTTATCCAAGTAATCCAAAACTGTCTGAAAGCTAACACTAAGCTGAAACAAATACACCGTCAATCAAGACACATCTTCCACTGGTGGTGCAGGCCATCTTGTAGATTTTACGGTCAACAACATTTCCCGGTAAACTCAAAAGACAAAAAAAAGGGTTTCCAGTATTTACGGTCTGACATTTGTTGTTGGTTTTATATATTTGCATAACCACACACACTCTCAGGATGATCTACAGTGACACACTAATGTCATTATCACACAGCACATACTGTACACAGGGGTTTTCCCCTCTGTGTGCCATTATACATGTGCGTGTGTGTGTGTGTGTGTGTGTGTGTGTGTGTGTGTGTGTGTGTGTGGTCTAACAGGTGTTACCTGACTGTGTGTGAAGCCGTGCAGGTGTAGATTATAGTGTAAGTGTCTAAAACAGCAACACAATGTAGCTGCAGACACAGCACCCCGTCTTTTCTCTGCTTCTCTTCATAGTCATTAGATTCATCTACCATATAATCAATGATATAATCAAAGCAGAGGGAGGCAAGCCAGTACAGCCCGATCCGGTTGGGGAGGGTTCTAGCCCGACCAGGCACCTCTCTTTAGCCTGTCTCTCTTAGTTATGCTGTTTTAGTTTTAGACTGCCGGGGGACTTATTGTCATAAAGGAGAAACTAGAAAATATTCACATTTAAGAAGCTTGAATCAGAGAAATTACTGATTATCAAAATAGTTGGCGATTAATTTAACAGACAACTATTTGATTAATCTTTGCAGCTCTAGTTTAGTGGCAATTAGCAAATGTTGACACACTGAGCTTCTCTCTCCTCTCTCTTCCCATTTGTGTGCATCCATGTCCCAGAAATGCTTGTTACTAACCTAGCTCTGGGGAGTCTATTCCCCGGAGTCCTTATGTTTTTTCTCGCCCAGCATGTTTCCTTGGATTAGAGTGGCACCAAAAACATGGATGCAGCTGGCGCTGTGGCTCTGCTCCGAGTCCACGCCCTGCTACACCCTGCTACTCTTTACGGTGCCCTGCAGTGTCCTGCTGCACCCTGCTACATCCAGCTATGCTCTGCTGTGCAATGCTACATCCTGTAACGCCCTGCAGTGCCCTGATATGACATGAACTACTACGACTACTTTTTCTAGTCACCGATCCATTATCTTTTTTGTGACTGTTATTGCCACTGTTCATAACACCCCCAACCGGCTCCGTCAGACACCACCTACCAAGAGCCTGGGTCTGCCGAGGTTTCTTCCTAAAAGGGGAGTTTTTCCTCACTACTGTCGCACTAAATGCTTGCTCTTGAGGGAATTACTAGAATTGTTGGGTGTTTGTAAATTATAGAGTGTGGTCTACACCTACTCTATTTGTAAAGTGTCTCGAGATAACTCGTTATGATTTGATACTATAAATAAAATTGAATTGATGTTCCCAGCCTCACACTGTGAATAATGCTTCAAAGAAGATTAGGCACATAATTACACTTGCAGTGTTATGGCCATATGCTGTACAGTATTTTAAGTTAACAAAGACTGTAGTCAATAGTAATCTGAATTACTTAGTTACATTCTGAGGTTAATCACATGTAAACATCACTACTTTCTGTACTGGCTGAAGTTTGTACACCTTTCTGAACTGTATTTCAGAGAATCATCACTGCAAAAGAGGATGAACAGCACTTTACCCTGGCTTATCTGTCTCTCACAACATTTAAACATCAAAACAAAATGTTAATTTTTTTAGCTCGTAATCTCTATGGAACAGGTTTCTAAAATGTGCTTTGGTTGGTTTAATTCTCAAAAAAAATAAAAAATAAAATCTGACTTGAGGCTGTGTTCTTAGTTTGGGGAAAGGTCACAGTCAGAATACTATGCATTAGCAAGCTGCTGGGATCACAGATGAAGCAAATGTTTAGCCCAGCAGCCCGAGCAATATTTATGGATCACTTGATTAAACATCCTCATCTACATTTCTTATGAGTTGTTGTGACACAGTTGTGGCACAATGTGATGTCAAAGACAAAGGTCTGATCATTAGATCATCTTCCAGAGCTGCCACGATTAGCCGATTAATTGATCAGTCGGTCGGCAGAAAAAAAAAAAAAAATCTACAATTTTTATACTAATTATTTGTACATGGTACTGCATCGGCAACTTCATTACTTCTTGATTTCACTTATTCGAGCAAAAATGCCCCAAAAATGCTGTTTTCAGCCCCTCAAAGATGAAGATTTTCTGCTTTTCTCTGTTTCATATAATTGTAAACTAAATATCTTTGGGTTTTAGACTGTTGGTCTGACAGAACAAGACATTTTCACTGATGTCAGCAGCTTTTTACTTAGCCATCATCTCATGTGCCCGTTGCATTTTAGAGGGCCAGATTATTCTTGAGAAATACAACAATTTCAGGCCTCTGAGCAGTGAGCCTCTTTCTCCCGTCATCAATAATGTTAGCGGCAGCGTTGAAGAGTCTCTTATTCTCCACCCTGGTGCAAGCTACAAAGAGAAATTTAGATGCTGGAGCCAGGAGAGGGGAGACGAGGTTGGTCGATTCTCCAGAAGTGGATTGGATGAGAGGAATGGTTTCCTCACTAAAATAAGTTGCTTTCTCAAAAGAAGACCACTAGTGTCCTGGCCTAGGGTCGGGTTCTGCTTCTCACTCCTCCAGGATTTCATCAAGAAGACTACCAGCTCTGCTCTTTCAAGCAATACCTTCATCCACACAGAGGGATATTTCGAGGGGCCTGAGCAGAAAGGAGACCTGAGCAGAAATATGCAAGTGTAAAGACAGAAGAGGGGAGTACTGTCAGCACAGATCTTGGTGGAGGTTTAAGATTCTTCTCTTTAGCTGGCAGAAGTTGAAAATAGAATTAATACTTAGGTACTCTTATTTATTTATATATATATATATATATATTAGGGCTGTCAGTTTAACGCGTTATTAACGGCGTTAACGCAAACCCATTTTAATGCCGATAATTTTTTTAACGCACGAGTAACGCATAGAGAGAGCAACGGGATCTGTTAGTCCACTTCTTTAACTGTCTATGGCCACGCCATGTCCCGCCCTACGAAGCAGCTGATTGGTTTGGTTTAGGCATTTCACCGCGAGTGGTGAGGATAGTGGATTGGTCAGGGGATAGGACCTGAACAAATGGAGTTACGTTACCTTCGACGCCTGGCCAATAGTAGTGATTGAAGGGCGGGTCTTGTAATTTCGCAGACCGCAAACAAAACAGACACAAGCCTCGGCCGGTTTTAGCTTGCTAGCCGCGTAGCTTGTAGGCTCGTGACGGCGATTATCTTCAGAGCGAGCGAGTAGTGACTCTACAGTCAGTGAGAGAAACAAAGTGTCTCCTCTGTTCTTTCTGACCACGGTGGGAAACCTGGAGCAGGAAAACCCTCTCCTTGATTTTACGTTGGTTATGAAAGAGAACGAGAACCAGGAAATGAGTCACGGGAAACCAGTTGCTATGAGCCCATAGACAGTAGGACGAGCCACGCTCGCCTCAGGCATGAAGCAGTACTACCTGTAGTACTATCTGCAGGACTATCTGCAGTACTACCTGCAATGGAACATCGAGGTAACAGCGTTACATTATGTGACAGATTATTAGATCCAAGTATGAATGTTAGTGTGAAATTGAACATAACGTATATGACAATGTTGTTTTCAATAAAAAAAACAGTCACAAAGCAAGCCGATCTACTTTTCCATGCTGATAAGAGAATTAAAATGAGAAAATATAATGGGACAAAAAGAAATCAAGGGACATTTAGAATAGATAAAAATGTGCGATTAATTGCGATTAATAGCGAGTTAACTATGACATTAATGCGATTAAATATTTTAATTGACATCTTTTGGTATGCATTTCAGAAAAAAAATGGTTAGGATTCAGGTGTAATTGCAAATAGTGATTAATCATGATTAATCCACTGAAAATTCTGATTAATTTGATTAAAAATTTTAATCATTTGACAGCCCTAATATATATATATATTGTTGTTGTTGTTTAATTAATGGTAAATTACAGTTTAGTTCTATTGCTTTAACCATTTTACAGTTTCTGTCTTCAGCACAAACATGTTTGCACCACTCCCCCCCCCCACTTTTCAGCCTTGTAGAAACTAGATAAGGATGCTGCATTCTCTCAGACTCAACTAAACCTTCTTTGTGCAAAGTAAAATACATACTTAAAAGGAAGTTGTTGAGTGAAGCCTTACTTCAGATCTAGTTATTACAATATCCACCACACCATGTAATGAGTAGGGTTTAAAGCTGTAGGCTAGCTGTCGGCAGGCCATTAGGTCCGGAAAGGTTCGATTGTATGCGAAAGATTGTATGCGTCTGTCTCTACAGAAGGTTTGCTCTTCGGACGTAGAAAATATGATACATCGGGCTGAGATGCACGCAATGTTCAGTACGCGATTATTTTTCAGACAAGAAGTATGGGAATGTCTAAGTAGCTATGCAGGAGTCTGGGAATGTTTTAGTAAATATACAGAAGTATGACAATGTCTTAGTAGCTACGCAGGAGTCTGGAGTGAGAATGTTTCAGTAGCTATGCAAACGTCACACGAGGAGCGCGAAGTGGAGTCAGATCAACAGACCAATGAGATGTGGACACATCTGGTCTACAATACCAGTGGGAGAGGACGACGCTCTGTGTGACTAGCAATATAAGCAGAGACATTTGAGACGATCGGGAGTACATTTGTAGGAGCTGGACAGCTAACTGCTTTATCGTGGTCCGTTGAGTACTTGCATTTGTGCTCTGCTTCGCAAAGTATATTTATGTACTTTAATCTTTTGTCATCCAGTTCTGATAATTAAATATAATATAATAAAATTATAACTTTCTGAATTTGGCTATTTTGTTGACAGACCTTTCCTAGTAGTAAGGATAAACACCTAACAAAGTCACCAAATCAGAAACCTGTCTTTGGAGTCTCCAGAGCTGATTCCTCCTCCAGCAACGCTGTCACTGCTAAGCATTAGACAATCTGCCAGAGCCTCCCCCACCACCACTGCACACATCATTTATAGGAGTAGAGGAGAAAAAAATTGTTTTTTTAAATGTATTAATTAGTGATTTTTATGTTGTCACAGCAGGGACCACTGAAGAAAAAGATATAATAATAAATTAACGCTAAACCTTGCCAGCTACTGACAGGGCACAACATATATTGAGTTCCATCAATTGCCGATGCCAAAGAATGGACGGGGGCCTGGGCTGGGTGGTGGTAGCTGGGCCCAGCAGCCCCCAACATGTCACCAACCTTCAGTGATGGAGTACTGCAGTCCTGGACTCGAGTTGCTATTCTCTGAACTTGTGACTCGACTTGGACTCGCGCACTGATGACTTGGACTCGAGGATTTATGAAATTGGACTCGAGTATTCATCAAATAGGACTCGGAAGTTTGATAAAGTTTCTGACGACTGTTATGTGTGATAAGTCATAAAAAAATTGATATAAGCTATTGATATATAATTTAGTCTAACCGTTTAATGCAGGGGCCAGTGATGAAGTACTTGAGTCCTGGACTGGGACTTAAATTGCTATTCTCTGAACTTGTGACTCGACTTGGACTCAAACTCAGGTAATGGCAACTCGACTCAGACTCTTCTTTGGTGACTCAGACTTGGACTCGACTACAATACTACCAACCATGCACTGATTGTTCACAGCTCGGCATTTGTAACTGTAAATTTGTAATGTTAATATATATTACGCAGATAGAAACTTAACCAAAATTCTTCAGAGATGAGAGCTACAATTCATTGTCCATCATGCTTACTGGATTTTGGACTATTTGGAATTCTACATTCTAAGGACCGGATGTACAAACAGTACAGTATGTACTCATAAAATCCATGCATACGCCATTTCCCACACATAAACTGATATTTATTTATTTTTAAAAAGAGTCTACAGCAATGTGGCCTCTGTGAAGTTGTATTTAGGCACAGTGGTGCTTTGAGCTTAGTGCCAACATGCTCACAATGGACTATGCTAACATGCTGATCTTTAGAAGGTATGTGTACGATGTTCATCTTCTTAATTAAGCATGTAAGCATGCCAACATTAGCTAATTGCCACTAAATTAGAAAAGGAAAGATTAATCAAATAGTTGTCTGTAAAATTAATCACCAACTATTTTGATAATCAGTAATTTCTCTGATTCAAGCTTCTTAAATGTGAATATTTTCTAGTTTCTCCTTTATGACAATAAACTGAATATATTTGAGTTGTGGTCAAAACAAGACAGAGGACGTCATCTTGGGCTTTGGAAAACACTCATGGACAATTTTCACCATTTTCTGAGACCATTAATCGACAGTTAATATTATTTTTTGTTGCAGCGCTACACTACACACAAAGTGAGGCTCATGGGAATGTCATTAGTTCTGTTGGCTTTTGGTCACAAACCAAAGTACTGGATAATTTGACAATTTGACCAGCCAGACCAACCAACAGATGGACATTGCCATCCCAAGAGCCTGCCCCCAGCATGGCTAGCAAAACATAATGACATTTTGTTGTGGTGAAAATATGTGACCATGATTTTCTATAGCCATGTTTTTTGCCTTTTCCAGAAAACTGCCTACCCCTGCTTTAATTATTTATGCGATTGATTTTATCAGGCTTTTTCAGGCAACAAATGAGGCATTACTATACTGCCCTGTGTTTATGTTGTTTTTGTTTCATCTTTTAAAGTGTAGCACTTTGTCGATATCGGCTCTATAAACTAAATCATTAATCTTTCGGACATTTATTAATAATGAAGAAGACATCACCACCGATGATGGTTTATACATACATGTGATGCTACAAATAGCCACAGCCGTGCGTAGTGGTCAGTCTTGTGGTCAGTATCGTCATCACCAGAGTCATGCCGATAGCATGACTTAGAATGACTTGAAACCATGAACAAACAATTACAATACTACAGAATTAAAATGCATACAACAACTGCAATACATATGGGTCAGCACCTTACAAATAAATATACTGTGTTATCTTAGTAAGTCCTTGCTGAAAGTTAACACCTTCAGCTACTTGGAACTATAAACTAGAGTGTGCCGCACACCCCCTATTGTGTGCAACACACCCCTGGTGTACCACACAAGTAAGTCCACCCTCAGATCAGATGTAAAGAAAAATAGACAACAAAGAAAATACCATCTGTTATTGCCTCATTACTACTGTAGCTACTACTGTAGGTTGGGTGGCAAACTATAACAGCCTCTATGAGTGTGTGGAAAGGAAATGATGTAGAACACAAGGTAACCTGGAGAGGAGGCAAGACTTTGGCTGTCTACAGTAAACCCAGAGGAGTCCACTGCGACAAGTGGCCACAGAGGAATAGTGGTGACAGGATCTGTGGAAGAGTTTTGGACAGCACACAGACAAGAGGAAAGACACAAACTCAACTAGCCATCAATTATTTCAGTTAGCTCACCGGCCATATGGATAGTACAGCAGGGATCTGGGGACACACAGCACACAACATCTTGAGCTACCAGGGCATTTAAATAACACATTCATTTTAAGATAATTTAAGATTTACTTGGAACTATACATTACTATATTCAATGTTGAGGCGACAAGTAGGACTGGGCAACATATCAATATTATATCGTGATATGAGACTAGATATTGTCTTAGATTTTGGATATCGTAATATCGTAATATGGATTAAGTTTTGTAGTATCTTCTTGTTTTAAAAGGCTGAAGTTAGACGGTTCTAGCTGTTCTATTATTTGCCTTTACCCACTCAGTCATTATATCCACATTATTGATGATAATTTATCTAAAATGTAATTGTGAATACATTTTGTTAAAGCACCAAGTGTCAACCCTACAACATCAACGCAATATCGACATTGAGGTATTTGGTCAAGAATATCATATCTGATTTTCTCCAGATCGCCCAGCTCTAGTGACGAGGCAAGATAATTTGACAAAGCTGCAGCAGTGTCACTTTTACTCATATATTCACTGCCTGATAATGCTGTTAACATTGTTTCTTTTGTCAAACTGAGCTACTTAAACAAATTATTGTTTATACAAAATACAAAATCTGTTCGATTGGCAGCAGGTTGGTTAAACAACATGTTAATGGATTCTTGCTTTCTTCATCATTGCTAAACAATTTTGGTTTGACTTCAACCTTCTTAGAACTGATGACAAAAGATCTCAACTAGTATAGGTTCCCAGTGGGTGTCTTATTCATGCTGATGCCTCTCACACACAGGCTAATGAGAATGGGAGAGAAGTGCTTGGATGAGGTCAACTAAAAGATGTAAGAACCCCCAGAGTCCTTACTGGTCGTGCTCTGAATAATGAAGGCTAATATGCAGATGGGGTTGTGCGCCTGGCAAAGTACTAACTAATGAGGACTTGAAAATGTATTTATGTAATCACTCTCACATACAAAAAAAACCTGAAAACATTTGTAACTGACTTGTCTCACTTGAAGTTTCACAATTATGTTTCTTTTAATGTAGCTGACATTTGAATCATATTTGAAATGGGATGCACAAATGCAAGAGTGAAAGGTACCATCCAATTATAGCAGGGTGCCCATTTTCTTTTCTTTTTTAATTAAAGGCCTTTTATTTATCAACCTTAAGTGCCTGGATAGGTTGTTTTTTTTTACTTTTTTGGTCATAGCGCTTCCTCCTGTCTGTGCAGTTTTCTTTCTGTTTATTGATGCGTTCGTATTCAATACGATATGCTATATATAGTAGAAATAAAAAAATCAGCATGGCCATTTTTGGTTCCAGGTAACATATAAAGTCCTCCTCTGTACAATGCCTATTGCCGATGACTCTTATTCTTTGACAATTTTAATCCAGCTCTGTGTCATCTTTGTGTGGGCAGTGTGTTTGGATGAACGGCGTGCGGCTTCCCTCTGTGGCCCCAGTGCACAGAGCGCAGCGCAGCCAAGGCCTGCAGAGATATGCAAGCTCCAATTGATCTCAGCAGACCTCCGTGATGAGTTTCACAGCATTTGGCGGATATTAGCAGACATCAGCTGCTCCTAAATCCGTGCGCTGCGGCAACGGAAGAAAGCCACACAGCGTTCGACCGCATACACTGCCTACACAAAGATGACACAGAGCTGGATTTAAATTCAGCCAAATATCTGTTAAACTGCTGCCATGGAAAATGCCCACTGAGACGCTTGAAGTTGAGAGGCAGTTTCCACAAATATGTCAAAAAACTGTTTGATTATGCACAGTAGTGGCAGTATCTTAACAGTTTAAATTTCAGAGGTCACTTTGACATGTGACAGGAGGAGCCAGAGATCATTCAACGATCTGACAGATGCATACTTTATTCCCATGCATTTATTGGCTCTTGCCAAACAAAACAATCCCAAAGTCACAGATCACAAAGTGATCGAGTTTTGTCAACTCCTCTTCGGCTACTTTTGAGACCAGTCAGGGCAATGAGTAGTCTTGCTATCACCAAATTAAGCTCAGTCTTTTAAGATTAGTCTGGGGAGTCTGCTCTGTATTTTCTCTGCACGAGAGGCGTGATCAACGGGCATAGTTCAGATGACTCATGTACGCAATTGGATAGTCCTTCAACCAATCAGACCAACGATCCGGGTGACATAGGAGCGACAGCGGCATCAACGGGTTGCTGCGCTTCGGTGGCCGGCTTGTTGAATGTAAACAAAAGGCTACTTGGTCACTTCTCTATCGTCACCGTGTTAAACCCACAAATAGCACGCCAGGTGGATAAGCTAGTTAGTGATTGGTTCCCGCAAAATTGTAACAGAAGCAGGATAGATAAACGTACATGTTTCCAGCCTGAGCTGCAGGGCGAAATCAAATCGCCGGCAGATCGGGCTGGGTTTATCCAGTCTAGGCAACGAGGGCTTATATTTTATAGAACATAAACAACTACTGTAATCCTGGCTAATTTTGCACCCCTTCTTTAAGATCCCTCCATTGTCATTCTAAAATATGGGTATAGGAAACAAAATTAACAACAATAACATTATAGTAAAATTGTAATACTTTTAAAGCTACATTGTGTAGGAATTTCTACCATCTAGCGTTGAGATCTCTCAAACCATGCACTTCAAATGACGTATTACAGCTACGGTAGCCTTCGCACTTCCAAAAGCCTGTCCGTTGCTTTTTTCAATATCCTTTTTCTTTTTCTGGGCGAATAAGAGGACTCCTGTTCCTGAAACTTGGATTTTGAATACGTGCATGAGGCAATCAGGAGAGTCGAGACTTTTCCCGGTGGGCCGGTAATGTTTTGAGGCCGCTGTTTGCCGCTGACGGCTCCAGCTGCCCGCTCCGGCCGGTCTGATTGCCTGCTACGTCCTAGAGCCAGGCCAGCTCAGCGGCGTCTTTCTCCCGTTGCGTCTCTCTCCCGTTGCGTCTCTCTCCTACCTACACCGGCCTAGCCCCCCGCACCCTGTCCTCCCTCCCCTTCTAACGGCCTGATCAGCGCTGCTGCACAGAGGGGGGAGGAGCTGCTCCTCTGCTCCTCACTCAGTCATTGAACAGAAGACTCGCTGGTAAATACCTGGTTAATGTATTTGTCGCTAGTCGCTTTTTTGAAAAGTCACTAAGTTGGCAACACTGTAATAGCAGCATTATATTAGCAGCACCTGTGAGTTTATCATGTGACAGCGAAAGGCAGAGCAGTATGTCCTGTTTGTCCCCTCCCGTCTAACGTATTTCAAGATGGCGCATGAATATGCAGCATCTACCCCAGTTCATACAAGCACAAATGTAAAATTTGAAGCCAATAGGAATACTTGGAATTGATGGTGGTGGTAAATATTCAGAAAAAAGGACAAGTTTGTGCAGGGCAATACAGATTTTGATAATGAACAACTACAAATGTTACACACTGATGCATAAATACAATATGATGCAAAAATATTGACAAGAAAAAGACAGACTAAGTCCATAGCAGCAATGACAACGAGTATGAGGTAAACAGCACTGCTTATACTGTATTGTGCATACTTCCTCCTAATTGGGTGGATTGTTTCCTGGAAGCAGCCTCAGTGGAACAGTCGTTAGTGAAATTATTTGATGAATGTTTGTGAGCTCTTTTGGCAGCCATTCACTACACAGAAATTAAAGTTGAACCTTCCACAATTTTGAACTTCATGTGGATATTTGTCTTAATTTGTCAATGTTAAAACAACGTCTTGCTGTTTTTCATTTTGTGTATGATTTCTTAGTTGTACAGTGTGCTGTGCACCGAATACTAAAGAATCACTACAGCATGTGTTGTTTAAGTGAAGGCCTGATTTGTGTCCACGGTAACAACATTTTCTGCCTCAGAGCTGGGAAGCAAGGAAGAGTTGGCGAGAGTCTCTGGCACAATCAGAAGCCTCAATTTAAAGGGGTACTCCAGCAATAAAGTATCATACATGCATAAAGTTAGGAGACTTGAGAGAGGCAGGATAAAAAGACTAATGCTGGGTTTACACACAGATACAAAGTAGGCAGTCTCTGGCCTCTCATAACTCTGTGTGTCTGTTGCTTTTATTCACATACTATGCTCTATGGGCTGGGTTAAAATAATGAATTTCTCTTAAATTAATCAATTTCTCTTAAATTAATAAAATCCTGTAATCAGCCGTTTTGCCATGGATGTGTGAATCTTGTGAATCTTTTTGGGGGTCAATTCTTAATTAACAAACATTAACCTGGTGTATTCTAAAAAAATATTTGAGGGTTGTTTCTTACTTGTCCAATTTACAGCATAAGTTCTCCAATAATATCTTTTGTATCTAAGCAAATTTGGTATTGTAACTGAACCTTCCCTAACCTAACTGATATTGAATCAAAAATAAGAATGACAATAAAAAAGTCAGAACAAAATTTCAAGTCAATTCATCTAATAGTCAAGATATTTCAGTCTGGACCAAAGTGCTACACTGATATCAACACACTGCTAGCGTGGCTAGTATGACTCTTTTAATTATAGGCTGTCTTTTAGTACACTCATACCTTTAATGGATATACGCCAAACCCTACTAATGCCTAACCTTAAGGTCATGAAATCATTTTAATTTTCATCCATTCTGAGTTGTGCACACACACACACACACACACACACACACACACACACACACACACACACACACACACACACACCTTGTGGGATACATCAAGCAATTACACGCTGAACAAATATAAAGGTCTTTTGGACTTCCTAGAGATTGTACGTAGCTATACAGTGATTTATAATTTAGTGATCACAACCAATTGATATGACGGCCGACAATTGTTGCAATAAGGGAGGCATTAGGGTGCAGCAGTGTTCACGACCAGTCAAAGAGCAGAAACGCTTCCTGCTTATTCTCCGATTCTCAGAGTTTAGCTGTGCTTGACATAATATGGGTGAATGATGTCCAGGCCTCCATGTAAAACTGTTCATGACACTGATGTAGTAACACTAATACACACTAACCGGCATATACATTAACACAGGGATACACACACAACGCTGATTTCGTTCCCACCCCCTGCCTGACTAAAGTGATTTCCCAGAGGGGCTAAAGGAGCTGGGAGCCGTTGTTCTTTTTGGTAGCTGGGTTGCAGCTTTGGTATGATCACCAAAGCCCATGTGAAGAAGTGTTACAGCCATCAGCACATTCAGCAATACAAGAAACAGAAGTGACGCTGGACTTGCTAAATTACACCGAGGAAACCATATAAAACATGCAATCACAAGGCAAAATGATGCAAGACATTACACCATTGTAAACCTTGTTCTCTTCAATCAGAATACACCTCCTTCCTCAAAGGAACAATCATCCAGACAAAAAATCCATAGTGAAAAGAACAGCTATTGGTACATTTCTGGGAACATTTGACTGGACAAACCACAATTATGCGGCAAGATTCAGCAATTGCACAGGTACAACAGGACAAAATGCAAGGCAGCCACATAATCCTGTTTTGTTTTTGTTTTATTGGAAAAGCATTTAATCTTGCTCTTAGGCCTGATACAAGCCCGTCATACATTGTGTCACAGTCCCATGTTGGGCATTTAATGCTCATAAAGTTGCATGCAAAACGTAATATGAATGCACAAGAGGAAAGAACTGCTCTGTCCTCCAGCCAATTCAGCAGAGCTCATTCTAAATATTGGCCCTGGAAGAGCAACACAGTGTCAAAGTAAACCAACCATAAGTGAAACTGGTTTTCTCTTTGCTGAGCAGACACTATGCAGAGCAGACTACTAATTAATTCGTCAGGCGTTACATCAACAAAAGTGGATGTAATGTAATCTGTAATTTGTTGCATGTCATTCATGTAATCGTTGTTTCGAGGTGCAGCACAGGAGAGTCGATTCATTCTGAAGTCACCCTTCAAGTCAATTCAAAGGAACAATTCAGCCCTGTGCCTCATGAATGAGGGATTAACGGAGTAAAATGAGCACCACTTGAGGCGGACATGAAGCCATTGCTTATTTAAATGAGACACCAAATCATTTTACAGCAGATAAACCATGTTGTGTTGTTTCTTTTTGCTTAAAACTGACAAAACCTGAGTAACTTTCTGTTAAATGAGGTCACAAAATGTCACAAAATAGGCCTAATAAAAGTAACAAACGTGCAGTACTACAGTCAGAATTACAGGTTAACCAGGGTCCCTACACATGTTCATTCGGGCTGCCACAAACCTCTATTCTTATTATTGAATAATACCTCCACTTGTATTGTTAATTGTTTAATAATTTTGTCAACAAAATATTGAATAATCCTTATTTCTTTTAACCAGAGCCCAAGAGATCATCTTTAAATTGTTTATTTTGTCAAACTTACTGTCCACATCCCAAAAGAAATCCAATTTACAATATAAACAACAGAAAAAAAGATACATATCCTCACATTTGAGAAGATGGAAGCAGCGCGTGTTTGGGATTTATGCTTGACAAATGGCCTCAATAATGGTAGTGTAGTTGCTGATTAATTGTCTGCCTGTTGACCAATCAATACATCACTTCAGCTCTTCATATCAGGAACCTTAGATATACACCCGGACTAGAGTATGGGGGTCACAGGGGGAAACCTGTGATCAACGCACAGATCCCTGTCTGACGAAATCCTCTAATTATCAGGGACCCCAGTTTAGAACAGCTAAACGTCCTGTGTAAGAGGTGTGAGGATACAGCATTTTATGACAGGCGCATGACCCAGATCAATTGGCACATGAATGGCGTGCGAGTCAGTGCAGCTTTCAATTTCACGGTGCAAAAGTGCGTGCCCGCGCGCGCGTGTAAAGCGGTTCAAATCCAGTGCAACTGCAGAGGAGTCAATAGCCTTATGTGCCCGACAGTGAACAACTGAATGACTGAACAACAATAAAACACGGTGGGGAAACACACACACACACACACACACACACGTGCAGTGTGCTCCATCTGCAATGCACAAGCGGATTTACTTCCCCATATTTTACACAGCAGCGACCTGCCCCGGCCCTGCGACTAAACAGGAATGAAATGATGATATTAAAAGTTTCACTTACCCAAATGAGTAGTCAGCCGTGTTTGAGTCCCTTTACGCGTTCAAGTCAAAGGGAGAGGGATGTCCCGTTTGGATGCACAGTGCCTGTTTGATTCACTCTACTCACAGCCGATCGTTAATACAGAGTCGCAGAAAGGCATCCGTGTTTCTGAGGATCAGCTGTGGCTGACCTGGGATGTGTGTGTCCCATGTGTCACACCCTCTCTTCCGGAAAACACGGACAGACCTCCCTCACTAGAGCCAGAGCGCAGACACCCAGCGGCTGAATGTACACACTGCCAGTCCGCAGCTGGCTATTGTTGCACCACTGCAACGTGCACACAGCAGAGGAAGGGCTTGCCTCACACACTTTGAGACTGCTTTGAAGCACGTCGACAGCACACAGATAACCCTAACTTTTATTATTCGACAAGAAATGAATCCATGGGTCCTAAGAACCGCCCTGTTCCCACAGCATGGCCAATGCCGTGCCATTATTCCCTGCACTATTATAGGCTAGGCTACTAATATCACCATTTCGGATTTACATAACAAAATGTAGCATTATGAGTGCATGACAAGTCGATTTTACGTTTTTATAACCACATATGCCACATGTGTGACTATTGTCCTACTGCTCCTCCATTAAACATTGGATTTAACTAACAGTGGATTTATTGAGCAAAAGTGCAGCTGGCGCCTCTACTGGCCATGTTTCTATTTTATTTCCCAATTGAGAGAATTCAAATAAATGAATGTCTGAGTAATTAGTGAAAATAAGCAGAACAGCTTTGTGACTGCAGAGGGTAACAATCTAATTAACTAACTCCACTGTAGCCTACGGAGCATGTTGTAGGCAGTAAATGCATCAAGGATAGCCATCACAATCAATTACATACATCACCTGAAGACACATTTAACCTTTTTCCCCGCCCCCGAGGGATGTTTGCTTAGCAGAGCTTCTTCACCTCACATTCACATACATTTACACTTCAGAGCTGCTGGTGAATTAGACTGCAGTCTCCTACTCCAGTGGAGTGATACATAATGGAGAATAGAAATCTATTTTAAAAAGCCATCATGTTGGTGGCATTTTTCTAGAACCAGTGGTGGAATGTAACATTTACATTAACAAACATTTACTCAAGTACTGTACTTAAGTACACATTTGAGGTACTTGTAATTTAGTCTTTTTTTTTTCGTGCCACTTTCTACTTCTACTCCACTACATCTCAGAGAGAAATAGTGTACTTTTTACTCCACTACATTAATCTGACAGCTTTAGTTACTAGTTACTTTACACATTAAGATTTTTGCATGAAAAAACATTTAGTTTATAAAATACAATGTTTTATTATAAATTAAACTACCCAACAATATATTGACCTACAAGTCCAGCTGATGATTACATTGGCAGAACTGTTTGCATCGTTTCCAGTTTCTAAAATGTGAGGATTTTTCTGTATTACTGTGTACTTTTACTTTTAGTATGTTAAGTACTTTTTCTGATGATACTTACATACTTTTACTTAAGTAACATTTTAAATGCAGGACTTTTACTTGTAACAGAGTGTTTTTACAGTGTGGTATTAGTGTTTTTACTTAAGTAAAGGATCTGAATACTTCTTCCACCACTACTGGCTTTAGCCTCCAGTCACTGTAAACACTGCACAGTATATTAGATTACTTCTCAGCTGGTTGACCAAACAGACAGGGGTTCCGGTGGGTACTTTCCCTTTCGCTGTCGGGACCGGAAGGGAAGTTCATTGCATGGGGTGAGGGGCAGAATGTCTTCCCTCACAGCACAATCACCCCCCAAATTTAAAGTATTTTTTCAGCCTTTTCTGTCCGCAGGGGCTTTTTCTAGATGAGTGTCCTCACAGAGCCCGGCACACAGCGAGCAGCCTCCGCTTGTTTTCATATGAGTCATAGTGCAAATCAGCCAGCACACAGCCTTGTATGTGCATATACGATCAGCCATATCAAGCTATTCTAATGGTGCATGACCAAAGATCTGTGACTCCTGCTTCTGTTAGAACGTAATCATGGTTTAAAAGTAGAGACATTTTACTTTCTGTAGGATTCTATAATGAAACCAAGTTTTACTCTATATTGTTTTTCTTTACAAAGGTAAACAATTCATAATCAATAGAAGCAGTCTGTTTCAGAAAAACAACAAAGTGTGTGTGTGTGTGTGTGTGTGTGTGTGTGTGTGTGTGTGTGTGTGTGTGTGTGTGTGTGTGTGTGTGTGTGTGTGTGTGCGTGTGTGTGTGTCATTTTAAGTCCCCACGGTCTTGTTATTTCACCTGCACAAGGGCATCTTGAGTTGTATCAGTGTTTCATCAACATGTATAATCAATTCATTTCTGTCTTGTATATCAGCATAAATATAGAAAAAGCTATTGCAATAGTAACCCTGATCACTTTCCATGCTCTGTTCTTTTGGAGCACCACTGTCCCGACATGTTGTTGTGATATTCAATTGATGATTCAATGATATAGAAGTTTTGCACATTATTAAAACAGGGCACATTTAGACCAAAAGAACACTTTTGTCCCTGTGTTTGACCTTTCCTTCATTTCTCTCTCATTTCTATATCATTGTGCGTTTCATTGTGTGTGTGTGTGTGTGTGTGTGTGTGTGTGTGTGTGTGTGTGTGTGTGTGTGTGTGTGTGTGTGTGTGTGTGTGTGTGTGTGTGTGTGTGTGTGTGTGCGTGTGTGTGTGTGTGTGCGTGTGTTTCCCTGGGACAGTGGACCCGGCTGACTTTCCCTATCCTGCATCCCTCTGAGGCTCTCAGGGTGGAAATAATAACTAATGAGATCCTCTTCTATTTTGCCTGCAGCTCTTGGGATCACACTTTCATCCCCAGGAACTTCCCCTGGAGAGGGTGTGTGTGTCATTCTCACATGCGAGATTCGAGGAAGCATGGAAAAGTAGGTGTGGCTGTGTGGTAATTGGTAGTCAGACAGGCAGATGTACTGTAGGTGCATGTGAAGTGATCGTGTTTATGCAGACCGTTGAAACATCTAAAGGCTGCTGGTGGCTCTCTGTTTCATAGAAAGTCTCTCTGACTGTCCTGTTAAAGTGGGATTGATCCGTACGTGTTGACGTTGTGTGCTCAAGACACGAGCAGCAAAGACTGCTGGTACTGGTCTTCAATATACAACAGAACCAGCCCCACCCTCTTGCTACTTGAGAAAGATGGGTACATCCTGACATTACTTTACAGCTTTATACAGGCCAGGTGGTGTAACAACCCCCCCTGCTGGTTCAACTGCCTCAATGCACACACTCCATTCATTTAATGCACTTGTGACATGATGACAGTGGTAGGGTTGGTAACAAGATGAAATGAATCCTACTGAGTGCTTTAAAACAAGTCCAACCTTTTTGCATTTAAAGGTATATCATTTTCAGCTTATCATTTATATTCATATTATATATTATATTCATGCTTTGTGTATTTTAATGTTCTTTTTATCTTTCCTTTCTTGCTTTGTCTGCCATGAAGCAATTTGAAAACTAACATTTTTAAAAGTGCTATCTATATAAGTTAAGTTATTATGGTTTTATTATTAGTGAGATGTGTGTCCTGTGGCACTATGAGCTCACCAAGGCAAATAAAATGAACTCCAATCAAACCCACTTAAAGTGTCTGAGCGGGCAGGATCTTGATGATGTAAATGAAAGGCAAGATATGGAGCAGTAAACAGACCGCCTCAAAGATTTTTGTTAATTTTATTTTCAGGTCTTTTAATTACAACCTAATGTTTGCCAGTCTAAAGTTATGATTTGATGCATTTGATTGTGCTGTTACAGTTTTATGTTGCAGTATTTTCCTTTTAAATGTCATTGTGTTGATTGCATGAATAGTTTTGAATTAGTACAAATGTTAGCTCATTGCTAGTTTGTACTTTGGTCATTTAAACCCTTTTTGGAAAAAGTTATATTTTATTTTATATACAGGGCTACAGGGCATACAGGGCCACGAACGGATCAGCCCCAGCATACATAGAGGACATGGTCAAACCCTATACCCCAATCCGCCCACTCTGTTCTGCATCAGCCAACCTGCTTGCTGCCCCCTCACAGCGAGGGAGAACTAATCACTCAACGAAATCCCGGCTGTTTGCCGTCCTGGCTCCCAAATGGTGGAATGAGCTCCTTATTGACATCAGGACGGCCGATAGCCTACGCATCTTCCACAGAAGGCTAAAAACACATCTCTTCCGACTACACCTCGGATAAACATGGGGGGAGATGAAAAGAAATAATTATATACAGTATATTTCTTGAAGCTGCACTTTCATTCTTTCATATGGCTCTTTGTAGCTTTGCTTATTTAAAGCTAATGGACTTGCACTTACTACTTGTTGTCTAGAATTTGCATATTCAGGGTTGAAAGCACTTAATTGGAAGTCGCTTTGGATAAAAGCATCAGCTAAATGACATGTCATGTAATGTAATATTTTAGATGTTTCCAGTTTTCTATGGACTTGTTTCTATGATCATTGGTTCCTTTTTGGATGATTTATGTGATTCATTTGACATTTTACCAAATCAATTAAAAATATTGAATATTTTTCCAGAGATGGAAAGGTTATGTTATGTCCTACCTATAAATACTATTAGTATACTTCTGATTGGTTCAGTCCAAGAGTGATTGACTCTTAATCATGCAGATGTCGCAAGCACCTGAGTAATGAGAGATGTGTTAGTGTCTATATATCGCTTGTTCTGATTTGTGAAGCTTATTTGACAATGCCTGACAAAGATCTCTGTTAGATCGAAATGTTGCTCTATTAAGTATAATTGTCTGGGATCTATCAGTGCAGCGTGCAGATCTTTTGTCTGCCGTTTGCTTTCTGATCCAGCACTTGTACACGTTGTTTGGATGTACACACTCTACACTCTACCATGAGCAGTTGTTCTGACATCTTTTGGAGCATGTGCTTGCTGTTTTGCAAATGGAATCCATTTTGGTGTCCGTACCACCTATTCTAGGCCTTATGTTTGTAACACTGTATCAAAAATAATGAAAACTGTAACTTGCGAAATACATTTTGAATGAGATCTTTCTACTTTTGTGAACTCTCACCCCGGGAAAAGGATTAAAACTTTTTGTCCCACACTTCCCCCTTGTGGTACATATAGCCATGCAGGTAGTTGTATCGTATGTGCCCAGGTTTTGAGATATGTGAATGTCACACCTCTGTATGGAATTTAGTTTGGGATCAGTCAGGCAATGAAAAATGACATGGACCATTTAGGTTAATCCACAAAACCTCCCTGTGACAAGGGAGGTCTTGTGGAAAACTGTTTCATATTCTCATACCTCATATTTAAACAGTTCATAAAAAAGAACACACCCTCTGAATAAATAACAAGATAAATTATCTTTATTTCCACGTGTTTGTCATTTATAAAATTATGTGTCCACAATTAATATTAACAAGGCAATACAGAGAATCCTTTTAATTTCTCAGAGGTGGAACTCGGGCTCTAGAGACTTTACTCGTCTATACAGACAGAAAAAGGGAACGGTTGTTCAGATGTTATTCATATGAACCTGATCACTCCTTCACGGTTAGTAAAGGTTATTCTTTTACAGATGGTAGAGGACTTTGAGTACCACGCTAGAAGAGTTATCAGACCCATAGGGATTGTCAGGGGGTCTCTAGAGCCTGCATCCACACCAAGCCCTTCAATGTACAGTCATAAAACTTCATAACCCAGGATTCATCACTGCTTATCGCTCAGTGTAAACCAGACACAGATCACAATTTCTTGAACATTCTCACCCCGGATAACTATCCCCGAAATGATCAGTGTCATCGTCTTTATTCAGCGTAAGTATGATTCTTGTCTATCTTAAACATGATAACGTCGTATTCTTTTCCCTACAGTAAAAGACACAAAACCCCAGCAACTGTAAAAAACCAAATGGGAACAATGACGAAACAACCTTTCTATTCTACAAAACAAAAACAAAAAAAGAGATCCTTAGATACCATGTGCTCAAAGAAAGAAATTAAAAATGGATTCTCGCAAGTTTGTGTTGTCGGTAAGTAGGTTTCATTGATGCAAGTTATCAAAAAATTAAATATTATATACTGTATAGGTTATTATTACAGTTACAAGGTTCCATGCGATCATATTCTCATCTTCTGTACAGAGCTGAGGATTCAGTAGTAAATAACAAGGCTATACAGACCTATAGTGCCTGGTGGCCAGAGTGCTGGCGCATGTTACGGAGCCATGGAGACCTGGGACAGGGACAGAGGGGCCACATTCTCAAAAGCTCAACATAATGGCTGTTTTATGTCAAATTTAGAGCCGCAAAGATGAATCCATGAATCGATAAGTTGTCAGCTATTATCTTAATCTCCAACTATTTTGATATACGATTCATTGGAGTATCACTGGCTGATGAGGCATTTCAGATACCGACTTGTCGTTCTGCATCTGTTTTTGCCTCCTAAGAATAACTTGTCTTTGACATTTAATATATTTATCAACATGCAGTAGGCCATAGTGTGTGTGTATGTGTGTGTGTGTGTGTGTGAAAATGAGTGAGTGAGTGAGTGAGTGAGTGTGTGCGTTTATATGAAATGTCTAGAGCTGCAAAGATTTATCGATTACTCAATTAGTTGTCAACTATTAAATTAATTGGCAACTCTTTTGATAATCGATTAATCGAGTTATTTTTTTATGAAAGAAAAGTACAAATTCTCTGATTCCAGCTTCTTAAATGTGAATAGCTTTTAGTTTCTTTACTCATCTGACAGTAAACTGAATATCTTTGAGTTGTGGACAAAACAAGACATTTGAGGACATTTGATCAACATTTTTCACCATTTTCTGACATTTTATAGACCAAACAACTAATCCATTAAATCGATTAATAAATATTCAACAGATTCATTGACAATGAAAATAATGGTTAGTTGCAGTCCTAGTCAAATAGAATCGGCATCAAGCCATTATTTACTAGACAAAAAACCCAGCTTCTGGTATAAAACTAGAAGGAATACTCCACCCTTAAATCTTCTTTGATGTTCATAGTTTTGTGTCTGGTGATGTCCTTTAGTTTGCTTTCTCTCAATTTGCTTCATCAACTTCTACTTAAATGAGTTGTTGCTGTCTGCTGTACATTTCCAAGAACAACCCCAGAGAGCATGTAGGACTAGAAATATCGGACTGGATGATGTCATGCCATCTAAGTTTGGCTAGTTATCCCCGGGAGTAAGAAAAAAAAGACATCACCAGGCAACAAAATAGATGAATACAAACACATACAGTCCTGTAAGCAATAGCAGATTGGTCACTAATGTTGGAAGCGTTTAAGGATGGAGTTCCCTTTAGATTCTAAACCATGCTTGATGCCACACGGCAGAAAACCAGTCCTGCTTGTTGAAATTACGTCTGGAAGCAAGAAAAAGGGAGGGAAAAAGAAGAAAGATCTGCACATTGTCAATAACTCATTCATTGAAATTACATGTAGTTGCCTTTAGTTGCCTTGATTAAATTGATTGAAGATATCTGCATTAGAATGATTAAATTCATTGACTTTTTTTTATTTTTTTATTCCAGCAGTTGTTTTTTTTTTTAATGTGCACACTCTACTCTGCCCTATGTGGAAGCAACAAGAGACCAAAAACACCACTGACCCAGTCCACAGAGCACCAGGGCCCAACACAAAACCCATAATTAAGACTTAAAGACACAATCCAAACGGCGTGGGTTCATTCAGTCAAATACATTACTATTTAGTCATTATAAAACAATACCAAAGTGAGTCGCTAAAGCACTGAGAGAGCAGGAGGAGCTGAGGGAGCAGCACACTAAGCACAACCAAAAAGGCGTTCCTATTAAACATGCCTCAGACCAGGTGGACATTCAGAGTCTGTCACACCGCAGGGGATCAGAGTGAAGTGAACTGTTAGGGCACGTTAGGGCGGGGGGCTGATTAAAGGCTAGCAGAAACACATTCATTTGGACCACACATTCAATGTGGAGGTGCAGGGGGCTGTATAAGGCATGGATGTTACAGTAAATGTGCTTAATATATAAATGATTCATGACCAAGTGAGACAATCAAGCAGTACTAATACTTGCCATTTCTTAACTTACTTTAACTACATCATCCGTGTCATTCAACCACCCAAAAGCCTGTCAAGTCAAATCAGACAAATTAATTCAAGTAAGGCTATATGCACACACACGTTAGCACTAGTGCAGGGTTAGAAGTAACTGAAAAAATTAAAAGGAAAATCAACAATGGTGCTCCAAGACAATTATTATGTACAAAATGTCACAGAGCTTCATCCTCTTGCTCAGATCTGCCTTTAATTTAGATATTTGACAGCCAAAACTCCAATGGCAGCACAGCAGATGGACATTAAAGTGAGGCTTAACAGGACCAGCTGGGTGGACTGGCTGACCACTACTCTACTGATATGCTGGTTTGACATTTTTATTTATTTAGGTATTTTTTTTAATATGTTTTCCAAGTCTGTGAGCTGACCTCAGCTCCTCGAAATTAAGAGCCAAGGAAGCGGCCAAGCGGCGTAAAGCTATTCACACCCGTGGGTGGAGCGACATCTCCGCGACCTAACTCAAGAGCACGATTAACGCCGCGACCCCCGGGAACACAGCTGCCTCCTCGACAGAGAGCGAGAAAGAGAAACAGAGAGCGAGACAGGCAAAAGGAGAGTCATTCTGCGTAAAAAAAAAACAATCAACAGGAGTTAGACTTTATATGTGGTAAGGGTAAAGATAAAGAGCGATGAAGGAGTAGCGCTGTGACACACTGGCCAGAGATACTGTTGAGAGCCGGCTGGAACTCGCTGCCAGTAGTGTGGGTGGCACAAGCCTGGGCGGTACCTCCAAATAATGTTTTTGTGGACACACACGAAAACAACGGCTCTCTCTACACGGGTCACACTTGCTGATGCTCTTCTTTTGCCAGTGTGTAACCCAGTATCTGGCCCTCTCACTCTCTCTTTCGGTCCCAGTGCTAATTTCAAAATTGTCCTCCCCCTCCCCTTCCCCTCCCACCCAGTATTCTCAACCTCCGTTCCCCTGTCCTCCCTCTCCTTCCCTCCCCAAAGTCCAGTTACTGCACCACTATGTTTGTACTGTATACAGTCAGAAACTCAATGAGCAGACATCTTTAAAAAGCAGAGCCCTGGGCAGTTCTATCTTCTTCTGTTCTGCAGTTGTTTCTTGCTCTTGCAACTACAAAGACAGATCTGCATCTGCCTGTTCACACGCGCGCACACACGCACACGCACGCACACACACACACACACACACACACACACACACACACACACACACACACACACACACACAGTGCTCATTCACTCACACAATCGTACGAAGCCATGCTTGCAGGAGACACGCATGCTCTCTTTCTTGCACACTCGTTCTCATGCAAGCCCCCCGCTCATTTCTAGTGGTGGTTTGTTGGACATGCAGGAGTGGGGGAATGAGGACAGGGGAGAGAGAAAAGGTTCCTAGCTCGTAAAGGGGAAAGGGTAGGCGTGTGTCTAAGTGTGTGAATGTGTTGAGGGAGAGGTCTTAGTCCTGTCGCCATCTCCTCCGATATTTCTTGTCCTCATCACCTGTCGGGGATAAAAACAACAACAACAACACATCATTTAGAATCCATGGTAACTAGTGCAATCAGACTATAGCTGTTTCTACTGGAAAGAGAGAAGAAGGCATGAGAAGGTTGGTAAAAGAGTACCTTTTCACAGAAGGTGAGATTAAAAAAAAGAGTTTAGGCTGAATTAGAAATGCAGGAGAGAAAAGAGCAGAAGAGACTTGTCAGTAGGATTAGAGTAAAGTAGGATTTTTAACATTCACTGACTTTTAATAAACTTCATCCACTATAAATATTCACCCACTCATTACACCCACATTCTTATGGGACGATTCGTTAGGAAAGTGGACCAAAAATGCTCAACATACCTTCTAGATGGTTCCTGGAGATATATTTCAGTGCCTCGTCCAGGAGGATAACTGGGAAGGAAATCTTCAGGACCACGATCCACTGGGACAAGCGCAGAGGGGTCACCAGGAAGATCAGCTGAAGACACAGGTAATCAAAAAGTCAGAAGCTCTTTTAACAAGGCGTCGGATGCTAGACAGAGAGCGGCGGGGTGGACACTGAGTAGTCTCGCATTGCCAGAACTTCCTCCACAGCGCTGCGGAGGAGGGTCTGGCTAGTCCACACAGCATTCCGGGATGGGAGAAAAACGTGCTCTGGTTAATTGGTATTTCTTTAAACCAATCACAATCCGCATGGGCGGTGCTAAGCGCCGGACGGAGCCACGGTGCTGCTGCAAAATAGCCTCGGGAAGGAACTTGTTTCGGTGGAACGTGTACGCTCAAAGGTTGTATTAGTCGTGCAACAGAAAACTCAGATTGGACAGATAGTGTAGCTAGCTGTCTGGATTTACCCTGCAGAGATCTGAGGAGCAGTTAACCAGAGTCCTCAGAAATCCACCGGAGTTTAGAATGCCAACACAAAGAAAATAGAAGGTGACAGACATCCGGCCGAAAAGAGGGACATTATAACACCTTGTTAATGTTAATAAATACGTTGTAAAGCCTCTATAACGTTAATATAACGTTAGGTAGCTATTATCTGTGCACAAATAATCAAATAATGATCTCTTTTTATAGATCTCCAAAAAAAGATTTAATGGGGCTAAATGAATGTTACTTGATGCTTTATAAACCACTTATTAATCATTAGCTAGTTATTATAACCATTATAATATAAATCCAAATAAACTTTATAGATGGTTTACAATTATTACACCATTGACATTGAGTATTAACTATCTTTCTAAATGTACAAACTAATTATTTTACATGACACTAAAATAAATGATAACATTACTAACAATTAGTAAACATTATTCATCATTTCTTCAGGGTTTTTTAACAGAAGAATAACCATTAACTTACGTTTCATTAACTATCAATTTACCGCTTATTAGTGATGGTTATAAAGTATAACCAAATATGGCCATGCATGTTTTAAAACCATGATATGTATTATTATCAGTATGCACTCTTCACAACAGCCCATAGATCCAAAGTACCACTGACAGAGTGTCCAAGTGTCTGGTGGACGAATACTTACAGGCAGTGGCTCCACATAGAGGATCAGGAAGTGGAGGGAGAGGGACAGGATGATGGCTCCCAGCAGCCACACATTGACCCAGGGCGGCATCCTGATCAGGGATTGGTTCTCAGACAAACTGGTGGGGAGAAGTTTGAATAGATCAAGACATGTTGACAATTTAGCGGCTCAACTTGACATTAGGGACTCACATGGAAGTTGTTCTATCATGTTGCAAAAGTGAGAACATCTCTGGCATGCACACAAGGTTCCATTGTAGGAAAATTATAATATAATTATAATAATCTGCTACAAAGAGGTTCCCTTTCTTGAAGCACAACTCAGAGTTTTCATAATCATTTAGCCAGAAGAAATCATCATAAATAGAGGTAATTTCAGTAAAAAGTGCCACCCCTAAAGTCCTCGTAAACAGGACAATAAAACAACAAAATGAATGTCATTCTCAATTTCAGCTAGCTCACATACAGTAATAACCAAGTCTGCCTCCTTATACGGGTGATAGAAACCATGTAAACATGTGTCCCCTCTGGCAGTTTTTCTGACTGTCTTGGTTAGGAATAACCTTTTCATTGGTCAGGAAGCTCTTTATTTTAACCTTCCCTTTCTCAGATTCTTTCCTAAATGATCCATTAGCATTTGTTTCTATAGGGAGCTGAAGAAGGACTTGCTCCATGAGCAATCCTGGCAAAAACACGGGGAGTTTTCCCCTTCATACCACTGTTCCTTTTATGTTCTTCCTCCACAAATAAGCAATATTCCATTTTTTAAGATGTGTGCCTAATCATGATTCCTTTGCCACATTTACCAAATGCAGAATCTTAAAGAAATATGTATAGGTGTTATAGACAGCAACATTAAGCCCTTCAGCAGTGAAACGAGTTGATGTTTGTGATGGATGTGTTTTTATTGGCATGGAAACTATGCCGTTATCCCTCAGACGGCTGGGTAATTCTTTCCCAAAGGGCAGGGAGTGCTGTCTGTGGGATAACAGTGTCTTCTTTTTAATAAATGTCTGATAGCTGTGACATTTAAGGAGTGTTTACCCTGACATCACAACAGAAGATGACTGACCTGTTGAGCGCGTTGAACATTTCTATAGTGACCAGCACAGACAGGGCCATGGTTGTGGGGTAGCGGGATTCAAACACGTCACAGTCTATGCCCTGGAACATGGGGTTGTCCTCAGTGCACTGCATGAAGTGTCTCTGTAGAGGGAGACAGACAGCAGTTAGTGAATACAATAGAATACACTTGATTGTTCCCGAGGGGAAATTTGCCTTGGGCATAGTGCTACAATCTGTTGCTTCACAACACAAACATGTAACAGGAAAACCATTCTTAAATAGACATACAATCAACATAAAAACAACATAAGATCAACAAAGCATGAAGGAAGGACACATATGACTGCACAGACAATACGACAACTTAAAAAGTGTAATCATTAAAGTGTGAAGTGCAAAAAGTGTATTTACTGCACTTTGCTTTGTTGTGCTAAGATTTACTATCAAAGTTCAGCAGCTTGATAGAGGTTGGGATAAACTAGAACTTTGTTTGTATGTTTGTAGTGTGTGTGTGTGTGTGTGTGTGTGTGTGTGCAGGATGTCTCCAGAACCCCTGCGACCTGGTTTGATGGAGCTCAGGTCTGATGGAGGGACAGCAGCAGAACCTTGGCCTCGCCCCCCCCCACCCTGTGTGCAATCAAACCACATCTGTTTCTGTACACCCCTGGGAACGGCAAACATAACTGTGTCCAACAGCAGGGATTGTTAAGAAAGCTGGAAGCGGATATATATCAAAATATAGCCTACCTTAACCCTATATGAGGACGCCACAATGTTTTGCAACTCACCAGCTGGTAGAAAGACACTTGTGGGCCTTCTTCATCAAACAGGTACCACCATGTGGCAGCACTCACTGTTCCAAGACCCACATATCCTACAGGAAAAACAGTCAGTTAAAAGGTTAAAGGCAGGGTTGGTAACTATTTCCAGTATACACTTTTATATACATATAGTATGAAATCCCGACAGCAATAAATAATGTATAGGCTCTGGAAAAGGAGCGAAAAAGATCTGTCATCTGTAAAAACACCCACCAATCACTGCTTCGCGGTCCGCTTGGAAAGAACCAATGAAATGCCTCCTTGTCCCGCTGCGTGTACTCTACCCCTCCCGTGTACAAGCTTAAGCTTAATGCGTGTCGTCGCTGCATTGCTAACAGCAGTGATGTTTGTTTTAAACATTCAGGGCCAGATGTACTAACGCTTTTGCGCCCACTTCAGGCGTATTTGTGTCGCAACGTGCGCGTAAAATCATGGCGAGGTATGTACAAACAGGCCGCAATGATGTAAAAGCGCAAACTGCATGTCGTGGGAGCTGAAAAGGGCAAATTGCGTTTTTCGTGTCATGCATATTTATTCATGGGAGGGTCGCGGGGAAAGTGGGAGTTTACCGTAAAGAGATGGGAGGGGAAGCGTAAAGAGCGCTTAATTACGTATTCCGCGGTATGTACAAACACCGGCAGTGATAGCGCGCCTCTATTTTGCGGTGAAAATTCTCCGCCTCTTAAAAGCAGGTGTAAACCTGGAAGCGGGTTTCCTCACATATGCCTCCTGGTGAAATGACAGCAGTAATCCGAGCAAGACGAAGACATAGGCCAAGGAGACGAGCTGAAAGGAGTTTTGCCACAAGGATCACAGATTAAGCAGCCATGCAAGATTACAGTTACTGGAAGAAATCAAAGATGACATCGAATCTCCGACTCAGAGTTCACATTCCAGCAGTTGTTAAACTCCTCGCTACATTACAAATATTGGCATCAGGATAATTTCAAACAGTCATAGCATCAGCAGTGGGAATATCGCAGTCTGCACTCAGCCGTATCATAGCACAAGTACTTACAGTTTACGCTATAGTGGGCGGAGAAAGGCGCTAATTACGGATGACCTGCAGGTTTTTGTAAATATGGCGTAAACTACGGTATCATTGCGTTCGCTATCTGCGGGTGAGCCATGGCGCTGATAACGCTACGTTCGCAAATGTACGTACATCTGGCCCTCAGTCTGATAATATTAGCTGTTTGCCCTGCTCGTTTAGCAGCGACGCCGCGGTGCTCGAGCACGTCTCTGCGCGGGTCGGAACCCCGAAGGCCCGGGGAGGGGTCAGACGGAGCCCCGAGAAGATGCTACTTTCAAATCTTGCTAGCTTTTCAACATTACCAACCCTGCCTTTAAGTCTAAGATTACTATAGATCTAAGGTGTCACCCAGACTACAGATGAGTTTTTGAACGACGTCATTTTGAGATACCACAAAACAAACCAGGATGACTTATGTAGAGAGTAACATGAGAAGAGTTATGTGTGCCTTAAATACAAATCACTAAAGTAATGGGTGGACAATGTTTAATATCCTAAGCAGGAAACCTCCCTGTTAGCTCAGAATGCCGAATTAGCTATTTGCATATAGCGATCTGGGCAGAGAAATTTCCAACATAACAAAATACAATTCAAAGTGCTGAACAGTTATTGAAAAACAGCAGACACAAAACAGGGATAAAGTGGATTTGGATGTTATGAGTTTCAGTGTGCGACTTGGTGACAGCCGATACAGGTGGCAGACTGATAAGTTGATAAGCTAATAATATTTTAGAGTAAAAAGAAAATCCCAAACAGGTGTGCAGTATCTTTTCATGATCCTGTGTGGCTGACAAATAATACTTATTAAATCCTGTATTATCCCACAGGCCATAAGACTGCTGAACTCGTAAGCTCTGAGCTTGTCACTTTACCTCTAAACCGTCACTTTATCTGCAAACACTTTACTTAAGAACTGTTTGCACCTCTGTATATGCACACAATCTATAGGTTTACTTCTCATTATGCATTAATACATTTCTTTTTACATTCAGTCTCATTTATTTGCAAAACTGTCTATACACAAATTGTATTAGATAATGATATTACTTGATTCATATTTTATTGTTTACATTTTAGCCCTATATCTTAACTTGCACTATTTTTTGTCTTAGATTCAGATTTTGTTCATGTGTGTGTGTGTGTGTGTGTGTGTGTGTGTGTGTGTGTGTGTGTGTGTGTGTGTGTGTGTGTGTGTGTGTGTGTGTGTGTGTGTGTGCGGGTGTGTGTGTGTTTTAGTTATTTCATGAGCATTGCTGGAGGTGCCTGAGGCCTAAGACTACTTCTGTTATTGTTGTGCAGATGACAAATAAAGATTCTTGAACCTTGTATTGACACAGTTTGAGTGACACGTGCTAACGTAAGACATCTGGCACAGTGTCTGGTATATTTTGATGGTATACAGCTGAAATCTATGTCATACATGTTAATATTTAGAACGAGGGGCTTCTGTGCTTTTCACCTGCGGTTTCTATTTACTTCAAGAGACTTTGTCTAGCCTCAGTTAGCATTATTAATGCTAGTAGCTGCCGTTTGTCACTGGAATTCTATATGTCATGTTAGCTAGTCGACAGATGTCCATCAACGTATGGGTGCAGTCAAAAAAGGTTTTGGAAATGCAAGGTGTGCTGCATAAAAAAACAAATCACCTCTAAAAAGTCATTTACTTTTTTTAATGTGACAAATGAAAATTGGTTAATTGTTTTTATTTAAACCCTTTGCCTCAATTGTAAACTGCAAACCCGTCTCTGCTCTGACACAATCCCACAGTGATCCACAGTAGTTTGTTCAGGTCAGAGCGAATCTTACCTCCAATGGCCAGATATCTGAAGAAGAGCCAGCCAGAGATGAGAGGCTCCTTGGGGTTGCGGGGGGGTTTGTCCATGATGTCCAGGTCTGGGGGGTTAAAGCCCAGGGCGGTGGCAGGCAGGCCATCGGTCACCAGATTCACCCACAGCAGCTGGACTGGAATCAGAGCCTCAGGGAGACCCAGGATGGCTGTCAGGAAGATGCTGGAGACAGAGCGGGAGGAGGAACACAAAACATCAGCCCAGCATGTCATGACTGAAGGGGAAGATATTAGGGCTGCACAATATATCTGTTTTTCCCCCTAATTTTTTTAACATGTTTTACAGGGACATACTGTACAATTGGCATTAGAGCGATATATACAAACCAATTCCCTTTTAGATGGAAACAGACCAAACAAACATGACACATAAGATGCTGCATATAGTAAGAAACTGAAGCAGGTAAAAAGCATGAGTCAATTCTAGGGATAGACCGATTATCGGGCCGTTTTTTGGCAGTTTGCAGATTATCTGTATCAGCGATAACCGATAAAGTTAATGAATTTAAAAATATGCACTACTTTGGCTCAGATTTTTTTGTCACTTGTAAGAAAATATCATTAGAAAACTGCACTTTATAATGTAACTGTCAATCTTTTTTTAGTGGTGCCTTTTCAATGTTCAATTTGTTCAAAGAAAGTTGTTGAAAATGATTTCCTTTTATTTGTTTTAAATTCAACAAGCAATCTGTTATATTTTAGCAGAATACTGAAAGCAGCAGAAAGGCAGAACTGAGTATCGTGAAGGTGTGTAGCAAAATTGCGGGCACACCCTTAGATGACCGACATAATCTGTATAAGGCCAGGTCCTTGAAGAAGGCGAGAGCCATCCTGGCTGATCCGAGTCATCCCTTGTGGGATGAATTTCGGTTGCTACCCTCCGGGCGTAGATATAGTCTGCCGCGATGCAGAACGAATAGATTTAAAAGGTCATTCATCCCGGCTGTTATCCCCATTGTTAATAGTATCCTGTAAATTCACTTGTACACTTGTTGTTGTTTGGTGTATATATTTGTTACTGCTGGCTGTAATCCAAATAATTGCCCCTCGGGGATTATAAAGTGACCTTGTACCTACACTTTAATATCTGTTTATTTATCGCAAGTAATATCGTTCTCGGGATATTCAGCAACGTAATCGCATGTTTCCCTCGTATCGTGCAGCCCTAGAAGATCTGCATCCGAGCGAGTGGGTTTGTGTTCCTCACCAGACCACTTCTCCCACGTTAGAGGAGATGAGGTATCTAATGAACTGCTTCATGTTGTTGTAGATGGCTCGGCCCTCCTCCACGGCAGCCACTATGGTGGAGAAGTTATCATCAGACAGCACCATCTCAGATGCTGACTTGGCCACTGCTGTGCCAGAGCCCATGGCAATGCCGATCTCGGCTTTCTTCAGGGCCGGGGCGTCGTTCACACCATCTCCTGTCTGGGACCAGAAAAGATTGCTTGTGTCATTAATGCATCAGAAAATCTGACTCACAGGAATGTCTTTGAATTCCTGATAATGTGAAAAATCCCAAAGCATTACCTATATATTGGGGCTGCCCAATATATCGTTTTTTTTTAATCGTCATCGTGATATAAACTGCCGCAATAAACCCATTGCGAAAGGCTGCGACATATCGCGGAAAACACTCATCGATTTCTGGTGTCAGTTGAAAGAAAATATGAGTAGGAAACTTAAAAATGAAACTGTCATTCTTTTTTAGTGCTGCCTTTTATGGTCAATTCAATGTTCAATTTGTTCAATAAAAGAATGTTGCAAATTATTTCTTTACATTTGTTTTAAATTCAACAAGCAGTTTGTTGTATTTTAGCAGAATATTGAAAGCAGCCGAACTGAGTACACTTCAATATCTGTTTATTTATCACAGGTAATATTGTTATCGCGATATTCAAGAATATCACATATTGCATATTTTCCTCATATCGTGCAGCCCTACTGTTGATGCATAAAATACTCATGAAGACCAATCTTTTCAATTAGATTTTTTTCCCCCTAGGCTGCAACATTACTTGTTAACAGAGGCATTAAGAACAGAGGAATATGTTAGGATCAAAAAGCTGAATAAACCTCTTTGAAGGATACAAGTTGAACTAACTTCTTTGAAAGAAAAACTAAACTCAACTTGTTAATTCTAAAAAAATATTGAGCCCACATTACATTGTTGGGGGGGTTATTCTCAGAGATGGGTCTAACAAACTAACGGTAATTGAAAACGAACCACTGTCTCATTATGCAAAGTCTCATTACCGTTTCAGATCCAGACAGGATGAAGCTAAAGCTGAGCAAGTGAGATATATGAATGTGTCGTGGCAGGACCTGCAGCGGCTTTAGACTGGGCTGAATGCTGGAGTTAGTCTGACAGGCAAATTGTGATATTGTTGTCTCCCTCTCTCCCATCTTCCCCTCGGATCAACCCCTCTTCTGAGACATGTGTCAGATAGGAAGCAGCGGAGCGGGCCCGAGATGACAGCTTCTGATAGCAGTGTCTGAGAGAGCAGCCTCAGAGAGACCTGAAGCATGTCACGCCTCACTGGCTTCTTCTCATGCATTTATCACAAGTCATTCACATAACGCACAGTCAAAGGAAGGAGAAGATTATGTTTTGCCTTGCAATAGGCATAAAGAGACATATGAAAAAAGGAAATGCACAATGTGTAGATTTGCAGAAGGCAGAGAAAGGTATGAAGGTTGAAGGGGGTGGGTGCAAGTGTAGAGCGGGAAGAAGTAGATACAGTATATACACTATAGGGCTGCACATTATATGCTTTTTTTTAGTGTCATTGGGATATCAACTTGCGCAATTAACACATTGTGAAAGGCCGCGACATATCTTTAAAGACACTCAGAATTTATTGTGAGTTAGTTGAAATAAAACATCAGTAGAAAACTGCACTTTAAAATGTAACTATCATTCTTTTTTAGTGGTGCCCTTTATATTCAATTCAATGTATAGCTTGTTCAATAAAATAATGTTGGAAATGATTTCCTTTCATTTGTTTTAAATTCAACAAGCAATGTTGTATTTTAGCAGAATACTGAAAGCAGCAGAAAGGCAGAACTGAGCACACTTTAATATCTGTTTATTCATCACAGGCAATATCATTATCCCAATATTATATATTATATTATATTATGCATATCGCATATTTTCCTCATATGCAGCCCTGATCATATTTAATAGTATGACTCGTTAGAGCCATGCATGTTGCATCATCTGTCGTAAAAAAACGTTTTGCAATATAATCTGTGTAACTTTACATAACAAGCTATATAACTCTAAAAGTTTATGAGAAAGTGGGCTTTTGCATAAATGGAAGATCTCTCTCTCTCTCTCTCTCTCTCTCTCTCTGTTTGTATCTCCTTTTTTTAACCTTTATCTATCCAGGTAAGTCAATTAAGAACAATTTCTCATTTGCAACGACGACCTGTCACATTCACACAGTTCCACATTCATACCTGGAAGCTGCCCGGTACAACCACAGTCTGATCTGCTGGCCACTGAGCATTGGGGGGGATAAGGGCCTTGCTCAAGGGCACCTCAGTGGTGGGAATGAAGGAGGGACAAGCGCTGTATATGTAATATGAAGGTCAATCAAACAGCGACGAAAAGCCTTTTAACATCTGACTCTGCCTGGCTCCTGTGGAGTTTTCTAAGACTGTTTGGGACTTTATGAAACTTCAACGAGACACAAAAATAGACACAGCAAAAAGTGTTTGACAGAAATAAAAGTTGTGTGGAAGATTCGAGCCATCAACCTGGCCCTAGGCGTCAAACTCTTTTTCAAACACAACACATCCCTTCTGCTCACCATGGCAGTAATCTCATCGAATGACTGCAAGAATCCCACGATCTTAGACTTGTGAGCTGGCTCGACGCGGGCGAAGCACCGCGCCCGTTTGACAGCTTCTCTCTGGGCTTCCAGCTGGAGGTCATCGAACTCGCGGCCTGTGTAGGCCTTTCCTGTCACGTCCTCGTCCTCGCCGAAGATGCCAATCCGTCTGCAGATGGCCACAGCTGTGCCCTTGTTGTCTCCTGTGATCATGATAACACGTATGCCGGCCTCGTTGCACAGCTTCACTGAACCAATCACCTCCTTCCTGGGCGGGTCCAGCATGCCCACACAGCCAACAAACGTGAGACCCAACTGAATGGACAGAGACAGAGAGAGAGAGAGAGAGGGGGGGGGGGGGGAGGATTAGGTTGCATGACTATATCTGAAAACAGAATCTCAACTCAGTTCCACAGAAAATGAAATTCACCTCTTTTGATTTTTTTATAGCTGCTGACAGATGACTGTAGTTTCTACGCAACAAGGAATTTCAGGGAAGGAGGAGCGAGTGTAAAAGCTTTATGCTTTCAGTGGATCAAGATTTAATCACTACTGGGATTCAGACTAAAGACTGGCAGCAGCAGAGATGACTTTAAAGGAATACTGTAGTTTTACATCTTGCTGAGCGTTAGAAGAGACAATCGATACATCTCTCATGTCTGTCAAATGTGAAGCTACAACAGTTTATCTACAGTAAATTTTTTTAAAGATTGTTTTGTTGGGCATTTTAGGCCTTTATTTTCAAAAGGACAGCTTAGGCTTGAAAGGGGAGAGAGAGGGGGGAATGACATGCAGCAAAGGGCTGCAGGTTGGAGTTGAACCCGCAGCCGCTGCGCCGAGGACTAAGCCTCTTTATATGGGAGCGCGCTCTACCAGGTGAGCCACCCAGGCGCCCGAAGCTACAACAGTTAGACAGTTAAAATCCCACCCCCTTGAGCGCCTGGGTAGCTCACCTGGTAGAGCAGGCGCCCACATATAAAGGCTTACTCCTCGACGTAGCAGCCACAGGTTCGACTCCGACCTGCGGCCCTTTGCTGCATGCCATTCCCCCTCTCTCGCCGCTTTTGTATCATCTGTCCTATGAAAATAAAGGCCTAAAATGCCCCAAAAAATAATCTTAAAAAAACGGGACCAAACTAGTACACATCAATTTTTTCCCCCCAAAGAGATGGTTACTGTCATTTTAGGTAGTTATTATCATGTTTGTTCAAGTCTTCATTTTTCTGATAAGTTTGGTTTGGCAGCTGGGATTGACTAGCGATTGGTTGGGGCGGTTGTATGGACGGGACTTTACATGGCGGTGCCCCCATGTGGGATATTTTGGCTTCACTTTTGTACAGTGGGAGGAAGTGGAGACACGTCATCCATCTTTATATACAGTCTATGATTAACACAGAGCCCAGTTCTGTTGCAGAAGTAAGAAGAATCACATTCACATCACATTTGTAATAATGCAAATAAGTAAAAATCCAGTCTTGGAACATGTGTGTTTCACTTCATTTGACCTGAATACAGTATAAGCCTATTTGAACAACTTGGATTCCTAAGATAAACATCAGATATAGTGCTGCAACTAACGATTATTTTCATTGTCAATTAATCTGTCAATTATTTTCTCTATTAATCCATTAGTTGTTTGGTCTATAAAATGTCGGAGAATGGTGAAAAATGAAAATCTGTGTTTTCCAAAGAAAATATTCGCATTTAAAACCTGGAATCAGAGAATTTTCTTTTCATATAAAAAAATACTTAAAGCAATTAATCAATTATCAAAATAGTTTGATTAATCTCTGCAGATGTTACCACGGTCCTCTGCTGTACCTCATACTCTGCAAACTTGTTGGAATTGCCCAAGTCCATGTCCTCTTTGCGCGGCGGGGTGTCATGTGTGGCCAGGGCCAGGCAGCGCAGGGTGTCCCGGCCTGTCCCCCAGTCCCTGATCTTAGACAGCAGCTGGTCGCGCAGGGCTGGGGTCAGCGCCACCTTCCCTGTTCCCACCCGCAGGTACTGACAGCGCTCAATCACGCTCTCTGGAGCACCCTGGGAGGGGGAAATCAAACCAGACGAGAGAAGAACATCAAGCAACCACGCCAACAAATGATGAAGTTATGAAAGGTACGTCTCGTTGTGCATTTGTGATGGTATTATTGGTTCATGCCTTGACAAACATCTTGCTCTGGGAGCCCGGCTTGACGGGGGTGCAGTAGACGGACATGGACTTGCGGTCCCGAGAGAACTCCAGGGTGAACTCCTTCTTCATCAGCTGCTTGATCACCTGATGGATGAAAAGAGCAGACATGGCAGAGAGAGGGAGAAGAAGAAAAAGAAGAGGTGACCAAAGCTTTTATTTCATGTCATTTAAACTGTATGTATTTCTAATTAGTTTTATTTTCTTCCCTTTCCCTAAGTGGCTTTGCCACTTGTCAGGCCGCCATTGTAAATAAGAACCTGTTCCTAATGACTTGGTGAAATAAAAATTAAATAAAAATAGAAATGACCCTCTTAAGTCTCTGTTTTGCATTCACAGGGTGTAAGCAAGGTCTGTTTTTTACTTGAATGTACTGACATTATCCCCCGTATAAGATTTCAAGCCTCTGTCAAAACTTTCATTTTTTATTGCCAACGTAGCCAATACGGCCACAAATCACCGAGATGCCGATTCGCACGGGACTAATATTATCATATGATCCCTGTATATGGTAGGTCATTTGTAGTGGAATTTTTACATGACAAATTACGGACATGGCAAATTCGTACAGGATTGAGATCACAGGCGACCTCCACAATTATTCCAAATTACTAGAGGTCCCCAGGTGATACTAGTCCTATAGCCAATAGCGCTTAAGAGCCAGAGCTTGAGCTAAGGAGCTGTATTAGAGTGCAGCTGTCAGGCCGGCAGCCAGTGGCTGACTGAGTGCTTTGGCTGAGCTACTGACAGCTGAAGGATGATACTTTAGACTAAGCACTCGGCTACCTTGTCTTAATGTCTGGATGCCGCCCTCAGATGTCTGTGTGCAACAGCACACAATGATAATGTGGACCTGGCTGAGGACGGTTAGTGATAACAACTGGAAATGTATGGAAAATGATAGCAAACTGCTAACAAGAAGAAAAAACAAAATACTTTAGGTTTACTGTAGGAACACAAAACTCAGCCCAAAAGCATCCCTATTCCTTACATACTGTGTATAGAGGCCTAGATGGCCCTTTTGCACCCCTACACCACGTGCCGAGCTCTCAGGTCCTCCGCTCAGTGTTTTTTAAGAGAACCTCCAACACATTTTAGGACTCGGGGAGGCCATGCCTTTCAGTTAGTAACTTCTACAGTGAGCTGTGGAATACTCTCCCAATAAGCTAAAGGTTGTGGACTAAAAACCCATCTGTTCAGACAGGCATTTAGGTAGCATGTGTTTTAAACCTATGTCTGTTCTCTTTGTATATTTGATCTGGTGTTTTATTTTTTGTCCTTGTTTATTTTTATCTGGTGTTTATATTTGCTTTATTTACTTGACTATATTATGATCCGGTTGACTCATTGCAAGTCAGTCTGGATAAAACAATATTTAAATGTAAAATCATCTGGCACATGCATGTATAACCAGGGGCACACTAGGTCATGATGTCATCCCCACAGCCAGGCAGCGTACAGTGTGGTATAATGAGCAGAGTAATTACAGGCTCATTGGCACATTCAGGCTGAAAAGCGCAAAGCCTGCAGCAGATATGCTGAAGCAAATAATTTGCTCACTGTAGATGAATGAATGAAGATGAGTACTATACAGATCTCATAGGATTTGGTTTTCACATCTCAGCATTGACTGGATATTATAAGACTCACTGTAAGAGCCATGTTATATTGTTTACAGTTTTTGTATTTTATTCCCATTGCATTCCAGTAAATAGTTTCATGAGATTTAAAATATGTAATATACATTAGAATTCAGGTAATTGGTACAATGTTGTACAATGATGTGTGTTTTGCTCTAACTAGGCTGACTTGCTATTGGACAATTTTGAGTTGTTATTTGGAGTGGAGTTAGTGTAGGTTAAGCTTCAATGGAGCAGGATGTGGAGCAACAATTTTTCTGACCGCAGATTGTAGACTGTACTTTTGGTTATAGGAAAGCACAGGGGTCAGTTTTTTGATAATCCAGCACTGCATATGGGTACCTTTTTGTTTTAACTTTATTTCTGATCATATCTATGGAATAAATAATTTTTCACTCTCTACGAGCTTCGTCCTCTTTGGATAGTCACTACACTCACGAAGGAACGCTTTTTAAAAAAAGGATCCATATCGATGCATGAGAACCAGAGAAAGTATCTTCTTTATTTTACATTTTTCTTCCTTGTCAAAACCTGGCCCTTACAGTACCCACAATGCAATTCGCCCGCTGACAATTTGGGTCGGAGATTCGGGTGCGTTATGCTAGTAGCGGCTGATGGAGCCTCGAGCCACTAGCTTTAAGCAGAGATGACTTCTTTTTAACTCCACGCCCTCAGATTTCTGTCATTTTCAAACTTGAAGCCCCAACTAACGCTGACTCACGTGACATCACTTGAGGCAATGTATCAGATTTTGTACAGCTCCCTCTGGAGCCACAAAAGGCTTTATACAACGTTTACACATATACAGTAGTACTCCCCAACACCTGTGTTTAGACATTGCTGTGTAAAGTCAGTGGGGTTCCTTTTTAATACAGACATCACAGGGCAGGGTCACACACACATCTCCACATGTAGCTTACCGAGTTGCAGGCACCGGCCCGTTCCACCTTGCTGAGTCCGGACAGGTCAGTCTTGAAGACGTTCATCTTCTCCACCAAGGTGGTGAGAGCCGTCTCTGTGGCTTCACCCACCTTCTCGTAAACCCCTTTGGCCTACGAGAGAACAGAAATACATGAAAACATGCTGCTGAACTGTTTATAGATGCCGGGTGATACAGTTAGCATCTAAGAGTGATGGAGTCATTACATTCAGACCCCTTTATGATGACACGTTTTAGATGAAATGTGAAGAGAAAGCCTCGCACCCATACATCGCCTCCATTTTTAAAAATGAACAACCCTCTTGAAGAATGACTCCGAAGCATAGGTGCTGCGAGCGAATCTGTCAATCATTCACTTCTGTCTCCATAAACTCTGAGGCATACATGCAGAGTGTTTTTAAATGGAGGTGAGATGAACCAGTAATGGCGTTCCACACATCATTTGTGTGTCTCAGCAATAAAACACCAAGCTCGCCTCCAGCACTCGGCTGCTCTGTCCCCCCCCCCCCCCCTACTCTCTCTCCTGGTTAATGCACACTTTGATCTCACACTCAGGTCTTTTTTTTCAAAAATGTACAAAATTGGTGGCAAAACAACCATTTACGAGAACAGAAACAAGTCAGTCTGGGAGGATGCATGGGAGTTGAGAAGTGCCTTATCACTGGCCTCGCTCCTCAGCACAGTTACCATGATACCGTTGTGATGAGAAAAGAGGTGAGAAAAGCAATCCAAACCAGAGAAAAAGATCATACGTCGGAGTAAAATTAGCTCGGCTGAAGGAGAGAAGAAGAGAAGGCTTTCTGTAGTGTGTGTGTTCCAATTCTACCTTTTATGGAGTCATTGCAGTGTGTATGTACACACTGTGAATGCATGAGGACATTTGCAAGGAAACCTAACCTACACAATGCTGTATGTGTAACAGATGGGTTTATTTTGCATAGAAACTTGTCAGGTATAGAGGAAGAAACACATTATACCTGTACAATTATCTAAGTGTGTGTGTGTGTGTGTGTGTGTGTGTGTGTGTGTGTGTGTGTGTGTGTGTGTGTGTGTGTGTGTGTGTGTGTGTGTGTGTGTGTGTGTGTGTGTGTGTGTGTGTGTGTGTGTGTGTGTGTGTGTGTGTGTGTGTGTGTGTGTGAGAGAATTACCTCATTGTAGTCCAGTGAAGAGTCATTGCACATAGAGCACACAGTGGCCAGCTCCAAAAGTCCATCAAAGTCTCCACACTGGATGTGCTTGTCTCCTTTCAGTCTAGAGGGAAAACACACACACACACACACACACACACGTCACTCACAACAGCAAAGCGCAAGGGAACAAACACTTCACAGTTCGCTACACTTCAGACACAGTAACCTAATCAATATTTATGAGGGGGGAAGACATTCCGTTGTTTAGCATTCCAAAGTTGACTAAAGAAATAGTGGTTGTACAGTCGTAAACAGTGTACTGTATGTGTGTGTGTGCGTTCCTGACAAGCAGTGCTGATCGCATGACAACCATGGATCCCTTCCCAGTTGAGACTGCAACCGTTTCTAGCGAAGCTCCCACACAATAACCCACACTCTGCTGTTACGAAATCGACAGGTTCATGCAGGGTCAGAATGCTGTACTCACCAAACTGCTAAATAATCAGCATGCATATACAATGAAGTGCAGAATCCTTCTCCTACCTAATGACTAGCCACCTACCTATATTTCTCCACAGATGCACATTTACTAAGATTTAAAAACACAGTACGATATGGCAGAGATGAAAATGACCACACAATTGGAATCTGACACCTAAATACTGTTTAAAAACCCTTTGCTCTTCCAGTAATAAGCACGCATAACAACATCCAAGATTACTAACTATTTCCCTGGTTATCACGGAAATTGCCATAGCAACACATAAAGCACAGCTAGAAACATTTTTTGGGAATCATTAGCACTGATGTAACAGAACTTGGACCACAGAGCACATCACAGTTTGCTTGCTTTTTCTATATTATATCTTGTTTTGAAAAAAAGCAATTCAGAATTTCATTAAAGCCAGAGTGAGGGACGATGTTTGAGTTCAGCATAAATTGCTTTGGTAAAATTTGAAAAGCACACAGACATTTTTCATATAATGAGGTATTATGGTGGGAAGACTTTTCCCAATAAGAGTAGTACAGTACATGTGTAAACTGTGACACTCACATTTGTCCCTCAGGGGCATATGTAGAACCAGATATAGAGAACTCATGAAGGCTGCAGCTTGAATCTTCCACCTTGTCTGCAACGAACATCTGGGGAGGAGAAAAGGCAAACACAAACAGAGGTTTAGTTTAGCAGTATGGTTAGCCAATTAGTCAAAACTGCAGTGTAGGTGGTCACAATGACTACAGTAAATATTTATTATAAACGGAAACATTATTTTCTAAAACCCTATTGGACCCTCCAGTCGATTCACCAATAAAGCACGTCACTTGCAAGCATTGTTCAGATTTTTCTAGTCTAATTCTTCCATTATGCATGTATATAGTATATCTGCAATTTAAATGGTCTAATATTATAGATTGGGCGTTTACATGTGGGGAAATGGGTATATAGAACATCTGGAATATTTACACTACAACTACAAAATCATAACAATGTGAGTTTAATATCTTACTCATTAAGCTACATTAGTGGACATTTTCAATCAAGTGTCAATGAAGTCCACATAAACTGCCCCTTAAAGTGACACAAAGAGAGACTATGTGACTTTTGCACAGCGGTTACTGTGGCCACAAGTAACAATCATGGAAAAATAGTAAGACAGTAGCAAAAGTAGAGAAAAGTCATGTCAGTTACACAGCACCAATAGCTATCTTAAGTTTTGTGATGTTAGCTAATATTAGCCATCATAAGCTACTCATAGAGGACTAGCTGCTGGAGGAAAACCCTGACTATTGAATTGAGCAAGGTTGTGTAATTTTGCTTATGAATTTCCCTTTTTAAAAGATAGAATGTGTTTATGTGCAGATGTGTCGTGATTAGGATTAAACATTGAGAACCGGTTCCAACTCAGATTCGTTTCAAAAATGATGATTCCAATGGAATCTTTTTTTGTATTGGAATCGTTTTTGAAAATTTGGTTTTGAATCCGATCATCAGTTCCAAATTTAGTTTCCGTAGCGGCCACCGTACTTCCAGGCCCTAGTTGTGTTGCAGCCATGGAGCACAGTAAGCAGCGCTCTAAAGTGTGGCTTTATGTTATGTTGAAAAAGCCCAGTAAAACTGTAAACCACTATTGAATCAAAATAACATTTTCCTCTTATCTGTAAAATAAGCATGTGACCCGTTTCGGGTCGAAAAGGAAGAATCGGAATTGTAATCAGAATTGTTCAAATCCAAACGATGCCCAACCATAGTGATGGTTAATCATCAAACTTTTCATTTTATGAAAACTGTTGTTGTGGTGGGCAGCTCTGAGGTGTAGGCCTGGAGTTGTATGTGCCCATAGAGTTAATATAAAACCGTTGTTGTCCCATTATGCCACTTTGGAATTGTAGTGGTGATGTTACATGAGTACATCTCAAGCAGTCATCACACATAGCCCCATGGTGTCAAAACACACTTCAAATAAACAGCTGGGGCTGAATCCTGTGTAAATACTAAGAAGCAGGAGGCTGCTTACAAAAGAGACATTATTCTTGCCCTATTCTCTGGATAAATAAAAGGTTGTGCCCTACTGGGATAGCTCAGTTGGTAGAGCGGGCGCCCATATATAGAGGTTTAATGTAATGTAATGTAATGTAATGTATACTTTATTAATCCCGCAAGGGGAAATTCCAATGTATTTTTTTCACTCTGTTGTTATTACACACATTACACACAGGTCTGAATTACACACACATACTCAGTACCTCTACATGCACTAATGGAGAGATGTCAGAGTGAGGAAGCTGCCCATGGAAAGGCGCCCCGAGCAGCGGGCCCGGGTTTGACTCCAACCTGCGGCCCTTTGCTGCATGTCATTGCAGCTGCTGCCCTCTCTCTCCCCTTTCATGTATTCAGCTGTCCTATCAAAATAAAGGCCGAAAATGCCCAAAAAATGATGTGTGCCATTTCTGTGTCTGTAGCTTTAAATGCTATTGAGGAGGAGAGAGGGGGGGTAAGGTGGAGGGTGGGGGTGTGGCCTTGACCAACTGCCATGCTTCGATCGTTTGCAACAGAGTGGTTTGCAAGCCATTGTGTCTCTTTCTCATGGGCAGGCTAAATTCTCTGGGCGGGCAAAGCAGAGAAAGGGGAGGTAACCTTGCTCCTTATGATTATGAATAGATATTTGGCAGCTCCTATGTTTACTTGTGTCTGACTCCTCGCTCAGTCAGTCTGCTGTTTCCTCTTTCTCTGTTCCTCCGACAATGCTTTCCTAGCTCAGCCATGACGATAGTGTGATAAACTGCATCGCTACCTTGTTAGCCGGTTCCTGAATGGGCGTATGTGTGCAGTGCTGTGAAGCAATTCGTTACATCGCGAGACCTGATATCACGCGATACTTCCTGCCGCCGAAAGTTGCAAGGTTTTTTTTTTATCCATCTCACAGGCGCTAGGGGGAAGCGAGACAAACACCATTCAACTCGAAAAAAGTCATATAACCATTCCAATGACTCCGAAGCTGTTCAGTTGAGGTAAATTAAGCTAAAATAACTGCATAGTTCCCCTTTAATAATATTTAGTTTGGCACTTTGACACACACACACACGCACACACACACACACACACACACACACACACACACACACACACACGAGTTTGAGACTCCATTAAATGTGACTGATTGAAAAATGAATGGAGCAGCTATTTGGTTAAACTTGGTTTGCTCCGTCAGTGGTGTGTGTGCGTGTGTCACTGACTTACCAGCCTCCACCAATTTAAAAAGGAACACAAAATCGATGGCAGACTGTCATGAGAGCTAGCTGCCATTTCTCTAGCGCATGAGCCTAAAATGTATGTTTTAGCCTTTTAATGGAGTAATTATTCCTCAACAACTCTCTGCGGCAACAGGGTTACTGCATTCAGTCTACTGATGGAGTCTAGTCTGGACAACATGAAAGTCAGTTATAAATAACTGTCATACTGAATCATGATTATAGCCTCCGTAAGATTATAGCTTTTATAAAAATATGCAATTTTGCATTTGTAATTTTGTTGTTAATTCAGTGTTTACATTTTCTTCTTTTACTGCAGTAAACAGTGGCACTATTGAAGTCGGGGCTTAATACATGTCAAAAGCCAGCAATGGATTTCCATTCTGTAATTACCCCTTTATAAATTGCATTAGTTTTCATTGTAAGTGGCAAAGCCCACCACAAGATCCAAACTGCCTAACTATGCACAAGTGAGTCACAGAAAACAATGCATGAATGTAACCCAGCATTATTGTTTTTCTCATTTAGCCTCTCTAGTCTGAAACCGGTATGGGCATTATTATTATGCTTCTTTTTTTTTCGTCTTCTAGTGTGTTATATAGTTTTTTGTGTATGTAATAGATGTATAAAGTACAAAAAACACATTTCACTCCACAGGCAGCACTCAACTGTCTGAAACGCCTCGCCCACATTCCTGTTTGAAATTCTTCAATTAGTGATGTTGCTGATTGAGGATGTGCTGCCCATAAGTGATGCCTGAGCAAGCACAGCCCCCCTAATGAGTAGCTGGTTTGAATTTGTTTGACCAATCACAACAGAGTGGGCCAGCTGACCAATCATAGCAGACTGGGCTGAGGAGTATGAAGGTAAATATGGTGCAAAATGTGAGAGCTTGTAGAATACGATGTGTACGGGTTGAAAATCAAGCTGTTCCACTTAGCGCTCCCCCTCCCCCTTCTTAATGTGCTTGTGCTTTGTCTATTTGCGTGTGTTTCATTAAGGTGCAGTGCGTTTGCCCCTGTCGACCACCATAGTGTGAGAACTTGCAAAACAAAAAATCTGAACTTGTATGTTAAAATTTGCACTTGTAAAAGATATTCACACACGTGTGATCTGAATTTGAAGTCACACAAAGAAAAAAAACACATGAGAGCTTGTAAAAAAAATCTGAACTTGTAAGTTGAAATTTGTACTCGTAGAAAATGTTCACACACACCTGTATTCTGAATGTGAAGTCACAGAAAAAATATTCACAAATGTTTAGATTGATATTTACATAAACACGACAGCTGCAAACTTGTAATGCAACATTTACTCGTATATTATTATTATTATTATAATTATTATTATATCGTATATATTATTATATTTCCATCACAACCACAACTCAGTGATTACAACCTCTGGAATCTGTCACTGCAACGTCACATATGCAGGACCTGGAGCTCACCGTCAGAGGACCTGCAGCAACAGGCAGTATGAGAAACATAATGTTTTTTGAACATCAGAGCATGTAAACCTGTTCTGGTAGGGGTGGCAGTAGCTCAGTCTATAGGGAGTTGGTTGGGAACCGGAGGGTCGCTGGCTCAAGTCCCTGTATGGACCAAAGTATGGTAGTGGACTGGTAGCTGGAGAGGTGCCAGTTCACCTCTTGGGCACTGCCAAGGTGCTCTTGAGCAAGGCATCGAACCCCCAACTGCTCGGGGTGCCTGTCTATTGACAGCTGCAGCCCCCTCACTCTGACATCTCTCCATTAGTGCATGTAGAGGTACTGAGCATGTGTGTGTATTTCAGGCCTGTGTGTAATGTGGATTCTAACAACAGAGTGAAAACATTGTAATTTACCTTGCAGGATTAATAAAGTATAAAAATTATAAATTTATAAAAAAAAGTATTATAAATTACAAATATGATGCTGAAAAGGCATATGATAGAAGCTCTTTTAGGCAATTCCTGCATATATATTTTATCTACAGTAATCTTGTGACCGGTGTCAAACCCAAGTTTAAATACCTTGAATATTTCCGTTGATATTATGTTTATATAATGCATATGCTCTTAAATATGTGCTTAATCAACTTCTAAACAAACTAACGTTGGGATTGCAGCAGGCTCAAAAGGGGACCACAGCTCACATTTTCATTCTCATCAAGGTAACTACATTTACTGTGACCTGCTGTTGTGTGGAAAACTACACAAATGCATGGCATCATGGAAAAAAGCCAATTATTGCCTGACTTCTTTATTAAAGCAATGTGTGTTTGTTTGGCTGAACTGTTAACAGATGCACCAGCTGTTCTTCTGTTGTATTGCTGAGTGTGTACGCTGCGTTGTCTGTGTTGCTGTTGTTTTTTCTTTGTATGGGCGCATGTAGGCACTGGTGTTGAGAAAAAAAAAAAAACATAATATAAATATAGAATTGAATTGAATACGTAGATCGACCCCATTGTCAAGATACCTGATCCAGCTGTTTGGGTCAGTATCGGCCCAATATTCAATATCAGTATCGGATCGTTGCATCCCTGACTGATATGTGGGCCTAAACCCCATTATTCCCTATATTTTTGTTCATGATGTACTTTCCCTTTAAGAAACTTTTAAATAGCGTCACCTTCTGCTCGATTCTTAATTTCACAAAAGGTCATCAGGCTCGGTACTCTCTCGCTCTAAAACAGATCAACAATGACTACTCAGGGCCCCAATAACTTTCACTAAAGCACATACAACACACAAAAAGCAAGGCCTCAGGAATAAAATTAGGTTGTTCTTTCATCTGGGGTCAGTTTTCCCTCACTCTTTGATCCGCTGTGGTCTCCAAGGAAACAAGGCCCAGTGTGACTCAGTGGTAGTGGCACAAGTTTATATTCTTATACTCACTTCCTCTGAGCTCGTGTGGGGATAACCCCTTAGTAACTCTTCTTGTGTGTACAACATGTGTGGTTTTCCTTCATGTGTGTGAAAAGGAAAAGGGAAGTCAGGATACAAAGGGGAATCCCTGGAAATCCTGTGGATATGGGGATAGCCCCCCCCCCCCCCAGGCAAGGGAGACACATGGTGCATTGAGGGCCACTGGCTGCACACCAGTCCAAGAATAAGCACAGATGGATAAGCCTGGGCAACCACTCATGTGGGCATTTAAACCTGGATGCACAAAAAACATAAAACGAGAGCAAACACAGCGGTCCAAGCATAGAACGAACATGAAGAGGGAAACGTTAAGCAACCACAAAAATGACTATCTCCAGGAAACACCATGATGAAGAAAAACTGCAAAGCGGAAGTTTGATTTGTCTGAGTATGAGTGTGTATGTGCCCCCTTATCTCCCACCAGAGAGCAACCGGCCAGGGAGTACAGGTGGAAGCAGAAGGTCAATATTTACCAGCGTCAGTCTGCCTCGCTCTTTTTCTGCCTGAGAGGGTTTTGGAGTTGTGCTGAGATCATTCGTCCGTGTCCCTCCTGCTAGAGGGAACTCCCTGACGCTACGCATTAATCACACAGATACTCCACGTCATCTCGGGGAGCAAGGGGAAGGAGGGGCGTTTATACCACAAGAGTGCCTGCCGTACAGGAAATGCAAACTCCATTTTGAAACAGCAAGAAAATAAAATGGATACACAGAGTCAAAGAAGATCATACAGAAGTCAAAATACGTTTTTCTCCTTCCTTTTTTGGACTGGAGTAAGTCAGGTCCAAACACTACATGCAGTCTGCAGGAGAATCACCTCCTGCATTAAAGGTCCCATAATAGCCACATTTTTAGGTTCATTTGGTCTTTCTACTAAAACATGTTTACATGTTTTAATGTTAAAAAAAAAACCATTATTTTTCTCATACTGTCTGTCTAAATATACCTGTATTCACCCTCTGTCTGAAACGCCTCGTTTTAGCGCCTGTCTCTTTAAGCCCGAAAGCCTAAATAAAGCCCAGTCTGCTCTGATTGGTCAGCTTTTCTGGGTGACACTAGTTTTGTATGACATGGCTTTAATGCTGCCCTACTGGCCAGTACCTCTTAAGTCATTAGCTGATGTGAGATGGGGAATGTAAGGACAAGGGGTGTAAACTGAGATTAGGTGTGTGTCTGTGTGTAAAGCTAGAGCCCTGAACAGGAGCCAAGACAAACAGAAGCGCTGGCATTTACTCCCCACACACACACGCGCACACACACACACACACACACACACACACACACACACACACACACACACACACACACACACACACACACACACACACACACACACACACACACACACACAAAGGAAAGGGTGAGGCTATGTGCAAGAGAACAGCTCATGAATAGTTGTGGATAAGATCTTTCAATGTTTGTCATCTAATATAATTATGTATACACTATTTATACACTGAAACCTACAGGGGCTTCAGGTCAGGATATGGTTCCCTGTACTGTGTTTATTCAGGCGATGTGACATTTTGGAAAACCTTTACTGTGAATGTGTGAGCTGATCAGGTGACATACTGTAGCTGCTGGGTCACGCCAGCCTGTGCAACTCCACCAGCACTTCTTAAATTTCAAAGCTGCCAAATGAAGGTAAACATTATAGGGGCTTTCCGACCAAATAGTACTGGAACGTAGTTAGAGAAAAAGTCCACTTCTAAGCAGTTCTACTAACTACTCTCCCCCAAAACCGTTTTTCCCATCTGCATTCGCACTGGCCAAGTGGCCATAGGGACTGGTAGGAGGGGTAAGGGAGTGATGCAAGCACAGCAACGGTCTTAATTAAAATTCAGAAAAGAAATATGACAAAAAAAGTATGAACTATATACTAAATCTAATGTATATGTCATAATTTAAACAAGTCTCCCGAAGAGAAATGGGTATCTCTCTCTCTCTCTCTCTCTCTCTGCCTACTGCGCTGTGGCCATGTGTGTGTTTGTGTGTGTGTGTGTGTGTGTGTGTTTGTTTTACTATATTCATGGGGTCCAAAAACCGGAGAATCCAGTATACTTGTGGGGTCTGCACAGCCTTGTGGGGCCCAAAATGCTGGACCCCACAAGGTTAAATGGCTGTTTGAGGGTTAAGACTCGGTGTTAGGATTAGGGTTAGAATGAGGTTATGGTTAGGGTTAGGTTTGGTTTAAAACGCAGCGCCCAGGATGGGTGCTGCGAGGGGCACGGGCACAAGGGGACCACTGGTGTGAATAAAACACTTAAAGCGCTCCTTAAAAAACCTGGTTTGGTTATATTAAAAAAGCTGTTTAAAAGACGGCCATATGTTAAAAACAGGTAAAAAGAACCACTGGACAGGACAAGCAGCGGGAGATGGTAAGGGTTAAGGTTAGGCATTTAGTTGTGATGGTTAAGGTTAAGGTAAAGGGCTAGGGAATGCATTATGTCAATGACGGGTCCCCACAGAGATAAAGTGTGTGTGTGTGTGTGTGTGTGTGTGTGTGTGTGTGTGTGTGTGTGTGTGTGTGTGTGTGTGTGTGTGTGTGTGTGTGTGTGTGTGTGTGCGTACGTGCGTGGGTGCGTGACGGCGGACCAGCGAGTTTGTCAAGCCCAGGCACTTGTGGAGTTTAATGCCAAAAAGGCAGTTAACCACAGGTTCCCGTTAATCTTATGATGGACATGTGTTGTGATATTTAAACAAACGATCCGTCAACGGCAAAATAAAAGCCTCTTATTTACGAGACCGGTCTGAGAGACCTCGAGCTTACAGCGGGGTGTCCCAGCATGACTGGGCTGGCAGTCCCGTCACTTTATGGAGCTTCTCAACTCTGAAAACTTTGAAGCAAATTGTCAATTCGGCACTCGGCAATTTCGGAAGACTGCCTATATTTGAAATCTAAACAGTTCATTTCTCGCCTAAAACGTTGTCAGAAGTGAATTTAATGATGAATAAGATGGTGAAAATGGTTAAAAATGTCCCGCTGTTGCTCTGCCTGCAAGTTCCGGGTTGGCAGTGGGCGTGACATATAAGTTCGACCAATCAAGTAGACCTAGGAAAAGGGAAAAGGGAAAAGACCCTGCTCTGAAGTAGGAGCTGTAAGAGTATGGTACTGCGGCCAGAGGAACGTAAAAATCCCCAAATTTGTCCTGTCGGAACAGAACGAAAAAAAATGTTCTAGGAACGTTAAGTTCTAGGAACTGCAAAAATCCCTCCGTTCGGAAAGCCCCTTATAACACCACAAGGATTTTCCATCCATCAAAAAAAATACAAAACACACATGGCCGGTGGGGGGGACAGCAAACCCTTGTAGAATTCACCTTGATAGCACTTTTTCAAATGAAAATTCCCAAAAGCTTTTTATTAAGTGTCAATCAAAAGAGGGATTCAGTTTCTGCTCTGAACCAATTCAGCTGCGTTGAAGGAATGCAGATAGAGCTGCAATGATTAATTGACCAATGGAATAGCTGTTAACTATTAAAATATCCGGCAACTTTTATGATCAATTAATGGGCTTGAGTCTATTTTTATGAAAACAATTCTCTGATTCCAGCTTCCAAGTTGTGAATATTTTCTAGTTTCTTGACTCCTCTACGAGAGTAAACTGAATATCTTTGCGTTTTGGACAACGTAAGATATTTGACGTCGTCATCTTGGGCTTTGGAAAACAATGACCAACATTTTTCACCATTTCCTGACCTTTTATCAACCAAACAACTAATCATTAATCGAGAAAACGATCGACAGATTATTGACAATAAAAATAATCGTTAGTTGCAGCCCTATATGCAATGCTACGTTGGTCTCTAAGCAAAAATAGAAGACTAGCAGTCCAAAAACAAAAGCAGTGCCACTTACTCTGCAGACGGACATCTGGTTGGTGGTGAGGGTGCCCGTCTTGTCGGAGCAGATAACCGAGGTACAGCCCAGGGTCTCTACGGAGGGCAGGCTGCGAATGATGGCGTTCTTCTTGGCCATGCGACGCGTGCCGAGGGCCAGGCAGGTGGTGACGACAGCAGGCAGGCCCTCGGGGATGGCGGCCACGGCCAGGGCCACGGCGATCTTAAAGTAATAGATAGCCCCTCTGACCCAAGAGCCCCCGTGGACGGGGTCTCCGAAGTGGCCAATGTTGATGACCCACACAGCCACACAGATCAGGGAGATGACCTTAGAGAGCTGCTGCCCGAACTCGTCCAGCTTCTGCTGCAGCGGCGTCTTCTCTTGTTCCGTAGCTGCCATCTGATTACGGATCTTACCGATCTCTGTGGCAACGCCGGTAGCAACGACCACACCTATGGCGCGGCCTGCTGCAATGTTTGTGCCCTGGGAAAAAGAAAGAGAGAGAAATGAGTGGAAGGGAAGCAGAAATAATCTGTCAAAATAATTTTGCCAAACATAAGAGAAGAGAGTTTCCATCATCTGGCAATGGATCAAACATACAGACATTAAGCTGCCTTTAGATCACTACAGAAGTGATATAACCTTTCTGAGAATTTCAGCAACTACGTTCAACTGTGCCTAAAAAGGTTGCATAGTTTTGCCCATAATGATATCAATCTCTGATATGAAGGCAGAAGATAAACACGACTCAGTAAGCTGCAGGGCGATGTGCTTACAGAAAACAGCATATTCTTTTTGTCTTGGTTGACAGCTCTGGGGTCAGGAACAGGGTCAGTGTGTTTGATGATGGACACAGACTCCCCTAAAGAAAAGATTGTACGAGACAATTGCCCAGGGTTAGATCTGTATCTGCAACAGGTGATTATGAGAACAACAGTGTGATGGAGCCAAACAAAGTTACACACAGCCTAAAGGGGTAGAAAGTACTATCACAGACACTAAAATAACATTTGGTTTTTTACGTCCATGGAATATAGGTGCAAGGGAGCATACTCTATCTGACTTATGTGAAAGCATTGAAGAAGGAGTGTTTGGTGTCTGATGAGAGATGGGAAATACCTGTGAGGATGGACTGGTCCACCCGCAGGGTGGTGGACTTTATAGAGGTCACTCTGATGTCAGCAGGCACCTTGTCACCAACTAAGAAAAAAATAAATAAATCAACAAGCTCAGATTATCAAAACATATAATATTAAAATCAGACTAGTCTGTTTAAGTTCAACAAGAGCCTGGAAACACTATTGGAATATCAAAACTAAGAGTCTACAGCCATGCTAGCAGCTCTCTGAGGCTGTGCTCAGACACAGTGGTGGTTTGAGCTGAATGCTAAAATCAGCGCTGCTTGCTAACATGTCCACATGACAATGCCGGCATGCTGATGTTTAGCAGGTATTATGTTTAACATGTTCATTATCTGGTGCTGTGTCTCAATTTGCGTTCTTCCGTACTTACGCTTCCGCTTACGATTCTGAGTGCATAAGTGTGTTCACACTGTACGGCAAAGTGCAGTGCACAAAAGTACACTTTTTGACCGTTGTGAGTACCCGGATGGTGTACTCACAATGGTCAAAGAGTTGAGTGTGGAAAGCTGGACACTTCTCAACCTCATTGGTCGTCGCCATGACTACATATCAGAAGGAAAAGGGCCACCAAACTTGTGAAAATTGCAGCAGAGGAAGCTGCAGTGGTCACACTGGCTCTGGGCAACACAACAAAACACATTTAAATAATATGTGCGTTTTTTTTTCATTAAGTACAACTATAGGCTACTGTTTTTGGATATGGCATCAGTATGTTTATTGGGTTCATTTAGCAGTCTGTAATGATTTGGTCTTGGAATGATAATGTTAATGCAAGCTAAGCATTGTCATTTCTGGTAAGTGCACAACAGTCGTGTTCAGTTTGAGATGACACTACCCTGTCGAAATGTACACACTATGTAAGTAAGTACATAGTGTACACAGTATACTATGTACCACATGGAAGTTTACACACAACAGAAGTAGGGCTGGGCGATATGGAGAAAATCAAATGTGATCATTTTGACCAAATACCTCGGTATTGATATTGCAATGATATTGTAGGGTTGACTAGTGGTGCTTTCACAAAATATTTACACAATACATTTTTTGATGAATCATCAGAATCATGAAACCTGGACATAATAACTAAGTGGGTAAAGGCAAATAATAGAACAGCTAGAACAGTCTGGTAAGTTCAGAAAAGGACATCACTTGACTGTAATTATGATATAAAATCAAAAATCTAAGACAATATCTAGTCTCATATGACAATATGGATATAATATTGATATATTGCCCAGCCATAAACTGAGGTATCCCAATTGAGACACAAGCTTGGTTTAGCCTGTTAGCATAATAACAGTTGCTAATTAGCACTAAGCACAAAGTACTACTAAGTATTTGGTATTGTCATTAGTTTTGCAGAAGTCAGGCAATCATACTCGTACATCATCTGGGAACCGTGAATGTCTGTACAAATGTTTGTGCCAATCGATCCAGTAGATGTCAAGCTATTTCACTGAAAGAGTGAATACCTTGACCTGCTGGTGGCATAAGAGAAAAAGATAATCTAGTCTGTAATGACTAAATTATCTTTTTGATCATATAGAGACTTTGAAGATCTGTAACAAATTTTGCAGCAACCCATCCAATAGTTCTCAAGATATTTCACTCTGAACCACAAATGTCAACCTGCTTGCAGCCCTAGAGGAAAGGTCAGGGGACCATAACAGTAAGTAGACTTTATTCTCTGTGTAACAGGATTTTCTGTACAGAATTTCATGGGATTCACATACCTTGGCTGGCAGCAATGGGCCAACTCACTTCTTGAATTTGTTACTATGGAGTGGTCCGTGTGCCGAATGCATGACGCCAGCATTAAAACTATCCGGGCATGGGATGAAACACTTTAATAAAAGAAAGGGTGCAGCGTGATCAACTCTAGTCTTTTGGTTTATTTGTTTTTCGGGAGGGAGATCCGGGCTGGGGTGTTGGTCACCATTGTGGGGGCGGGGGTATACGCTGGTTGGTTTTAGTTTTGGAATGTTTTACTTTGTATGGGGCAAAGTAAATGATGTGTTAATCATGTGCCTTTCTCAAAAAATATTGATTTAAAAATAATTTCATCCAATTTCATATGATTCCATGCGCTAGGTGTTGAGCTATTTCAGTCTGAACCAAGTGGTGGACTGACCAACACACTGACATTGTAATCTTTAGAGCCACGCTGCTAGCATGGCTAAAATGACCAGAAGACCATCCTATAGGAGCTAACAGTAGTATAAAGAGGACAAGATGTCAAGACAAGAGGCCAGGAGGTTTGCCGTCATAACAACTGGCTTCAGGAAAGTCCCCCATGTGCTTTCAAATGTAGCTGCAGGTGAACGCTCAGTTACACCCTATAAATGTCCTAATCAAACAATAAATCCTTGAGCAAAGAAACTGGCGGGCTCAGTCCAAGCTCAAGCTACCGCCGCAGGTAAACAACAGCTCCATGCAACCTTGATGGAGTCACGTTGCCGTATTAAAATGATTGACCCCTTTGTTCTCTCTTCACTCTCTGTAACTCTTATCTGTTCCTCAGATTAACCACTTCCTTACATATGTCACACTACAGATGAAGCCTGCATTAAATCTACAAAATGCATTTCATCTTGTCCAGTAAATTCTTACCATCTTTTTATTAAGCCTGCATATTAAACTCATATTTCATAGCCAGATCATTAGAAAGATCCAATGCCCCGAAACAAATTGGTTATTGCATCCTCTTCGTCAGAGCCCGAAAATAAACGGTTCATGGAAATATTTTCATAATAGCCGGACAGCGCTAGCTTGTGAGAAATGGATCGTTAGATTAATTGACAATGATCTCGGAGCAGAGGAGTGGGGAATTGCTCCAAACATACCAGATGGATGTAATATTCTTCACTTCCCTTCCAGCATGACAAACAAGGAAAAGACCCGATCTTTACTTTGTGTAATAAGTGTCTCGTTAATGCAAAGAAGCCATCGGGGCTTCTCAGCAGCGAATCTAAAGTACCAAATGGCTTTTCAGCATGAATACGGTTGGACATCTTGTTGAATTTCTGCTTTTTCTCGCTCACATCCTTCTTTTGTACAAGCACACTTAACAGGGAAAACGTTTTGTGTTTATTATTTTTCATCTTTCTCCGTTTCTCTCAGAGCTTCATCACCTTTTGCTCAATGTTTTGAGACCGCGAGAAGAATCTTTTTACGGTCTTTAACCTGACGGAGCAGAGATGGAGAGAGACAGACAGGGAAACGAAAGAGGCTGCACTGTGTGTAGCTGAATAACCTGTACTTCCATTTTCATATTTCTGTACCTTTCTCACTCTGCACTCATGGGTTGTCAGAGAAAGGGGGTGGGAGAGGTGCAGGGGGAAAGAAGTGTGTGTTGTGTTTGTGTGGGAGATGGTTGGGGGCTACAGGTTCGCTGTAGCAGGACAGGCCGAGGGCTTTTCAAACGCCTACCTACAGACTCCTGCTTTCCCATCCACTTTCTGCCACGGCCTCCCACAGACACTCTCCAACTGCTAGAAGAGAAATTCATTCTAATACAGCCACGGTGACTTCAGATAAACAGTCTTTGAAATATCGGAAAGATGTCAGATTTGTCTGACTATAATTTGGTGTGTTTTGAGTATCAAAAAGCAGTACATTTAAATAAATATAACTAGCATCTACCTCAGAATTGAATGAATAAACTGGAAACGTAGCACATGCACATTTGATGAAAACAAATAAGGAGGTCAAGCTGGTTTGGCCAGCCGGAGTTCTCCTTCCATTTGATAAAACTGGACTCCAAACAAAATCTCTTGCATAATATACTGGCAAAGAGCTCCTCATTTCTGTGCAGTCTAACTGTGACTTGTTAGTGGGAATGGCTCTGTGCAGGTTTCCATCTCTTCAGGTCCTGTGTAAACCCTGTAGGAGTTCCTGACAACCTGACCGCTGCAGTCACTCCATTTAAAAAAAAAAAACGGAAAGTTCCAGTGGAGGTGCAAATCAGAACCGTGTCGTAACCGTGGCTGGCATCGCCGGTAACTGGAAACTTGAGTATATATATTTATGTTCTTTTCTCTCCCCAAAGGCACACAACAGTGTCCTTTTCCGCTACCTCCATGCAGCTTATTTTACCCCCTGGCATCCAGTTCCCATGGAATAACCACAGGCTAATCTGTAGTACAGGAAAGCCTGGGAAAGGAAAATAATTATTTGTTTTCTTTGTCACCATATCCCTACATGTTTCAGTCAGCGTGCATGAAGATGTGACACACATTTTCTAAGTGAGAAGAGTGTGTGGTGCAGTTCCTACCTCAGCTGTTTACCCCTGTTTAAAACTGCTTAGCAACAACATTATGTCAGATAGAACGAAGCGCTTAACAAATCTTCAGTGTGCATAACACCCCTATCACACCTCTTCTTAAAGTAAACTTTGACAGTAAATGCATTCTGTACGTAGAACAAGCTGGAATAGCTTCGACTGCTGCCTCATCTTCAACAGAGAGTTTTACACTTCAGGTTCAGGCCATATCTACTGGCTGCAAAAGCAAATATCCTCACCTTCCATGCCACATATGGTATACAGTAAGAACATTTAAAAGAGTGTGCACAATACCAACTACAGACACATTTAACTGTTAGAAATGCCTTTTTGCAATCATCATAAACCTTATATAAATGCAATAACGTCTACTAGGGATGTAACGATGCATCGGGGGAAAAAAAACAATGTAAATGTGTAATGAATACAACCAGTTTAGATTTCACTTGTTTGACTTTATTTATTTGATGACGTTTTCTTTCTATTTATTTAGTTATTTTGATGTGACATTTGTTTTGAAAATGCAATTATTAATTATTATTATTCGTTATTTAAGATAAAATACAATTTCAGTTGTACACTTGATAAGAGGAAACATCTGTTTTGCAGTTTATATAAATAAAGGAATATTTTTCAGTCATTAGTCTGCAGCTTATTCTGTTAAAGAAATCCTGAGAAAATGGTTCCGTCAACTTAAAATTGTGAATCGAAAATCGTGAGTTGAGTGTATCGTTACATCCCTAATGTCTCCTATAACATAGACTATATGTCAGACTAAGGTAGGTACTCTTCTAGGTAGCTCTTCTAAATTTATTTGACCATTTTATTTGCCAGGGACAATGCTCATTTATCAACAGCATAAGAGCTATCCTTGAAATTTCAAGGCACCCTTAAAAAGGATAAAACAACACTGAACATAAAAAGTAGTCAATGTTGAGTACCCTCCCCTTTCTCCACAATGGGACAACCACCATCGACCCACTAGCAGCTGCTGACAGCCAGCAATAACATAACAATATCCCTTATTCAAACAGCAGATGGTTCACCTGAAGTCATATCTGTTCACAGGTGTTGGTAAAACATCAACCCCCTGTAAACTTCAGCGTCACCGAGATGAGCCGAAACGGGGCACGGAGAGTTGTCATGGTGACACTGTTGGTGTTGAGAGGGACGGTAGTGGTGGTAGGTGGGAGTTGAGTAGTCATTTTGGTGCTTGCTACCTGTGTGGGCTTGTCTGCGTCTGGCTGTGCGTGCACGCATGTGTGATGGAGGACACCAGCTGTAACAAGCCCAAATTCCAAGGAAGTGTCACACACACACACACACACACACACACACACACACACACACACACGCACACGGTGTATTTCCCATGTTCTCACTGAAGTAATGTAAACTAGACTCTCTGTAAAAAGCAGGGAAACAATTTAGTAAATGTGAAGGGGGCTTGTGTGAGGCGCTCAGTGGTAATTACTTGGATGGATGATTTAATTTTTAAACCTTGTGCTGAAATCAAATAGCGCCAAGGCTTCACTGTAACCAGCGCAGCATGTATAATCTGTCTCCTTGCCTCTCCGTGCTGTGATTGTGAATGAACGCTGTGATCTCTCACATCCTGAGCTCTCCCTTCTTTCCCACACATCACTCCGAGCAGTCAGAGACCAATCACTAGCCATGCAAGGCCGAGGATTACACTCTCAAAAAGTGATCTCCTTGGCACTGTGTGTGTGTGTGTGTGTGTGTGCACATTAACTCTGGCATACACAGATGTTCTGGAACCAGAGTGACAACAAGACTATTTTTAGACGAGGCTGCCCACACATGGGCGACTTTACAGCAGGGGAATGGTGTGTATGTGCATGTAACATGGGGGGAGTGTGAGTGAGGAGCTGACAAACATCCAGCAGCGTCCAGGTGGTGAGACTGAGAGCATGGAAAGCAAAGGGAAAAGGGGGAACGCTGTGGAAAATTAAACTGGGCCTTAAATACAAGGGGTGACCACAGCCAATTACACAGACACGCACATACACACACACACAGACACACACACACAGTATAGCAGTCCTGGCACCTGTACATCCAGAGAAAAGACTGTTATGTAATCTAGTTTGAGATATTCCAAAAGTGTTTCCAGACTCATGAATGGGTAGCGAAGGCTGTGTGAGTGTGTGCATGAGGCAGCAGTGAGAGTCCACCGGAGGTAGACAAAGCGTAAATTAGTCTCAGTGAGTGACAGTAAGAGTTTGGCTGGGTGCAGCCGCAGCTTACCTGCCACCTCCACTATGTCTCCTGGGACGATGTCTCTGGCTTTGATCCTTTGGACAGCCTTACGGTTCATGCGGTACACCTTCCCCATCTCTGGCTCATACTCTTTCAGAGCCTCAATGGCACTCTCAGCTTTGCGCTCCTGTGCAGAGAGATGTAGAAAAGAGAACGTCACACCAAGCAAACATTTTAAAGTGTTGGGTAAATTGACGTTTTGCACTTAATATTGTTCAAGCTCTTGCATCAGTTATGGTATTGTGAAAAACATGCAAGGCAAACACAGCAAAAGAGAAAGGGTGGTTTTAGAAGATGAAATCCTTTCAGAATGTTTTAAACACTAATGTGTGTAGAAATGTCTCCGGTTCCACTGTGCCCTAAAAGCCTAAACTGAGTTCTAAACTCAGAGCGATGCAACGCGTCTTCTTTCCCAATGTGTCGATGACAATTTGTGATGCTTGCATCACAAATTGCTGCTTCCTCTTCAACACAAATGAACCAGGAGGGCACTTTGCATCAGCGCCCTGGTTTGCTTTATGTTTTGACTTGACGCACAGACTCGACTGCTCCGGTGTCGTCAGCCTCATCCCATTACAGATGTTAGCACATTATGTCAGTTTGAATCGGATAAAGAGAAGCCAAAGGTGAATCCGTGCATCCTGCAACAGCTGCTGTACAGGATAGACATGTTTTGACTTTACTGTCTTGTTAGCCATTGTTAACCTTTGTAACCATGTGAACACCCTGCATAGAGAAACGTTACTCATGTGTGCATATACACTTTACGCACAGGACACAGGATTGTATCTCACCTGCCAGACCCCGATAACAGCGTTGGCGATGAGGATGAGAAGAATAACAAAAGGCTCAACAAAGGCGGTGGTTGTGTCCTCTCCTTCCTCAAACAGAGCCAACACCTAAAGGCACATACAGTACACGTGAAAACATTAGCATACATAGTCCCATGCTGCCTCAATTATATACATTTTCAGGGAGGGCTTGCTTGCATTGAAACATATTTGGGAGCAAAAAATGCTTAAATGTTGTGGAAGGAAAACAGACAGAGGAGATGCAGCTCTGTTCCAGTGAGTCTATGTTACCTTTAGCAGATGTTCCCAAGTGATGCAACCCACAGCCCGATCCTCGACACCACCCATCATGTCCCAAATGTGCTCATGTGAGTTGATTTTAAACTGGATGTTTAATGTCAATTTGCAATTTCAATTAAAGTGGCTTTGTTGGCATGTACAATACGATGTTGCCACAGCATGTTAATACAAACTACACAATCATACAAAATGGCAGGGAAAACAACAGGGCTATAGGCCATGTCTTTTTTTAGGGCACTTGTCATTGCAACAGCTTGTGTTCAGGGGTTTAAACTGATTCAATATAATATGTAGATTTTCTTTTTTAAATCAAATCTTAATTTCTACTTTAAAAAAAAAAAAAAAAAACATTTTGCTGCGCTACGATCTCCTTTGCGTACCCATGGCACCTGCATAAGTACTGAATTCCCTGGTTATGAATCGGATCAGGTGATAAAGTGTGGCTGAAATCAGGAGAGAATCACTCATGGCCTGCTCCATTCACAATCCTGGCACTCAAAAGAGAAAGGCTGGGAAATGGCCAGACAGTCCAGGCTCATCCCTCTGCATTTAATACAGTTGGAGGCTGCAAACATTTCAGACCAGATGACTGCAAGAGCAAGATGCTGCAGAGCACAGTCACAACACAAGGAAAGCTAACATGTCTCACATCCAGCAGGAAACTCACAAACAGTTCCTGTGGGCATTTAAAAGAAATACAATTGATGAATTGAATGATGCAGTTCTAATTAGTCCCATACGCATTTCCCTATACACTCAGTAGACTGTGTAAATTCAATACGTTTTGCAAGTTCACTCATACTAATTAAAATGGTCAAACTGAATTAAAACGAATGAAGGGTATGATTTAAAAATATCATTCAGAATAAATTCTCCAATAAAAAAGGTAGGTAGCAGAGCAGCAAGGCAATGCCTAAAATGACAAGGGCAATAAAAATAAATTAAATCCTGCAGGAAACTAGATCATTGGGGAAATAAAATCAGTGGATAAGCTGAGATTATTTTAAACACTGTCATTCTGATGAAGCCCAGTTTTGCAGGAGCCTATTTTGTTGCACAGTTTGAGATCCAGTACACCAAAGCTCTTGGATGGTAGGAAAATCACACACAAATGCACATTTACATAAGGATTTTGCGAGCTCTACTTCTTTCGGGTGTGTACCAGAACATAAAGGCTTGAGTGGTTGAAGGACAAGACAGTCCACAACTAAAATAGTGAAACTGAAATTTGCTGTAAACAGGAAACTAAAATGTTCATTAATTTTACCTGCATTCCTACATGACAGAGACAATAATTTGGAAGGTTTCACAGAAATTGACTATATTTTGAGTCAAATATCCCTGCTTTCAAATAATTAGGTAAAAGATCTTCGAGCTTTCCATGTATTTACATAAATGGAGATGCAACTGTGTTGTGTCCTGTTAATGCTGTTAGTACTGTTGGTGAACACTAGGGGCGCTAGAGTGTGCAATAGCTGATACAAGTGAATGTCATGTACGTTGAAGAAGAAGAATAATAACGTTGAAGGATAGCGGTTATACACGTCTCTCGGCTCGTACTTAAAATACCTTTACAAAACACCACAAACTGATGTCAACAACAACAACATCAGTGACTGAATGTTTAGATACTACACAACTAACAATTATTTTCTTTGTCGATTAATCGGTCGATTATTTTCTCGATTAATCGATCGATTATAAAATGTCAGAAAATGGTTTTAAAAAATGTCGATCAAGAAAATGGAATCAGATAATTTTTCAAACCGATTAATCGATAATCAAAATAGTTGGTGATTAATTCAATAGTTGACAACTAATCGATTAATGTGGCTCTACTCTGTACCGCGTCGTCTACAATCTGCTCATTTAACTTTATATAAAATGTTGCCTATTTACACATCCAGCAGACACAGACCAACATTAGCATTCATTTGGAGTCATGTTTCTGGCCGTGTGATGAAGGCAAGTACAAATCTCCTTTTGTAGCTCTGTTATCTGAAATATCTGGCTCTTTAGCTGCTAAATGCTCCCCCATGTCGACTAGTAGTCCGTTGTTGTTAGGTGCTGGGCAGCCTTAAGAGATTTTTCTGATGAAAACAGCTGCTTTCTGCGATTAAAAAGAGCTGCCTTAAAGTCATGCCTCAGAGCTAGGTGTCAAGTCAAAATATCATACATAGTAAGCATACAATAGCACTTTAAATTAATGTTAATGGGTTGGCTCCAATAACATCTCCACAGAGACGGCAAATATACTATGCAATCACTCTTACTGTATGTTACTAATCTTTACCAATGTCTCTATAGCCAGATACAGTGTGATGGCAGCTGAATACTAATGGATTTGACAAATGTGTCAGATAATAGGCTACGGTTTGGTTTTTGTTATTTTGTCAATGGCAAGTACAGAGACTAAAACGAGTCCACAACTAAAGCAGCCGAGAGAGAGAGAAGGAGAGATGAAGTGGTTCTACTTTTCCAAGATCTGATGGTGCTTATCAAATGATAAAAGACTATATTCTCCCCAGTGTATTGAGCAGCAGAGTGTACGTCAAGGCCGGCCTGAGCCCGGTCGATAGCTCATCATTCCCCATCATTTGGGACGGTAAATCTCCCCTCTGACTGAGCTGAGATTTGAGGGCAACAATGGCAGTCCTCTCAGCAAAAGACACTTCACACACAATCAGAGAGGGCTTTGAATACCTAACTGCTACTTTCACGCTGAATAGGAGTTCAAATGGAGATAGAGGCAGGATGTCTTTTAGGTCTTAGAACTCGTCGAGGGAATCTGGTGGGAATTTAACTGCTCGCAACAATCTGAAACAAAATTAATGAAATAGATTTTTTGAAAATTAAAGCTTCATTACCAAAATAAATCTCTCCTTACAGCTTTAAACATTGCACTCTTCATACCACACATGCATAACTGCACGCTGAGACACATGCCGACAGATGGTCCATTATAGCTAAACGTTTTCCAGAGTTTTGGAATATCGCACAGTGCTCAGCAAAATAGAAAAACTCAATGTATTCATATCAAATTGGTTAGAAAAAAACACTCTTAAGGTCAAAGGAGGCTTGAAATCCAATTGTTCCTTTCCTATACTCTCTTGACTCCCCAACATTAACTCAACTTCATGGAGTGACATAGAAAACCAAATAAAAAAAGACTCAAAGGGAGGAAGTGCACGGATCGTGTGGCTTTCTGTGTGGCTCTGCTCTATTAAACCCAGACCAGGGATATGGCTAAACAGCTGGTACCCTCAACAAAACATAAATAGATCAATTATGAGGGGACATTTTGAAATGGCTTGATAAATTGAGGCATAGTTAATGATATAGCTCACTCAATTGTTTGTAAATTCCCCATTGCTGTACATTTGTTGTCATATATACAGAATATATTTGATAGTATAGCCTAACCTGACCTGTTTTGTCTGCTAATAAGCTTCACTTGTGCGCCATGCAAAGGAGGCAGGAGAATCTAATCAACTCAATTTGAATATATTCAAAATAACAGCCAAATGAGTCCTAGGCTAAGGTTTAACTATAACTCTAGTTTACTCTACTTCAGCCACTCCCTGATCACACTGGTTACATGACAGTGAGCAAATAAAAAAGTTAAAGAGGACTATAGGAATATCAAGAGACAAGCATTGGAAATGTATGTGACTAAGAAAAGCTGCTCAGGAGTGTAATACATTTGTGATTTTGAGTCAGATCTGGTTACAAAGAACCTACTTTTAGTTACTTAGCTGAAAGCATTCCAGGCAACGATGACATTGTAAAGCATTGGGGTCTCTGCGGCAATGGAACAGGGGCCCTGTTCCACTATAAACAACCTTTTTAAAGAAAGGCCTGATTTACACGAGGAAAAATGAGCCCACACTCCAAAGTCCTGCAGTTACAGCCCACGCCTGCTCTCCGAGCCTCTCGCTAACACGACAACAGTAAGAGAAGATATATTGTGTCATACACATTTTTAGAGAAACTTTCCTACATTCAGAAATAGAAATAGCAATTCCATCCCGTCCCGAGACACCGGGGACGTGCCGTAATAGATGGAAAAAAAAGTTATTTTGCAGTCAGGATTCCCCCACTCCATCCCTCTCCGACTTTCACCACCCTCGGACTGCAAGCAGGGTCACAGTTTGAGGCGCTGCAGCAGAGAGCCTTTTGATAGATAGTTTTGTTTCCAGTTCAGCAGAAGTGTGCTCGGCCTGTTTCCCTCACCGAAACCATATCAACACTGGGTTTCCACATGAAAATGGAACACAAACTATGTTGAGGAGTGTTCTAACAGAGGAATAAAGCTGCCCAAAGCTAACGGAGCTGGTCTATTAGGTGGCCAATTTGGGTCTCAAATCCAATAGGGGGACACTAGAGAATCAAGATCAAGGACAAATAAGATAAGAGGCCACCGGCATTTTAATTAGCTGGGTCGTACTTACAAAGGAGACACAGGCAGCTAGCAGCAGGATCCTGACCATGATTTCTTCAAACTGCTCCAACACCAGTTCCCACAGGGACTTGCCTGAAATATGCATAGACAAATACATATCACACACTTTTTTTGCATCACACACACAATTAAAGGTTTGAGGCTTCCACTGTAAGGACTCAAAGTGTACCCTAAAGGGTGGAAAAGATCTGTAAGATGTATTGACATTAGATTCTTAGTACTGACAAGAAGATAATCCCTGTATTTACAGAGAACTCGTGGTGTGTGTGTGTGTGTGTGTGTGTGTGTGTGTGTGTGTGTGTGTGTGTGTGTGTGTGTGTGTGTGTGTGTGTGTGTGTGTGTGTGTGTGTGTGTGTGTGTGTGTGTGTGTGCGCGCGCGTGTGTGTGTCCATTGGTGGAAAGCTGCATTAGTGTACACACTCCCAAAGTTAAGCAGTTGGACGACAGAAAAGAAAAGATCCTGGCTCAAGACACTTTATCAGGTAGTAAAGGGAGGAGGACTGGAAAAATCAATATTTACCTTCTTCAGCTGGGAGCTCTGTGGATGTCCAACCAAACCGGTTGTAAAGGAATCAAATTGGCCAGGCCGGAGAAAGTGGAGGGGGTGGGGGTGGAGGGTGGAGGAGAAAGACAAAGAGCAGTTAATACATTTGATTACTTTGAGATGCATGCACACGTTCAGATCGCCCTCCAAAATCATTCTGCTTGGTTATGATGAGAAAATGCTCGATGCAGAACTGTTGAATTATAATCTGCTGTTGTATTGTTATTACTGACTTGAAATACCAATCCAAGCCTAGGATATGCTATTGACACAAACGATTTCTTATGGATTTCGTATGGATGTTTGAAATGTCATCTTCAGTAGCTGTAGTGTAGCATCAGGCCCACAGCATCAACTCAGCTGCATCATGACTCTCAGGACACATTTTCAACTCAGATACTGTAACAACAAACAGCTTCATAAAGCCTTAAGGGCAGTTTGTGATTAGACTAAATAAAATGGACTTATAAGGCCTTTGATACCAGTATGATTGCTCATCTTCTGCTCTTGTAAAGGTTAACTGAAACTACTGATGGTCTGTCAGCCCATTAATGGTTTCAAATCACCTATGAGATGGGACTTGATATATCTTGGTTAAAGAGGATGTGTGCTCTCGAAAAATGGAAAGTCTCAGTGGTCAAAACGATGTCCGATCATATTTCTTTGTAATACAAATGCTATTTTTTAATGCATGTCCACCCTTACTAGGGCTTCAAGTAATTATTTTCTTTATTGATTTACCCATTATTTTCTAATTGTTTGGTCAATAAAGTAATTGAAAGAAATGGCCATCATGCACTTCCAATTACCACTTGCGGTTGCATGCCTCCACCAACCAGTGTATTTGTTACAGTTTACATTGTAACATACGTAGTGAATAAAAGGTGTTTAGTGTATTTTTTGGCGAAACGTGGATGCTTCAGACACATCTTCAACCCGACAGCACAGTACACATATACAATCACCACAGTTTCTAGATTAGTGTCACTAATTCAGTACCCGACCAAATGTCTCCCCTTCTTTTCCTGAGTTATGGCGTTGACTAATGACCAGAAATGTGTTTTTGCAGAACATTAAGAGGTCACAGTTAAGTTGACCTTTGACCTTTTGGATATTAATTGTCATCACTTTATCATTTTATACTATTAGAAATGTGTGTGAAATGTCATAATTAGCTTAGGAATTCTTACGTTATGACTAAAAGCGTGTTTTGTGAGGTCACAGTTCATCCTTGAATCCAAGTCGACATTTGTTTCAAATTTGAAGAAATGCCCTTAAGAGGTTCCTGAGATATTGCATCCACAAGACTGGGACGGACGTATAGACGTACGGACAACCCGAAAACATTATCCACCGGCGCAGAGGCATTCAAATATTAAACATTGAAAATAATCAATAGTTGGAGCCCTATCTGAAATGGCTTTCAGAATAAAGCTAACCTTTTCTTAGATTGTCCAGGCAACACTGAAGTGTGGTGATGTCATTGACATTCATCCTGCAGCCTCAGTCTGCAGTCAAATTGTTGGAGTTTATTTCTCTGTCACAGCGATCAGTGCGAAACCGCCCCCTTTTTTGCATCAGTATGTGCATCAGTACATATGTGTGTAAGCTCCCACAAAAACAAACCCAAGAATCAAAATGCTTGGCTCTTTTCTTTCCCATCATCCCTGTCATTTTTCATCTGTCATTTGAAAAGAAAAGCTGTATTTTTTTGGGGCATTTTGGAGGCAAGCTGAGCATCTCATCTGATTTGACACCCACCACACATATGAGTCACTGATGTAGAAAACACATCAGTCATATTCTACAAAAAAACAAAAATCCAATTGACAAGTACTGTTGATCAGTGTCACCACAATGACACAGGCGTGCTTAGTCACTGCGTTTGTCAGATCCTCATCGAGTCCAACGCAAAGCTACGACCAAACAGGCCCCATGTAACAAACAACATCAATCACATCTGAAGAACTTGATGACTGATGATTACATACATCCGGTCGATACATTTCAAAAAGCTTGATTTTGTGCATTTGTCTGCCACCGAAGCCTTTGTTTTGTTATTATTTCTTTCCGGAAAAGTGAGTTATTTCCCTTAAACAGAGGGAACCTCGTGTTTCTGTGCATGTTTCGACCAGACACGAGTATCTTTCATGGAGAGAAGGGGCTGGTAAGAGGAAGGGCCATGACTTGAGCCTGCAGCCTCCTTCCCAAAAAACAACAACCTTGCAGCCCCTCACATTACACATGCCACGGGCGGAAAGAGAAATGATTTCACATCATGACTTCTGGAATGGTCCCACTGCTTCAAAATGAGCTTTTTTGGTGGTAAGAAGACGGCGAAAGCAATCTGGGAACTTTGCCCAAGGAGACGAAAAAGTTGTTTGATAATTTCAGGTGGAATAACTTTCCTAATATGGCTTGTAATAAAACCAGGGAGAGCGAAATGGATTGCTGCAGTACAAACAAGCTATTGAAAAACAGAGAAGTTCATGAATAGGCATTAAAGCCCAGAACGTTGACTTAGTAACGCCTCCAGTCAGACCTGCACAAACCTGCATAGTCTATTAGAGAACAACCTGCTTGGGAAGACTGATCCTTGTGCAGAGGTTGTCTCTCGGCTCTGTGAGTGACCATCCTCAGCCTGTGTAATAATAGCTGATGAGTCATTGTAACACGTTTTTCAAACTTGCTGTCTGGAGGCTTGTCAGAGTTCAGGTTGGACACGCTTGAACTCACGGGGGACGTTTGGCTGCACTCTGCCAGCAGCAGCAGCTGCAGCAGAAGAAATGTGGAGAAGTGGGATTGCTGTTTTCCATGCTCCACCAGTCTGACATAAGCCTGTTTCCCCATTACTGTGCCTTCCTGGTTGTATAATGTTTTTATGGCAGACAGACTGGCTGCAACTCGAGTGCTGGAGACAAAGATGGACTGATTGAAAGGACAATACAGACAAGAAGGGAGGGAGGGAGGGAGGGAGGGAGGGAGGGAGGGAGGGAGGGAGGGAGGGAGGGAGGGAAAGGGCTGGATGTGTTGAACGGGGTTCCCCGGCTTCCCTCTGCCAAGGATTCCCTCACAGTCATCTGGGCTGTGTCAACCCGAGGCTTGCCCAGGCACATTCCTGAATACTGACTTCACCTCCCTCTCTCTGTGTCCCCACAGCACCTCCCCACCCCTCCTCCCTCCCGGCCCAGACAATGAATAAAAGAGCTTGTTTACTCGCAGCAGAATAGCGAGCAGCGCCAAGCAGAGGGGAGACACTTCCTGGAGACAGTTGCCAACAAACAGCAGGGAGAAGGTTTCTGTGTCCAGAGAGTCAGGAAGAAAAGCAGGAAACTGGCCATGTATCTATCTTTGCTGAAAACGATCTGCTGATAAAACGGAGCTTTCACTGCGAGCTCCACTTACTGTACGCTTCTCTTTCTAGTCTGACCTAAGTGCATTAACAAATTACAGGCCAGCTTATTAGGACCCCAAGCAAACATCACATCTAAGTTGTGGGTCAGCAGTGTTAACAAGCCAGAGTTCAGGCCCTATGTGCGTGTAAACTACAAACATGAGAAAGTTTGCAGCAGTTACCATGGCGACTTGGCTCATGAAGGCTCATTGAAAACAAGTGTTTCACGAAGTAATGTGCCAGTGTCTGTCAAACATTTACCAAGAATAACTGTTATGCAATCAACTGGGCCTTGATACAGCACGCTCTGACTGCAGGAATGAAAAACCACACACATTCTGATGGGAACAGGCTCCTTTCTAGCCTCCGCAGGCTTCTAATACACAGTTAGCATGAGTGGTAGCATGCAGGCAAGCAGACACACCTGCAAATAAACAGCTAGCAGCCAGCAGGTTGAGTGAAAGCAGGGAGGTGTAGGTAGAGTAGGTGCAGTGGTAAGACTTCAGTAAGTGAGCCTAGGGCTGGGCAATATATCGATATTGATCACAATATTACAATATAAGGCCAGATATCATCTTAAATTTTGGATATTGTGATATAACACAAGTGTTGTCTTTGCCTGGTTTTAAAGGCTGCATTACAAGTGATGTCATTTTCTGAACTTACCAGACTGCTCTAACTGTTCTATTGTTTGCCTTTACCCACTAAGACATTGTGTATCCACATTACTGATGATCAGTTATCACAAATGTCATTGTGTAAATATTTAGTGAAAGCACACAATGGCAACAATATCGATATTGAGGTATTTGGTCAAAAATATCGTGACATTTGTTTTTTTTTTCACATCGACTAGCTCTAAGTGAGCCCCAGCTCCACTAACCATGAGAGTGTAAAACAGGCCTATAAATGTCATGATGGTAACCCCTAATGACACAGTCTACTATAGCTTCCTATATCCGCTCACTCTCCTAATGTATTCTCCCACCGGAAAAGCTCTGAATGCATTAACCATATCAAATGTGAATTATAAATGTACCCCATTCTCCTCCCTAACCGTATTATCCATGCTACACAGGAGGCATCACAGGTAACTGCAGAAGAGACGTCTGCAGTCTGACAGAGTCAATGTTTCCCCCATTAACATAAATGTCAATGGAGGGCTTCCCTTTCCTTCCTTCCCCTGAGGAAGTGATACGTAGCCATGTCAAGTGGGTGAATGTCAGCAGCTATCTTGTGGAGGCCTGCTGACCTGTGAACAGCCACCCTGGGGATCAGAACGGGAGCAGAGGAGGAAATGGCACTAAATCACTAATCACTCCTCTGCAGCATAATGACACGCAGCAGTCTTTATAGGAAAGCTCTCATACTGGATTAAAGCTGCTGCAGTCAAACACAAGGATCAAACTAAACAAGACTAAGAGTTTATAGCTTTGATCTGACCCGTTCTGACCATAAAGATTCATAGAAAAAGACAGACTTTTGTGCATCTTTTGTGCCGCTTTTGGATGTTTATATGAAAGAAATGCCAAACTAAGCAACATGGAATAACGTTTTATAGATGGAAAAAAGTGTTTTACAATATTTTACTGGTACAAACGTGTTGAATTTAATATCATTAAGGTTATTTAAGTAATTAGTAATATATCAGTAAGATGTTGAAAATGATGTTTGCCATGTGCGTTATTAAAGCTGCAGCTCCAGGGCTGGACTGCAGTTCCTCGAGTCAATCCCCTTAAAGTAGGCCTAGATCAGCATAGTTGATGAAGTTGATGTACTTGCATGATTCTTGTGCTTTTTGGGGGTGTACCCACATTGAATGTGCTTGTTTTAAGTTGCTTTGGATAAAATGTCATGTAATTCCATTATCCCTTATAATCCCTTAGCTGTGGAGATATTTCACCAAAAACAAAGAAATATTAACCTCATGACGGCAAAGTCAGTAGGCTACCGTTTCCTCTGGGGGCCATGCATGTCTGTGCAAAATGTTGTGCCAATCCATCCAATACGTTAAGATATTTCACAGGATAAGTAAAAGTGATCACTTGGTGGCGCTAAAAGAGGAGTCGGGATCACCAAAGTCATTCATCCTCTGTGGACCATTAATTCAACATCTCAAGGCGATTCATCCAATAGTTACACTGCATATATTTCAGTCTGTACTAAACTGCTCGACTAACCGACATTGCCATCCCTGGAGCCACATGGTGAAAACAAGTTACAAGGACTTTGAACTACTACAACTGCTTTGACAGCACTTCTGAGGAGCTGTTAATAGCTTTTTAAAAGGCTAACAGTAATTGTTTTTAAAGGTTTTTAGAGGCAGTTTTTATGTTGTGGTTGTATTAATAGTAAAATTATAATGCTCTATATTTGTAAGAAATGTATATTTCATTAAAAGCAGAGGAAAGTTTATAACTAGCTATTAATTATTAGAAGAAATAATTGAGGTGCTCACTGAATTATTCCTACAGTATTGCTGTGCCTTTGATTGACTGATTGTCTACTGCACTTTTATTTTCTTTGTTGCATTTGGAGCTACTTTACAACTATTGCACTGTATCTGTATTTCTAGTCTATTCCATTTGTATTTAGTTTCCTTTCATATTTTTTATTTAGTCTAATTTTTTAAGCTCTAATTTTATTATATCTTAATTGATTTGATTGTGTTTTTGTATTGCTTATTGTTTTTAAATGTGATTCTAATTATTTAATTTGCTTATGTAAAACAATTGCCTCTGGGCCTCATTTACTAACACTAGCGCAGTTTACGCTGCGTCTGTTTATGCGAGTTCGGTAATAGCGCACGTTATGCTTCCATATTTTGCGTAGTATTTATCAACCCGGACACCCATCAGGTAATCGGCGTCTTTCTCCGCCCACTAGACCGTAAACTGCGCTGCAGCAAAGCGTTAAGTACGTGTGCTATGATACGGCTGAGTGCAGACTGCGATATTCCCACTGCTGATGCTACGACTGTTTGAAATGATCCTGATGCCAATATTTTTAATGTAGCGAGGAGTTTAACAACTGCTGGGATGGAATGTGAACACTGAGTCGGAGATTCAATGTCATCTTTGATTTCTTCCAGTAACTCTAATATTGCATGGCTGCTTAATCTGCAACGCTTAATGATTTCGTGTTCACTCCACTGACAAAGTGTGATCCTCGTGTTAAATATATTTTCAGCCTGGCCTATGTCTTCGTCTTGCTCGGATTACTGCTGCCATTTTTAATTTTTTTTTTTTTAAATTCGGTGGATTAATGAGGACTATGGTTGACTGCTCCTCAGATCTCTGCAGGGTAAATCCAGACAGCTAGCTAGACTATCTGTCCAGTCTGAGTCTTCTCTCGCACGACTATTTTGCAGCAAAAATATATTCTGTGCAGAGCTTAGCACCGCCCATGACGATTGTGATTGGTTTAAAAAAAATACCAATAAACCAGAGCACGTTTTCCTCCCATCCAGGAATGCTATGTGGACTTGCCAGACCCTCCTTTAGGGCACTTTGGAGGAGGGTCTGGAGAAGCGCGACTACTGATTTTATAATACCAAGTGAATACCAAGTGAATTCGAATGGGTAAAGTTGAAATATCGTTTTAAACCCCAGTAGATTTTCTCATTAACTGCAACAGGATGGGCCTCAAGCTGCAGTTACATTAGTCAAACATTTCAAACCTGCTGAAACATCCAGACTCCCAAGCTGAGATGACTTTGACTTTAATATAGTGTCGCATACTCCTGACAAAGACAGGAAATAATGGTTTCATTTCAGTGACAAGCAAATAATTACATAACCATGCACAGAGGGAAAATACACAAGTGGAGAGGAATGATGGGATGTCCTGCTCAATACAATTATTTCAACCAGTAATTTTCTCTCCATGCTGGGGACACATGAGGAAACACCATCAACTGTCAGAGCTGCACTGAGATCCGCTTTGTAAGGCTCATCTCTGAAAGACTGTCATGTCAGAAAAGGAAGAATTAGTTTCAAAGTGGAGATTTTATCTTTTCTTGCCAATTAAGAAAGGAAACAAAATGAGATTTAGCTCAATGGCTGCTGCGGCTGCCCATTGGCTGGGCTGTCCCTGACGTCATCAAGCTGTGGTCAGGGAAAAAAGAGCCTGGATTTTTCCTTGTGATGTTGCACAGGAAAGCACATTCAGCTGCAGCATCACTCTCACGTTCGCCCTGTGGGAGAATCTAAGACCTGTGCATGGGGGTAATGTGTGTATCTTACTGACAAGCCTTTTTTAACTACTTCATCTTGAAATTGCAACACATTTCAGTGAATCTGATTGGGAAATTTAATTTGCCACAAACACTGGAGGCTGCAAATGATCTGAGTCGTGACAGAGTGTAACTGCTGAGATTACCAAAGATAAGACATCTGTGCTTATGCATTTACTGCCGACATCTGGTCTCTAACTGCACGCTGTTGTTGCACATTAGATTCAGGTTTAAATAAACCCTCTGAAGAACCCCAAATGAAGCATCTTGTTCCACATTTGAGCAGTCACAGTATGATGAGTTGTGCTGGCGAGTTACAGAGGAAAAGGAAAAGGGCCTGTCAACTGAGGAGGACATGCATGAGGTGATTAGCACAGAGCTCATATCTCGTCAGGGCTCCAAGCTTCCTCTTTAAGGTCACAGCTGTGCAAAGAACCATTTTGTGAACATCCCAACAGGCTAGCAAGGAGGATGGCACGCAACCACCCAGTAGCCAATTGGAGAAGCTGAATGCTGTGAAATATAGTCAGCAATCCCCTGAAAGGCAGACTGAAATATCTGTGTTAACATCAAGCTATTTATAGGGTTTATTCTAGGTTTAGAAACCAGAGCGACACTTCTGTCCAATCAAATGTCTGGTACAGTACAACTTTACTGATCCTTGCAGCAATAGAGGCCATCCATCTAGTGAACATTTCAAACTGTGGAATTATTTTTGAAATGGTTAAAAAAAAACATAACACATACACCCACTAACACTAGATGCACACTGTAAAAATGGTGTGACTTTCAAAACTTACACTTTTAGCATGCTCATACAGGATTAAATTCCTCTCTGATGTGCCAAAATGATATTAAAGGATAAGTCTAGTGTCAATATATTCTACATTTTCTATGAAAAGACCAAAACCTGGAATTGATCCAACCAACAAGCATTGTTTGTGTAGCTAAAGCCTGATATATATCTTATCCCTCTGTGTCACAGAGCTCCAAAAAAACTACTGAAAACACATCAGTGAGCCACACTGTTGCCCTGGGTGATGTGTTCCATTATTACGACGTTTATTTTAAGTCACTTCCACATACACTATCCTGTAAATGTTCACTATAGCACCAAATCCGCAGCTGAAAATAGTCCCGATACATACTCCTGTTGGAGCAACATTTGCTAAAAAACCACAGTGCCCGGTTGTTTTATGAAATTATTATTATTATTATTATTAAGTATATATTTATGACCTGTTTTGAAAGCTTTACATCTTCAGTAGGTACAAACAAATGGGCGCTTGGGGCTGAAGCGTGAGAAGTGTGAAATACAAACTTTACTTTTGATGTTTTTATGGAATTTGCTATATTTTTGCCATGTTGGCTTAAAAAGTGAACTCACTCTTTAATTCTGTCAGAAATGATGTGTTATCAGACGAAAAAAAAGATGTGCATTACTACAAGTTAAAGTGATGAAATAATCAATTAAATAACATAAGAAAATAATGTTCATGTCTCTTCATGTCTCAACCTTTTCTGTTTTGACACTGTGGTTCATTGTGACTTGTTTACTGTTGGCCAAACTAGTCCCAGTGAAGCGGAACAGGTTTATATACATCGGCTCCATCCTGCAGCTCATTATACTGCACACACAGCTCAGATCTCTCTGAATGCTTTTAGATGACCTCATGTCACACTTTATGGTATGCCCTGAGGTCCGACACACAGATAACTACCGTCTGTTTAGCCACATGCTGCCTCCACCCTCCCCCCACCATCAACTGTCGCCGCCTGTTGCCGATTGGCTGCAATAGTGTTTTATAGTGAGGACCCCCTGTTAAAGATCTCTGCCTTTGAGTACACCTCTCCTCAGCAGAAGGCAGTGGCAGCTCGCTAGAAGCTGGTGACTCAACATCATCTTACCATCAGCACATGATGGTGACTGACAGATGCAGAGGTGGGAGGGAAGGAGGCAAGACAAGTGACAAGCTAGAACAGGATCACAGCTCCTATGAAGGCGGCTGGGCAGGCACACACCGAGCCCACTAGAACAAGGAAGTGACTCAACACCCCAAGGACTTCAAATGACTTTTCTACAACTTCAACTCTCCGGTTTTCAGCCCACACACCTCCAACACTGTAACCACAATTTAACTCTCAACTGGACAATTTTCTGAACAAGAAGGGACAGTAAAGTGGAGGCCGACAGCCGCTGATTGAGGAGTGTGCCGCAATGTGCAACATGTGTGTGTTGCGTGGAGGAGGAGGAGGAGCAGGAAACGCCACAACATCTCTCGTATTTCAAACGCAGTAGAGAGTAAGTCAGGCTGCTTTCATGTCGAGTTGCAGAACAGGAAGAAAAACAACGCTGAGTGAGATCCCACTAGAGGAAGTTGTAATTATTATTTTTGACAGAAGCCCGAGTGAGGAAAGTGCAGGTACGCGCTGCATAATTTCCCAATGATGGCATCACGTAATAAGTACGAGGAAGCAACCTCAGACAACCTTGGGATTGCTTCAGTGACAGAGAACACATTTTTATCGGTGCCAGGGGGTTATTGCATTTCCACTTTTGGAAAACAAGCTAACATGTCTAATAATTGAATCAATCAAATACTTAAAATGACTTCATGTGTATGAGATAAACAGAAGGTCAGAGGAGCTTGTGTGCAGAGTGCACTAACCAACAGATAAAGAGGCGGAAATATAGGTTTATCTTTACTGCCACCAGTGGATGTTGGTCAGATCGTCTTTGATATTGCTGAAAGCTTTTGTATCATAATCTGTCTGAGCGCAAACATATACGTATTGACTGCTAGGTTGTTTAACCTGAATATGTTGTGCAATTGTACTCGTCTCCTGGAGTGGGAATTAAGGGAGTGTCCAAGGACATTGTTACATCCTAGACTAACGTTGAAGGCTCTATAGAGCTGAAAGTGATTTATTACACATGCTTTGATGAATGACGCCTCTTAATTAAACTACACTTTCTTATTAAAGTCTGAAGAAGCTTTGACAGTGTCTTTGTGAGATTATAAAGCAATGCATACTGTTATGTTAAGAAAGAAGAGGAATCAATAAACTAACATGCTGCTGTGAGAAGGACCATCTTCCTTGGACACTCCCTCACCTGTGCATCAAAGCCTTTGAAAACTGCTGCTGAGGTCAACCCCTCCTCGAAAACACTGATTGCTCATGAGGACAATGTGCCCTTTTTGAAAATGAACGGACTATGCCTTTGAAATTGGGGTTTTGAGTGCACAGGACACAATGATCAAACACCGCAAGCTGTGACAGCACAAACATTCTTGGTGCACCCACACACACAGAGAGTGTGTGAGTGTGGGTGTAAGAGAGAGAGAGAGAGAGAGAGAGAGAGAGAGACAGAAAGCGAGAGAGACAGAGGCTTGTGACTTCCTCTACTACATCAGAGCCAACAATTTCACAATCAAAGTGATAAACTGTCTTGTAAATTAAAGTGTGTGTGTGTGTGTGTGTGTGTGTGTGTGTGTGTGTGTGTGTGTGTGTGTGTGTGTGTGTGTGTGTGTGTGTGTGTGTGTGTAAAGTTGGCTGCTTATGGACCATAAATGAAAGGTGTGAATAAAAGGTCAGCTGCCGCACTGTAAGTGTAAGCTTTGTAGTAAAGACTGTCCAGATGTGGCGGCTAAGCTAATTTTCCAACATCTCAGAAAGGGGTCAGACACTCTGACACTGCTCAGTGAGGTTTTACTGTCACAGATTCAGCACATGAAAGTGCCAACATAAAGCCAGGAAGCCGCTCACCTGTCTTTACTTATACAGTGTGCCATAAAGAATCATAATAACAGAGGAATAATCTATATATACACATCATAAAGAACAAAGTCAAATCAATAATCTCTTTTTCTAATGAGACAAGAGTGCAAGAACTTGAGCCAAGCTGCCATTAAAGACAAATGAATGAGACAGCTTAGCTTGGAGCTTGAATTGATGATGCCATGTATACTAAGATATGAAAAAAGCAAAGAACCTGGCCAAAACATCTGACCTCACCACATTTTCCACTTCTATGTTATCTATAGAAGCAATGAGGCAAGACGCGCTCATCACGTTTTAATTGTGGGGTTGAGGGAACAGCTAACAGCTAACAGACACTTTTTCATCCATCCCAGTCTGTTAAATCTCTGCAGTCCCACGGAGGATTGCATTGTATGAGCCAAACATGTTATATTGCCCTCACCGCATGTAATTGCCGTCTCCTACAGACACTTAGAGCAGAGCAACGGAATCACAGCAGATGATGTTAATCTCACCTCTTAGTATTTGCCTCACTGTGTCCAAACTAAGACGTACACTGACTGTGTACAGCTCGTTTGTGGACATGTTGATTTAGGTTAATGATTCTGCTGATAATGAGATCCTGCCAACTATACCACAGAGTGAAAAATTGTGCATGCACGTGTCAGTGGGAGCGAAGTAAGCGCATACCACCCGTAAACAGCTTTGAGCGGACGCTCCCTGGAACAAAACACCAAGGCTCACACAGAGTCCTTGCAGTCAACTACAAGGTCTGCGGTTTGTGAGCAGAGGGGGAAGGAGCCGTTACACAGCAGTACATCACTCTGCAATGACATGTTCTAAAATAGTAAACAAACCCAAGCCAATTTAATGCAGTTTCTTCCCCATTTTTTGGCTCGTGCAGAAGCAGCTAGAGTGGATAACCCCTATAGAGTCACTCCTGTAAAAAGGGTATTCCCTCCCTCCAGCATGCATCTGTAATGCGCTCGCACAAGGCAGGAAGTTCACAGCTAAAACCGAAAGATGTTATCTGTGGCAAGACGTTGCTTTTTTCCATGAAGTCATCACAGGCCCCTGCAGGGTAGAGTGGCTGGTTGCAACAAAAGGGCTACTGTTTGACTGGCACAATGTGCCGCTCTGCTCCACAGCTTGGCCACACATGCAAATGACAGGCCAGGAGGCAAAGGTGTGGCGATGTCAGGTCCGAGCTCTTCACAACAACACTCAGTAAACACCAGCTGAGTGTAAAAGATGATCAAGACTTCAGCGGGGAGAGGGGGGGGGAGAGCTGTTGCGTGACCCACACTGCTCAAGAGAAGCTGTATTTCCAACTGATAAACAGTAACTTTGCTTGCAAAAGGATACTATTTGGACAGTAGAGGTTATTACTTTGTGATCTTTATCATTCAAAAATTTGAAATTCCCTCTGTTATCTTGTAATTGCAACTGGAAAGTATACACCATGTGGAGAACAACTGTTGAAAGTGAAAACAGGTTGTACAAGATTTTCTGTTTCATTATGTCCACCACCTCATCCTATTCCACTCCAGCAGCCTGAGCCTGCTCTGCTCTTCCTGGTCCCTGCATGTCAGCCAGGGATGTCACATTAGCTTGTGGCCGTTGGTCAAAAAAAAAAAAAGGGGGGGGTCTGCAGGTTTGTGTATGAGGACAAACTACTGTATATGCCGTTTACTTAGTTTTATGGAGAGCTGACATGAGGTGACCTTAGGATAAGAGCTTAATAAAAAATATCGGATTAATTAGGCTTGATTTGGAATAAATGAGTGTATTTGCATTGATGTCTCCCCTGTCCAGATGTGTCTCTGTGTCAACTTTAACTGGTGTGCTATGCAATGAATGATTTCAATTACAAGCATGCGCATCAATGAATGTACCACTTACATTTCCACTGACTGTGCGCCAGAGGGAATAGGATTGTTTTTTACGCGCACGACTTGTAACAGCCTGGTGTATAACGGAAGCAGTTGGATTTCCTGGCAAACCAATCGACGTAGGCTATAATACGCAACAGCTATGGACTCAAAATCAAGAGGAAAAAAAATATATATATAAAACTACTCACCGTTCGGTCCATATCTCTCCACATTGACTTTGACTTGCTCCAGAGTCAGCCCAGTGTTTTCGTTCACACCGAAGTTGTCTAAAACTTCAGTCGCAGATTTAGTGTGCGCATTTTCCATCTTGGCGGACAGGGCTTAGAGGATCAGATCGAAATGCATGTAGTTGAGTAACATCTATTGTGGCAATCGGAGGGTGTTCTGTTCGGGAGGGGGTGGGGGGTGAGTGAAACAGCAGTAATTTCCACCGATGCACGTTGAGGCGGCTGGGTGTCGGTCGCACGGTCGGTCCGCTCTGTCACCTGTCCCCCTGAAGGAAACCTCCGGATCCGCTGCTGTGGCTCTGTGGATCGACTGCTGCTGCTGTTACTTCATCTCCATCTGAAGGTGTGCTGAGTGTGTGCCGGGGCGGACCGCCTCTCCGCTGCTGAGCACTCCCTCCTGCGCTCCCATTGGCTGCGCCTACCTGAGCGGAGGCTTTCCGCTCCGCTGCCTCATCATGCGACCACTTCAAACATCTAGCTTTAAAACAGGATGCATGCACCTCTGTCGGTCCTCATGTATGTTATAGTGCAACTTGTTGCTGTCATGTGTCGTCATTGTATTTCTCTTTATAGGGACATTCTTTTTTCTTTTCTTTTTGCGTAAAAGACAAAGCCACACTTTCTGGAGCTGGCTGCCAGTTTTGCCAATATTAAGTATCTAATATCTAAATGTGCAAACAAAAATGCTTTTAAACCATATGACCTCTGTAAGCTTTACAAAATAAAGTATTTTCTTTCTTTTTTGATTTTGTTTTGGTTATCTTTTCTTTTTGGTAACCCTTTGACCTCCCTGGCTTGGTTGTTATTGTAGACTCAAAATATGTTGTTTACCTGATGTAAATCCTTGCCTGTGAATCAAGATTGAAGAAAAAAATCTATTTTTATCTAATATCTAATATTTTAAACAGTAAAGTGCCCCTGCCTTGCTCAAGGACCCCATTAAAGTGGTTTTCAAGCCCACAGCACCCAGACTAGACCAGTGTCTGCAGGTATAGCCTACTGCATGCGACAGTGTGAGCTGTGTTCTAAAAGCAGCCCTGAGGACAGTTGCATAAAGATTAGGTTAATCTAGTCAATTAGGCCATTCAGGTAAAATAAGACTTACTCATTTCAAGCTTACAGAGATAGCAACTTTGTAAGCCAGGCTATTTTCCACTGTGAAGTTGTCACACTAACAAAAAAAGAAAACATGGCTTATAATGTGTGGTTTGTAGTAGAGTCAGAGAAGAAAGTGTTCCTGCAGATGGCCTATAGTTACTAATATGATATTTTTGGATGTATGTGTTCACACATCACCAAATTCTTCAATACATTGTCCAGTTTTATGCTCAAGAGAAGAGAGGTGAGCAGCTTGAACTAACAGCTTTGTCAGTGTGTTTTTAGTTTGAAAATGAAGTTATGTGCACTGAAATGCACCCAAGATAGCGAGGAGTTAGACAGCTGTGTACAGCCTGTGAATTTACTGTGACTGTAGAGTAGACACACGTGAAACCTGCCCCTGATCTTCCACAGGTCATTATAAGAATGACGGCAGAAGGGACGATCCAAAATGATTGTGTTCTAAAGCAGGGGTCTTCAACGTTTTTTAGGCCCCTGAACTGAAAGAGACACGGAACAGGGACCCCTACTACATATATTGTATACAATTCATTTACATATTAAAGTGGGCCTACAATAACGTGGGCGACCTGAAGCCTTCATACATACCTTTTTAGTGCATAGTATTCTAAGCTATTAAAATAATGATTGTTGGCATGATTTTATAAATCATGTTTTAATATTAAACATGTGGCACAGTGAATGCTTAAGATGAACTATATCTGCACATGGAAGGAAGGAAGCTTGAGTTTCTGTTCTGTTGTGTAGGTTGGATTTTTCTGATTTCTTCTCAATTACAAACATGCATAACATAAACATAACATTCAAGAACTCAAATTTTGACTGCAGTTTTATTTTGTTCATATACAGGAAAATACAATTAATACAATGATATATGCATTGATACAGTGGCAGTGGTGCCGTCCCGTCACTGGTGAAACGAGTTGGACAATAGCAGCCAAACAGAATGTCTCAAACTCTGACAGCTGTGTTCTCTGTCCTTGCAATCATGCCAGACTGTTCTCTCAAGGTGACTTGGCATGAACATCCTTCTCAAGTCCACTCTTGGCTGTCCTGGTATTGAGAAACAGCCTCCGAGTCCTCAGGACCAAGGTTGAATACCGCTGCTTTGGAGGATGTTTGCCGCCGGAGGAAGTCCAGTGAGAGTTCATTTTAAGTCAAAATGGAATAGAACCTCACTTTCCACCATATCAATTCCCAGGAAGTAATTGTTAACTAGAGAAATTACAGGTATATTCACATGTGTGTACAGTTATTCAAATTTAACATATTAATACAAAATATTGTACAGTTATTATTTTCTTGCAACACCCGTGATGTAACCACAAAGTATATGTCTTGTGTTTTAATGTTAAAGGTCCAATATGTATGTGTGAGTGTGTGTGTGTGTGTGTGAGTGTGTGTGTGTGTGTGTGTGTGTGTGTGTGTGTGTGTGTGTGTGTGTGTGTGTGTGTGTGTGTGTGTGTGTGTGTGTGTGTGTGTGTGTGTGTGTGTAAAATAGAGAAAGTATTGGGCAGGGGGGTTCCTTCCCTCTTCCCTCCACTCATTTACTAACACACATCACCATAACACACATCATGTGGACACACACAGATACCATATGTACAGCAAAACCACTAGATCTTTCACATTCCAACAACTCCTCTAATCATTACCTAAACATCTTCCCTCGTTTATTCTGGTTTGCTTGTTTATTCTGCTTTTCTCCTTCCTCGGCCTCATCACTAGAGCTGCCATTCAAATTGTCACTGCTGCTGTTGTCATCCTCACACTGTCCCTCTGTAGGCCTAAACAGCTCATCTTCCTCAACTTCCTCACTGGATCCCTCCTCTGAATCTGATGAACCATCAGGTGGCAAAACCACAGACTTCACCTCTCTCTTTCTTGTACTGTAGAAACTGCTGACAGAAATTCCCTAATACACATTTAAGAGTAAAATAAAAATATTTTCTAAAACAAAATCACTCTAAAATATTATAATCGTGAAAAATATAAAAACATTTACCTCATGGTCAGTGTTTTGTCCACGTATGCTGCCATTTTGGATTTTGATACAAATGTTTTGGAATGTTGGCATAAAGTCACATGACCTGATTACATGACCCATCACCCCATCAGTGTTTCTCATCAACTGCAACCACATAATGCCCCTCCCCCCATAAATCCTCCACCTACAGCCTGTTAAATGACTGTATCCCCCAAGATACAGAAACTCTTTAAGGGTTTTAAATAATAGGTAGTTGCTGAGCGCACACATGGTTATTGGAGTTAGAGAAAATGGCGTCCCAACTGGCGCATAATTGTGTGTACTGCTCTTATGTAAAGACATCCATCTTTTTCCTTTCCATATTTCGTAAAGTGTTCTTTCTTTGTTATATTTTAGGAATCATCAGAAATCATTACATTCATACGGCATATTCAAACATAAACAAACTGGTACCCCATAGCAACAATATAATCAAAGATAGAAAGAATTAGAATCAATAACCATTTGGATTGAAAACATAAGAATACATGTTGTTGTTGTCATAACGACACACTATGAATACTGGGACACAACTTTAGTTCTGTCCCAAATTCACTCAGACAGCACTTTGTATCAGAGAGTCATTTGACTGTGACAATCTAAAGGTGCACTTTGCAACGAGAGAAAAAACGCTGGACCAGCAGAATACAACATTGGAAAACATGGAATTCAACGGCAGAGAGATCAAACCGCAAATGAATTTCTACCTCAGTTCACTTGAAGAACAGGTACGGTGTGAGCTGAAGGACAGCGAGGCGACGCTCACCCAAAGTGAATCGGAGGGAAGAGTTCACCTGATCATCCGAGAGGACTTGCTGGCCGATCTCCTCCAACAGCTCCAACAACAGAGAGAGGGCAGCAGTTGGAGCCCCAGTTGGAGACATGAGGAAGAGCTGATGCAGAGGGAGATGTGTGACTTGAAAGTTCAGCTTGCTGAATGTGTCCCCTCCCCACCCAGGGAAACAGAGTATCTGAAATCCCAGCTGGGAAAAATCAGCAACTTGCTCGCGGTAGCCAATACCACCAACGAGATGTTGGAGAGCTATCTGGAGACTAAGAGGGCTCAAGCTCAGGAGCTGAAGGAAAAATTGAGCAAGATGGAGGACGCTCTCCGAAAAGAGGCTTCCCTTAGAGCCCAGCTGGAGATGCAGGACGTTAACAACAAGAACCTAATGGCTGCTCTTGAGAAAAAGTTTGAACATCAGCTGGAGAGTGAGCGTGTCCTATGGCAGCAGGAGAAAACCTCCCTGCTGGATGACAGCGACAAAACAAGAGCCTCCTACGTGGCTCAGATTGACGAGCAGAGCGTTGTGAGTGATGGACTCCTGGCTGCTCTGAACAAGGCTGAGCAGCAGCTGAAAAGTCATCTCAGCGAGTGGAAGGAGGACAAGTCATCTCTCCTTCAGGTCACAGAAAGCCTGAAGCTGACTCTGCAGGAAAAGCAGCAGGAGTGGGAGAGGACGGAGAGTGACATGAGGTGGGTGGTAGATCTTCAGAGCCAGGTCATGACAAAGTCAAAGAAGAAGAAGTGGTACAGAAAGCTTTTCTAATGCCTGGCTGAAGATAAGAAAGTTAATTTGTACAGTATAGTGTCTGTTTGTCTGTCTGTCTGTCTGTCTGTGGGGGGTCACTGTGTGTGTTTGTGTGTCAGTGTAAGTGTGTGTGGGGGGGGGTGTCAATGTGTGTGTGGGGGGGTAGTCTGTCTGTCTGTGGGGGTTCAGTGTGTGTGTGTGTTTGTGTGTCTGTGTGTGTGTGTGGGGGGGTAGTCTGTCTGTCTGTCTGTCTGTCTGTCTGTCTGTGGGGGGTCAGTGTGTGTGTGTGTGTGTGTTTGTGTGTCTGTGTGTGTGTCTGTGGGGGGGGGGGGTAGTCTGTCTGTCTGTCTGACTGTCTATCTGTCTGTCTGTCGGGGGTCAATGTGTGTTTGTGTGTGTGTGGGGGGGGTCAGTGTGTGTCTGTGTGTGTGGGGGGGTCAACCTGTGTTTGTGTGTGTGTGTGTGTGTGTGGGGGGGGGGGGGTCAGTGTGTGTGTGTGTGTGTGTGTGTGTGTGTGTATGTGTGTGTGTGTGTGTGTGTGTGTGTGTGTGTGTGTGTGTGTGTGTGTGTGTGTGTGTGTGTGTGTGTGTGTGTGTAGGGCGTGTGATGCGTCAGTGCAGTAGTGTTGGAGTAGTAGTGTTTGTAGCTGCATGCTGCTTCTGCTTGCCACTCTCTGCTTCCAGCTACTGCCACCGGACAGCCCTTTGTTTTCAGGGGCGAAAGAGGAGCCGAGTGTGTAAGCCTCCTCAGCCGGTACACAGCCTCTCCACTGCCAAGATCTCGTACACGCCTCCCCGTGGCACACATGGTAACTGGTCCCTTGTGGTACCAGGCTAAGTTGTACGGGATCTCGGAGCAGCAGTGGGCCCCAGAGACGTGGCATGCAGGCCCATCGGTGAGTGGAAACGTCCTGATGCCCGTAAACCACTGTCCCAGTTATGGGTAAATAGCCCCAGCTATGGGTACATAGCCCCAGCTATGGGTAAATAGCCCCAGCTATGGGTAAATAGCCCCAGTTATGGGTAAATAGCCCCAGCTATGGGTAAATAGCCCCAGCTATAGGTAAATAGTGAAGACTCCAACGGCCAACTCCTGCCAGACGAAGGTCGTCATGGGTTCCCTCATGCCACTGGAGGTCCATCTGGTAGGAGTGAAGATGGTGGGAATGAGGTATGCGCACCCACACCATCACCTTAATCCTCACCTGTGTGCAAGCTTCTTGTCCCCCCCCCCAAAAAAAAAGAAACAAAACTTTAACTTAAAACTCAAACTAGTCCTCACAACTATATAATAATTACTGTATACGAACAAAAACTAGCTACACCAGTAATCTTTAAAATAAATGCATAAAAACGATGTCATGTTTGTTGGTGTGATGGCCCTGGGCCTGTCGTACACGTGTACTGTGGTTTGTCTTGTTGACTTGCAGGTGCAGCGGAGGCGATGAGATGACTCTGTGATCACCTGGCCGGCCCTCCCAGACTATTTAACCCCGCCTGCCCCGAGACCAGGCGGCCGCGTTCTCCCGACTGCGCGCCAGCATGTTTTCTCTCCGTTTGAGTTTTCCCTTTGTTAACTACTGACAACATGCACTTCACTCTTTTGTTGTGGCCTGCGAGCCGGTCCTAACAAGTTGGGGGCTCGTTTTCTGTGAGTATAAAACCAGGACCTTGTTTGTGGTTTTCTTTAGTTAATCCTAGTTAGTTGCTGTTGAGGCAATTTGGTTTAGTTGAGCTAGTCTATTGTTGTTTACATGTTAAGTTGCACTAGTGTGTAATGGAGTTTGATGTATAAATCAGGGGACAAACCCTCAAAATATAAGTTGGCTCAAATTATTTTATATGTTAAGTTAAATATAATATACTAAATATGTTTTTGTTTGGAGGTACATGTTGGTCATCCAGAGAAAATAATTAAATTAACAAGGGCTCTGGCAGAGTCACGTGAGCAAGCAACGCGTGCGACGCGCTCCCTTTCATAGTCTACACAGCAGACGCAAGCGGACACAGGCGTCACGGGCGATGCGTGAAATGCAATGCACCGCCCACGCAACAGGGGGTAGCAGAGTGTTCCACGATGTTCGGTTGGCAGAGGCAGGGTCAGAGAGTCAGACCCTCCCGGGAGAGCGCCACTTGTCAGGGGGCAGCTGGCTGACTACAATAGGGTAGCACTGACCAATACATTGATAAATGGTCGCTTAAACATGGTTTAGCAGGTTTTATGAAGATGTAAATATATTTAGGTCTCTCTATCTCTCTCCAGCCATAGGCTATTTCAGCATCTTGCACACAGCATTAACTTCTATATAGGCTACGTATACACACACACACACACACACACACACACACACACACACACACACACACACACACACACACACACACACACACACACACACACACACACACACACATCGTTGACTATATACCAAAACATTTACTCAGCAGTCCTATGCTTGATGAATTCGCTTGATTCAATATTTTTGGTAATAATGTACAATACTTGCTATATCGCCCCCAACGACAACGCATAGTATTGTGCGTATCGGCGCGTCGCGTAACAAAAACTGGGACGACACATTTTTCTACGCATCGACACATAATGGAGGCCGAAGCGTAGCGATGCGTAGCCTTGTGGACGCGTATGCGTACCAATGCGTTGACTCTGTCAGAGCCCTTACCTGTTAACAGGTATATCTGGCAACCCGGCCTGGCTGTTAAACTGGGCAGTTGATAACAACACACAGACCAAAACATAAACATAAATTCCGTCACGGATCGAAAATACTGACTTTAGCATTGTTGTCAGAAGAGATAGTATTTCAGCCTAAAATGTTTCCTTAATATCTAATGAGGCATTTGTGTCATTTTTGGATTTATTACAGTACATATTGGACCTTTAATACTTATACTTTTGCTTGTGAGTGAAAAAGTTTTGAATCAAAAAGTTTTGAATCAAAAAGTTTTGAATCAAAAAGTTTTGAATCAAAAAGTTTTGAATCAAAAAGTTTTGCTTTTGAATCATAACGTTTTGCTTGTGAGTGAATAACGTTTGCTTGCACGTCAAAAAGTTTTGAGTCAAAAAGTTTTGAGTCAAAAAGTTTTGAGTCAAAAAGTTTTGAGTCAAAAAGTTTTGAGTCAAAAAGTTTTGAGTCAAAAAGTTTTGCGAGTCAAAAATGGCTTAGATAAGAGTTTCTATTGGTGGGTTTTACTGGGCATGGCCACACCCACATTCAAGCACCGCAGCCAATAGATACATGGCTGCCGTTCTGGTAGGCGTGCAGTATCTTCACCTAAAGCTACACTTGACCTCCCGGTGATGATGACATCGTTGCAAATGCGATGATGATTGGCTGGGTGGGCGGATGCCCTGCTCACATTGTCTCACTGCACGCTCACTACCACTACACACAGGACAGCGACAATGGCGACGAGCCAGGGAAATTCATAGGTAGCGTTCTCGAACTGGAAGTACCGGCACTACTTCTCGCTCATTGAAATTAAAGGCCAGAATGTTTATGTAACATGCACGCTATGCCCAGGAAAAAAGACTTTATCCACGTCTGCCTCAAGCAACTCCAATCTTATGAAGCACCTCACATCAACACATGCTAACACGACACTTATTGCTGCTGCTAACCCAACCCCATAATAACCCTGAGCCCAAATGCAGCTAGCGAGAGCTCCAGCGAAGGAGACGGAGCCACTCTGTTAGAACAAGCAACGCTCGATGTTTCGGGTCAGCAACAGGTGGCCAAGGCAGAGCTGAACACATTGATTGCAATTTTATTTCAATGCATATCATATGGCAGGCTGCAATCTATTGAGTTCAAATGAATACCAAATGTTCTAAAATACTGCATATAGTGTTTTTATTCTTCAGTTAATATAAACATCTTTGACGTTAAAGATGTTATAGAACGTAATAGCGTTATAGAACATAAAAAATAACGTCAGTTACTTTGCTAAGTAACTAATTACTTTTATAATGTGGAAACTGAGTTACTAACTCAATTACTTTTGGGGAGAAGTAATTTGTAACTGTAACAAATTACTTTTTTGAAGTAAGATGACCAACACTGATTATTAGCATGTTAACTAGCTTATTAGCTTTGGAGCAAGATGCCCAGCTAATGGGAGCCAAGTTAACCACAGACACAAGACACACATAGACAAGTGCTTAAATGTAGCGTGATAATACTGTTGAACAAAAGGTGTGAGGTTGGAAAATAAAGGTTCACCATGTTATTTGGGAACGTGCTGCCCGTGGATCGTCAGCAGCAGGAACCGGAGCTCGATCTGCTCCTCCTATTAGGGGGTGCAGTATGTTTGCACAGACAGTGCATTTAGTAATAAAAATATATATTGCTTCGCCTTCACGTCGGGTGCAGTCCTATTTTTAGCAGGCAGTCGTTTTTCACGCAACACCTGTCAGCTAATGTTAATAACATCTTATTCTGTGGCAAACACTGTATGGTAGACGTCTGCAGGGGACTAATTAAGCTTTGTGTTATGTTACAGTAATCAACAGCGCTCTGTGTGATTATCTATATGACTGTTAAGAAAAAAAGCCAACCTATATATTTGTTACAAGATGTTTATTTCGGTCCTTGCTGAGGTCATAGCCACCGGTTATACCCTCACCACACAGCATAACTTCTCTCTTATTATATCTTGGCTACTTACTTTAGACAGCGGTCTGCAAAGGATAACATAACAACAAAAGAGTATTTACTGTCATCTATATTAAGAGATTTAGGCTCCCTTGCTCCATTTTATCCTACATATGTGACAATAGTATTGTCAATATAACCATATAGCTAGCTTTATATTTTTCTTTTCCTGAAGCATTTATTACGCATTTATTTTTTCTCCCATAGTCAGTGTGATCCATCTCTCATCTCTCCTTTTTTTTGCCACTCCTTGCAGAAGAGAAACTCCGGGTATCATCATCCCATATGGCGGTCAGGAGCATCAAGCTGATCTCTGTGATGCAGATCCTGCTCTAGCTTCAGACGCCCTGGAATCAAGATAATGTTTTTTTACTGACCTAAAGGTGCTGGTGAAAGGCTGGTATCAATCCGGCAAAGATAGACAAAGCCAGGACATTTATCAACAGTGCTATGGCTACATTTGTTCATACTTTAAAATGTGTTCATATATGTAAATAATGGATTTTAGTTAAATAACATCTGTAGCATACACATTAGTGGGGTTTCCATTTTGTGATGCAAAAGACTTGCTTTTTGGTTGCAGTGAGAAACATGCTCTCAAACCTTTTTTTGTTGTTTCTTGGGTTATAAAGACAGTAAAATAACTCCAAAGTCTATACAAATACAACAACTTTCAAAATGACACCAGTGGCAATATAGTGCCCAAGGCAATTTGACATTTTAACACCCCAATACATTTTCCTTTTCCAGAGACCATGACCAGATCATGATTGCAACCTGGTGGACTGAAATCATATATTGTTATGACAGATGATTTATGCACAAATTCACTTTCCTTGTTTATCATAGTCCAACAACCTGTTTCAAGTAAAAACACGTAGTAGAAACACCTGAAAGTACAGTAGCAGCACATCACAATGTTCTTTCCATATGTCTTAAAGAACCCTCGTTGCTCACATTCTGTCAAAATTGGTATACCTTCAGTGTACACAAAAACAATGTTTTGCATATCATTTACTAAGAGCCCATTGGGACTTGAACTTCCTGGAGAACTGTCACTTCCTGGAAAACAGTAAAGGTGACCTCATGCAAAATGAACAGTAGGCGTAACCTAAACTTCCAACCAATAAAACCATCACACATTTGTGATCCCGCCCTCCTTGCCTATGATCAAATCACACTCCTTTTCTCCCTCTATCTAATATCCTATTGGTTTAAACTTTTAAATGTTACCTCACTATGTTGTGTCCTGCTTGGCTGCTTCCTCCTTGGGGTTGCATGATGGTCCACGACGCCTGCCTGAATCTATTATAAACCTGTACTGTTTATTAAAGAAACGGCACTGTTTCAAATGCTTTATAAGAGGGAAGACAAAATATCGAGCTGTCGAGCAGTTTATTTAGTATAATGAATTTACCCAGTCATCGTTGACTTGGGACAAACTCAATGTAAGTAGGGAAACCAGTGTTCCAGATTCCCCTTCCATCACTTTATGCGGAGTGTAAGGTTACTGCAGCACAATCTCCCCACAGTATGCAGACACTGAAATGGGTCCACTGTCGGAGATCACAGGCACTGGAATGGGACCACGTTGGGCACAAAATATAAAAGGAACAAGGTGCTCCAATTCTGTCCTCGCTCACAGCTGGCCTCTTCTCTCACAGCAGAAAAGAAAAAAGTGTATTTATTTCTGGAGCTTGCATAACTTCCAGAACTGCTGTCTGGAGGACGGTAGCTGGCTATGTGAAGTTCTTGGATGCTAAGTGCCTACAAGTTCCTTCTCACTTGCTTTAGAGGTTCTGCTTTTGCCTCTGCGTCAATATTCAAATCCAAATATTTTCTAAATTTCTTTTCAAAATCCGACCTCACTACAGCTATCCACAGATCCCCAGCAGACACTCGGGCTACAACCACAGGTTCCACTGATTCTGCTTGCTGCCCACTCACACACAGTCAGTGAGAATATCGTTAGTCATCATCAGTATTGATTTATGGTTTGAAGTTCTCTTTAATCATGTGTGTGTGTTAGCTACAGCCTTTTGCAGCAGCCCTCGCAGTGACATCAATTTGGAGAGATCCCCTTCAATGCCAAAGCTCTCATGAAAAGGAAATCCCCACCCCGACACCCCCCCCCCCCCCCTCTATGGCTCACTCCCTCTTTCCCTTCTGTGGCACACACTGGGGGACTGTGCTAGTCTCAGCGCCAGTCACACAACATTTTCCACACAGCACTGTCAGCCTTCCAATAGCATTTGCCTTCCCCTTTGGCTTGCAGCTTTCATTTGCATGAGGGAAATGAGTCGTGGTCTCTCAAGCGTAAAAAAAACAACAACCTTGCACGTGATGCATCACAAACCTACTGTACCTCCGTTTAAGACAAAACATGACATTCTCTGTGCACCTGGACCTGAATTCAAGTGTTTACATTTGATATGACAACAGGATTATTTTTGATTTTGACTCTAAAGCACTCAGACATTTGAAATCTCTCTGCTGCCTGTACAAAAGATGGTTGAGGACAAACAGCTGCTGCTGCCATTGACTTTGAATCAAGGAGAAGTGAGTCAGAAAAAAAACCCGTCTGTCTGGAGCAGCTGTACCTGACAAGCAGCCCAAGCGGCAAGCCGACCCCACCCACCAGCCTGGCCATTAATAAACCTCTCCCCTCTTTTCCCCTTTCTCCTTCCCCTCTTCCCTCGTTCGGGGGCTCTGCACATCTGCGCGAAAATCATCATTTCAGTCTGACGCAGCAGCCTGTCAGCCCCAGGAAAGGAAGGGAAAAGTTTTATGTCATGGAACTGCCTGCTTTTATGCTGTCCAACTCAATATTTAAAATACAGTTCTCGAATGGTGCTTGAAATAGCAGTACATGCCTTCGATATCTAGTATTTAAGAGGTATCATTTTAAGCATCAGAGAGAATAAGCAACATACAGGATATCTGTGTAATTTACCCATTCTCCATGGAGTGATAGATGGATAAGATTAACCTTAATTCTTTGTACTATCTGCCCGTGCAGGAAGCTGGAGAAATATCCCCCATCTTCCATTGTGTGCCATAAAGAAATCAAACCTGTTTTCCAAAGTCGGACCCTTTGGGTGCTGGAGAAGCCTGTAGAGGGAGTTTATGCAGCTAAGGAGTTACTTTAATTATCCTAATGTCACCCAGAAGCAATTATTTTGCATGTGAAAGATTTTGATGTGATATACCACCTTTAATTAGACCTTATTTACAAGGAAAGTTGTCTCATTACTTGCAGTGGTGTGAAAATAATCAGTTGCAGATGGAGTCTTTTTCACAGAAAATACAGAGCTACTACTACAGAGCTATACTACGGCAGTGCTTTTATTCTTTCCATTTTCTTTTGTGGGTCACCATTATTTCCACCATTATGGGTGCCAGTCAATATGCTTAAGGCTCCATCTTGAGGTTGGTTTGAGTTTGGGTGTTCCCTGTTTGCACAGCCCACTTTGTGCCTTAGAGTTAGTTCTGACTCACCATAGCCACACAATAACACAACCAAACTAACCAATCAAGACAACAGTAGAACAGCGACTAACTGATCGAGGCAAAGGTAGAACAGCAACTCCCATGTTCTGCAAGGTAAAATAATTGTTTTTGTCAATGGAGTCTGGAGGTTTTCAAGAGAGCAGGCTTCAGTTCCCCATTGGAAAAGGCTGTCTGACGGCAAGGTAAAGCTGTGAAAATATTCTAAATACGGTGTCCACTTAAAGGGATACTTTGCCAATTTAAAACCAGCTCTGTGCCATGGCAGTGTGTGCAGATGAACGGCTTCCCTCCAGCTATCTACCAGCTATCAGCTCATTGGCCACTTAGTACGTATAGGCTACAGCGTAGTCTTTAGTCTAACGTTTTTCTCAGACACAGAGTGAATGTTATTGTGCAAAGGAATGAGACGTCATAGCCGTTGTATATGGTTATTATAACACAAGAACCAATCATATTGCTTGATTTGAGTTACCGTTTTATAAAATTATTTTTGAATCTGGTTGGAAGATGGAACTAAAGTTTTTTTAAAGGGGAACTCCACTAATTTCACACATCACACAAGTCTCTTTACAAGTCTTCAGGAGTACGTCTATATATCTGAAAAGAAATTATACAAAGCCTTTCATGGCTCCATAAGGTGCTGTGTGACGTTTGACAAGTTAGTAGCACAAGCAGAGAAGACTCAGTAAGTGACTCAATCATGTCAGTTACAAAGTATCACAGTATCACACAATATCTGACCAAAGTTTGCTAACATTAGCCACCATAAGGCAATGGTCATACCAGAGGAAGTAAGGGTGTAGCAGCAATAAGTTAGCCTAGAAATCTAGACGCACCCTAGCGGCAGCAACTTTAATTTGCAGCCAGGGGGGGTCTAGCAACTCTCCGTTGGCTTGCAAGCTGGAAAAAACAAACTCTAGTCAGGCCAATCACATTGTGTATAGAGTCGGTGGGCGGGCTTATGGCTGCTGCTGCTGCTGGGAACAGCGGTCTTCTGAAAGACTTGGAGTTACGCTTTTCTTTGAGAAAAGAACAAAGAACGGCACTGAAATCATTCTTAAAAAAGGAAGATGTGTTCGGAGTTTTGCCGACCGGATACAGCAAAAGTTTAATCTATCAGCTAGCGTTGCTCTGCCTGGTTGTAGCGCTATCCAATCGCATGCAGATGGAATTGGAAAGACAACCGTTTATCCCGCCCCTCGGATTGAGCCCTGTCAATGGTGAGTTCCCAGACCCAACATCTTGATGTGGGTCTGGCTTGTCGGGCTAGCAATGAGTGTACTGAATAATGAAACTTTATTCTGAATTCGTCACATACAATTGACAGTACAATGTAGTTTACTTTAATTCAATCTCATCCTAAGCATTAGGAGCAGTGGACAGCCACATACAGTGTCTTGCTCAAGGACACTTTGACATTTGGACGGAGGAGCCTGGGATCGAACCGACAATCTTTACCTCCGAGTCACAGCCACCGATAATAATAGTATATAACCATATACTGTATATATATAATAGAATATAACAAAGGGTGTGTTTTATAGCTTATAAACTATTTCTTTTTAAGACTATGAATGTGTTAATTCTTCTTTCAAAAGTAACATTGTCTCTTTTTAACTGCCAGTGCTAGGCTCCTGTGGATATTTCCCCCCCAACTGACACAGTTGTTTGAAACAAATAAATCAGACTTGTTTGGTTAAGTTTACCTTTATGTCCGAATCCTTCGGTGGTACTAGCTGGTATTTTAGGGAAACTCAACTCAAAGTGTATATTAACATCAGTGGTTTGAAAAGAACTGTTTAGGTTGTTTAAGTGAACCTGAATCTGTCATTCTTTCTCCCTCCAAAATTGTTCAAATAAACCATTTGAGTTATTCTATTGCTCTTGATTAATGTGGATAATTGTTTGGGATGTGAATAAACGGCACAACCTGTGACAGCCCACTTTCTACACTATTCATTTTCCCTTCTCCCCGAAGCCAACACATCCAATCTGAATAGGTTAGCCAGGCTCCAACATACACACACACACACACACACACACACACACACACACACACACACACACACACACACACACACACACACACACACACACACACACACACACACACACACACACACACAGCCATCATCGCCACATCCAGGCACACTGTTTGCTACCTGCTACTCAATCATTTTTGGGCAGGATGAGTCACAGTGCGATGACCGGGGTCACCCTGTCAATCAGTCCATCTCCAATGGAATCAAACGCTGCATCTGAAGCCATTACCCAAGTCACTGATGATGTGTGTATAATAGGCAGCCAAGTGCAGGCCTGGTGAGTTTTCAAGCACCTTAAGCCCCTCAAAAATGCAATTCATTTCTGAGAATAATAATAAACATAGCAATTTTCGAAAGGACTTTCGCCGACTGGCTGCTGCCCGGGCCCTAATAAAAAATCCAACAGAAGCACATTCTTCTTTTATACCTAATAAAGCATGCTTTAAGTTTGTAGACTTTTAAAACTTTGGCGACATTTTTGTTTCTTCCTCCTCAAGCAATGGGACAGACATCTGTATCATCATTTCTGTATCTGTGCCTCATCACTGGTCCCTGAAGCAGCCTGTGCCATGTCAAATCACTGCCAGGCAGCCCTGAAAGACTTTGTATGGTAAGTTAACATTCTGCATGAATTTTAATTAAAAAGAGAGAGAAAGGGAGATTTGTATATTAGAACAGATTTCTTTAGACACCCCAGAGATACTATTTTTTTTTAATCGTCTCACCTCAATCAAAGCTCTCACTGAATACTTGAAACATTTCATAAACATTAACAGGGACCAGTTGAATAAATAACTATGGTAATAGCTATGAATCTAAGCAGCTTTTGCTTTTAGTAAGAAGCCCAACATTTTCTTATGCCACAAAGATGTACAGCTTTGAACTCATCCCGGTCATGACAAATTGGAGAATGACTTTGTGCATAAAGAGCACATTAACATTGAAACGCACTTGATTATTTATAGCAGTAATAGGCAATGTAAAACAAAAAGATATGTAGCCATGCTGTATCACTGCGAAATCTCACAGTCACCTTTTCAATCCATTGTCAAAATCATAAAGCTGTGAATCAGCATTAGAAGAGATTTAAGAAGCAGCACAAATGGACGGCTGGAGACGGCGGTTCACAAATACAAAATGTTGAATGCTGCATAATAAATGTCAGTGCTATTGCCCTTGAATTTTGCATTCAGGATTTGCTCTTTTAGGCCTACTAGGGATATTAATAGCAGTGATGATCACCCTCTGAAGGCTCCTTCTATCTCCTTCTGTGCTCCTCAGCGTTTGCCAGAGACTGCTGCTTTGACAGGTCATCTACACCAATTAACTCTGGCATGAACCGCTGTCAACAAGTGCAGAGGTTTCACAACTTTTGGCTTTGACAATGGCACTACAGCTACTGTTAGAAATATCCAGACAGCAAATGGTAATTGCATTCCCAAGTGGGGCTGCATGAGTGCTTTGAAAGCTGTCATTGTTTCAGTTATAGGAATATTCAAAGTCAAAAATGGTGAGAATTTACACCTCTGATTTTTTTTTTTTTTACAAAAGTAAGACATTACAAATTAAAGAAGTGATGGTTTGAAGAATTACAGCCTCTTCATGCAATAATAATTGTTTCCGGAAAGTCACTTCTGCTCTAGTGTGGGTCCCCTGCCTCTTCTAATCATTTCTCCACACTGATCATCACCGAGGACAGACTGGGCCATTAAAGAGGATCAAGTGCCGGGTCCTCCATTCCTCCGAGGGCTTTTATGTAAATTAGCAATGAACAAGCTTCTCCACATCACAACAGACAGAGAGCACAACAACAACAACAACAACAACAACAACAACGGAGGCTGTCTGATTCCTGTCGGACAGCTCCAATTACCAATCAGTGACCTGGGAAACAGACGGCGTGGCAGAGAGAGGAGGGAGAAGGGAGACAGAGAGCAGCAGGTGCAAAGCAATCATGGTCAGATCCGAATGAAGGAGAGCGCTGGGAGCTGCTGACAATATTTTCACGTCAGATCCTTTTGAGGGTGGATGAACAGAGTTTTGCTTGCTTTGCTCCACTTTGTCCCTGCATGTGACACCCTGAACCCAGGGATTTAATAAGTATGTAGCCAATGCAGGATGCAAATCAAACACTTGCTCCTGTAAGACAGAACCCAGGGCCTTTTGACACTCCTCTTGACATGCACTGCTCAAGCAACTCACATTAGTCTTTCTGCACTCAAAAGTGCAACAGCAAACAGGGAGTCATCTTTGATCCGGCATCCCAGGGGAAACCTTTCTCTCACTGTGTGTGTGTGTGTGTGTGTGTGTGTGTGTGTGTGTGTGTGTGTGTGTGTGTGTGTGTGTGTGTGTGTGTGTGTGTGTGTGTGTGTGTGTGTGTGTGTGTGTGTGTGTCTGTCACCATCCCTTCATCCGTCTACAGCATAGTAACGCAAAGCAGAGCAATGGCGGCTTAATAACATAAGCTCTGGTGGCAAAGTGCATGGCCCTTCACTTCCCTCCCCAGTGAAAGTAAAGGGGTGTTGTTTGGTGTGTACTCAGAGATCAAAAGCCTTTCAGGACTCATGCAACATGAAAAACACAGTCAGATGGAACAGATGGGCGAGGACAGTAACTTCTCAGTTTGAATATCAACACTTCCCCTTTTAGAATAAATGTGTGACCTTATTCAAACAAGCTGAGAGACACGCTTCCTCTCTTTGAGTCCTGCCTCCCTGTCAACGGACTGGGGCTGAACGAGCAGGACAGGACTGCTTTTATTCCAAAAACCAGTGACACCAGATCTTATGACTGAGTTTCCCGGGGTCTGATTACATATGTGAGACAATGTAAGAACAAGTTTCTCCTGCCAGTTTACCCCATTGATATCCATGAAATATTAGAGACAGAGAATGTGTTGTGTACCCACAGAGGAAGGAAAGTGTACATTTCATTATTTCTTTGAAATCTTAGAAATTTGCCTAATGACATAAACTACATCTGGTGTTTTAAGCTGTCAGAGACAATCTGCCTATGAGGACACTATCAGAGCAGTGAGAGTGAACCAAAAGACTACAGTTCAAAATGCTTCGTGGAGCTGAGGGGGTCCATTACCACAAGCTTCACCTTTCACATTACACATTTCATCAATAGAAAAAATATTGATTAAGGACACTTTGATTCAACTCAATTCCTAACAGACATCTTGAGACACTTTACAGATAGAGTAGGTCTAGATCAAACTCTATAATTTACAGAGCCAACAACTCCCCCAAGAGCATGCATTTAATGCAACAGTGGCGAGGAAATACTTCCTTCTTCAAATACAGACAAAATACAAAGTAGTAATTTTCCTTTATATGGCTAAGTTACCATTCGCCTAAGCTAAACTATCTACATTCTAGTCATTCAAATTACTCCTAATAAATAACTAGAAAAGAAGACACTGTGCAGCACAGCAGATGTCTTTTCAGCTATCACAACAGTCGTGAGTTTTCACCACACACGTGTTGTTTCTGTGCTGCGTGTCATGGCGAGACAGTTTCACAGTAGAGGGGAGAATAACAGGAAGGAGAGGAACGGGACTTGAAGGCAGGTGAGTCCAAGATGCTGTCAGAAACTGTTCAACTCACACAATACAGAGGAAAATAGCTACTGTTGACAGCACAGACCGGTCTGCTGTGGTCAGGCCCAATGTCTGGACTCTGGAGAAATACAGAGGGGTTCCTCTTATAATCAGCAGTCAGAAAAACTGGATGAGATAACATTTGCTTCAAAGGATGTCCAACTTATGACTGTGGGTAAAAAAATGGTTTATCTGCTTGTCAAAGATACAACCACTTAGAAAACTCAACATTGAAGGCACACTAAATGATTGACAGAGAGGAAACCTCGCTGGTTTCGGAAAGTGTAAGCCAGCGGTAAGCTGTTTATGCTGAAACTGATAAAATATGCCAAATACATTTTAGGAGAGGGTTTATATTTTAGAAAATATCCAAAGTGAATTACTTAGAGAGGTAGCCTCTTTTTGGACATCCATTCCTCTTCCACTGTTGCAGCAAATAAACTTCTGTCTCTTTTCATCAGCAGCATCTTGAATGCATTATTCGTATTTCCCTCTAACTGTTTGGATGGTATTCTGGACTCCTCTCCTTCAGATCATTTGTACTTTTGTCCATGTATCTTGTATAAATAAATGATTAGCCATTGCAGATGTTTGTCTTCCCCATTAAGCTGCTTCTCTCATCATTTATCCTCTGAAACTGAAGTTTACTTCATCTTTAACTTGGCTAAGTTCTTCTGTGGAAAGAAAGTTTGAATCACTTTGAAATGTTCCTCTGTTACCGTTTGCAAATTGTTTTCAACGCACACTGATGTACACTCTGGAGCCGCTTCATATACACTTTGCCAGAATAATTCAGCTGTAAATCAAAAAGTCATTACTTCATAGTGCACTTCCAACCAGAAAATATATCTTCTTTTCCATTGGTTCTTTATGGAGCTGCACAGCAAAGTGAAATATACTCAATGGTGGACACAAGTCTTCCTCCCTTGCCTTGTTTTGGCCATAGAGACACCAGTGCATGGTCGGTCATGAATGTGACTTTGTAGTCCTGCTTCGCTTCTTGATCGCGCCTGTCTGGTCATGTTCAGCTTATCTCAGGGATGTTTCCACTCATCAGAGGTGTCGCAACACAGAGTGAATATTAACAGAGGAAGAGGGGGACAGAGCAGATTATGCAGCCTTGTAACGTTTAATGAGCTGTCACACCGTCAGACTCTGCAGGATAATTAACCTCCATGATTTGTCATGTCATAATATCACTGGAAGATTATTCTGTGTGCCTCGGGATGGACCTTTTATCTGCGTGTGATCTGCATGTTTATTGGCTGCAGGTAGTGGTGGAATGTAACAAAGTACATTTACTCAAATTTGAGGTACTTGTACTTTACAGTACTTGAGTCTTTTCTTTTCATGCCACTTTCTACTTCTACTCCACTACATCTCAGAGAGAAATATTGTACTTTTTACTCCACTACATTAATCTGACAGTTTTAGTTACTAGTTACTTTGCAAATTAAGATTTTTGCACACAAAACACATGTAGTTTATAAAATATTATGTTTTATTATAAATTAAACTACCCAAAAATATACAGGCCTACAAGTCCAGCTGAAACGATTAGCCGATTAAACACTTGACAGACCTGTTTCCAGTTTCTAAAATGTGAGAATTTTTCTGCAGTGAGTACTTGTAAAGTATACTGTCTCAGAAGAATGTAGCTACATATACATACAAAATGCATGGTTCAAGAACTTTAGGAACGGCCATGATGTTAAATGCTTCATCTTTGCGCTTCTTTAGTTTCCGATGTTGTCAATGTCAATGTCAACTTTTTTTAGTTTCTGTAAAAAAAAAAAAAAAATGATTTGCTTAACCTGGCAATATCATTTTAGTTTGGTTTTAGGTTTTCTTGAAAGTTTCAGTTTTTATTTAGTTTATGTTTACTAAAACTATTTTTCACTACTAATTTTTCATTTTGTTTAGCTTTAGTAACAATCCCTTGCACAGCATATATTAGCAAGAAGATACAAGTTCAAGATGCAATTTTATGATGAAGTAGTATGACCAATTGTATGCATACTGCATGCAGCAGTTCATCCTTTGTAAGGGCAGCTGCAGTACGTATTAAAAAGAACCTATGTTCTCATGTAAAGTACTTAAGTACAGTTTTGAGGCACCTGCACTTTGCTTGAGTATATCCAGTTAGTGTTACTTTCTACTTCTACTCCACTCCTGTCCTAATTGAAGTCTTAGTTTGACTAGTGTCCTTATTGAAGTCTTAGTTTGACTAGTGTCCTTATTGAAGTCTTAGTTTGACTAGTGTCCTTATTGAAGTCTTAGTTTGACTAGTATCCTTATTGAAGACTTAGTTTGACTAGTGTCCTTATTGAAGACTTAGTAGTTTGACTAGTATCCTTATTGAAGTCTTAGTTTGACTAGTATCCTTATTGAAGTCTTAGTTTGACTAGTGTCCTTATTGAAGCCTTAGTTTGACTAGTATCCTTATTGAAGTCTTAGTTTGACTAGTGTCCTTATTGAAGACTTAGTTTGACTAGTGTCCTTATTGAAGACTTAGTAGTTTGACTAGTATCCTTATTGAAGTCTTAGTTTAACTAGTATCCTTATTGAAGTCTTAGTTTGACTAGTGTCCTTATTGAAGCCTTAGTTTGACTAGTATCCTTATTGAAGACTTAGTTTGACTAGTATCCTTATTGAAGACTTAGTTTGACTAGTGTCCTTATTGAAGACTTAGTAGTTTGACTAGTATCCTTATTGAAGTCTTAGTTTGACTAGTATCCTTAATGAAGTCCTAGTTTGACTAGTATCCTTATTGAAGTCTTAGTTTGACTAGTGTCCTTATTGAAGCCTTAGTTTGACTAGTGTCTTTATTGAAGACTTAGTTTGACTAGTATCCTTATTGAAGTCTTAGTTTGACTAGTATCCTTATTGAAGTCTTAGTTTGACTAGTATCCTTATTGAAGTCTTAGTTTGACTAGTGTCCTTATTGAAGCCTTAGTTTGACTAGTGTCTTTATTGAAGACTTAGTTTGACTAGTATCCTTATTGAAGTCTTAGTTTGACTAGTATCCTTATTGAAGTCTTAGTTTGACTAGTGTCCTTATTGAAGTCTTAGTTTGACTAGTGTCCTTATTGAAGCCTTAGTTTGACTAGTGTCCTTATTGAAGCCTTAGTTTGACTAGTGTCCTTATTGAAGTCTTGGTTTGACTAGTATCCTTAATGAAGTCTTAGTTTGACTAGTATCCTTATTGAAGCCTTAGTTTGACTAGTGTTCTTATTGAAGCCTTAGTTTGACTAGTATCCTTATTGAAGCCTTAGTTTGACTAGTGTTCTTATTGAAGCCTTAGTTTGACTAGTATCCTTATTGAAGCCTTAGTTTGACTAGTATCCTTATTGAAGCCTTAGTTTGACTAGTGTCCTTATTGAAGTCTTAGTTTGACTAGTATCCTTATTGAAGTCTTAGTTTTAATGGCATCCTTATTGAAGCCTTAGTTTGACTAGTATCCTTATTGAAGTCTTAGTTTGACTAGTGTCCTTATTGAAGTCTTAGTTTGACTAGTGTCCTTATTGAAGCCTTAGTTTGACTAGTGTCCTTATTGAAGTCTTAGTTTGACTAGTATCCTTATTGAAGCCTTAGTTTGACTAGTATCCATTGTGGATTGTATGAGAGCAATCTCACTGGCCACCAAAGGCATTCGCCATCATCACATCATAACGTAGGCGCATGATGTTGACAAAATGGGCTGAGCCGCAGAATTTAGAAAAGACTCAATAAACATGTCCAGCTCTGTGTTAACAGTGTTGAATGACAAAGGCCAGCACGAAGATACCTCTTTTAATACTTTAAGTACATTTTCCTGATGATACTTACATACTTTTACGTAGGTAACATTTTCAGTGCAGGACTTTTACTTGTAAGAGAATATTTTTGTATGGTATTAGTACTTTTACTTAATAAAGGATCTGAATACTTCTTCCACCACTGGCTGCAGGTACGAGGAGATGGAGGAGAGGAAAAAGAGAGGAGTGATTGTGATGGAGGTCAGAGATTAGGCCGGCGGATGTTGATTCCTCGGAGAGTGCTGGTCCTCTGGGAAGTCTCAGTCTTTTTATAGTCTCCGTGGTCAGGCTGGAGGAGCTGCTGAGATCCCACACAGCCAACTTGATATCTCATTTCTTTTCTTATGTCATCTCTCTCTCTCTCTCTCTCTCTCTCTCTCTCTCTCTCTCTCTCTCTCTCTCTCCATCCATCTCCTCCCTCTTCCAACATAAAGCGAATGTTTGTATCTAAAGTGCTGCACTCTCCCCAGGACGTTTCCCCTCATAGTGGCCAGGAAGGTTGTTCAAATAAACACTACACATGTAGAATCTCACTCACTGTTCCACTCCCTGTAGGAGGCAGCTTGGGAGGCAAACTGTGAATTTTGCTGTTATCAAGCATAAATGGCATTCACTCGAGATTTATGCGGCAAAGAACATATCAAGAGATATGCAGGCGCCAGTTATGTAAAGAAATTCACAAATGGGATGTGAGAAAAAGCAGCAACACATACAGAAGCACCCGCGTGGACTGTGTTTGTGTGTGTGTGTGTGTGTGTGTGTGTGTGTGTGTGTGTGTGTGTGTGTGTGTGTGTGTATGTGTGTGTGTGTGTGTGTGTGTGTGTGTGAGTGTGTGTTTTCAAATTTGTTTCTTAGGATAAACCCCTTGAGATGTATCATCTCGTTTTCGAGGGGGTCCCAACTATACCAAATATAACAATCATTAAGTACAACCGGCAAAAAACAAAACAAGTGTGTGTGTATGTGTGCATACTGTACACAGGCACAGTCTATGAGAACAGTGAGAAGCTGCATCTTGTCTGTGGGTGGGACCAGATGAACAGACAGTCCAGTTTACCAAACTCCAGAGGAGGACGGAGGAGGGGGGTTGGCCGGGAAACACAGACACAACCGGCTATATTTTCATATGGCTCACCTCCTGCCTCTCTATCAATCTTATTCTCTGTCACACACGCAAACACATCTATAAACACAAGTTGTATTGCCAGGAAGGCATGTACAGTACACAGTGCTTGTAGTCGGTCTTGTTTTTGCCTTCTGCAAGCTCCTCTGGTCTGGTAAGCACAGGTACCACCATATCATTTAGTATAGGGCTGTCACAATAATGCGTTCATTTCAATTAATTAATCTTAGAAGAAAAAAAAAAGCAGATTAATCCATTCCATATTGACCTTTCACCCGGAGCCGTTCTAGCCACCATTCGACTGTAAAATGAAGGAGGGAGACGAGAGAATGCGCAACAGTGACGCTAGTTTCTTTAACTGTCTATGGTTAACACTACACTCAACAGCAGGTAACGTTAGCCTTCCGCTAGCTAGTAGCTGGATTAAACACGGTTAAAATGCTGACAGCTAACGCTAAACGGTGTAAACTTTGACTGTGTTTCTGCCGTTGTCCGAAAAACACAGACGGAGATGGTGCGTTCAATGAAACTGGTAACCTACAGCCTCGCGGTGCATTCGTAGTTATTGTAAAATACCCTTTTGAATTTATTTCCTCAGCATATTAGGTCATATTGTTGATTGTTATAGTCATTATTTGAACAGTGAAAATAATAATAAAAATAGTTTTTTAACTTGAATGTCACTAATGCTGATTATTCATTGATTCATTTGAATTGAAATATTTGAAATACTTTCACAGCAAAAATGATGTATGCAATTCATTTAGATTAATTAATCACAGAGTCTGTAATTAATTTGATTAAATTTTTTAATCGATTGACAGCCCTAATTTAGTAAGTCAGAAAAAGATTTAGTATGTCCCAATCAAAGTTATTGTGGTTTCAAATTTTCAATTAGTTTGATTTTATTTTAGTTTTGACTTTTTGTTGAAAGTGTTACTTTCTACTTCTACTCCACTACTGTCCTTATTGAAGTCTTAGTTTGACTAGTATCCTTATTGAAGTCTTAGTTTGACTAGTGTCCTTATTGAAGTCTTAGTTTGACTAGTGTCCTTATTGAAGTCTTAGTTTGACTAGTGTCCTTATTGAAGTCTTAGTTTGACTAGTGTCCTTATTGAAGCCTTAGTTTGACTAGTGTCCTTATTGAAGCCTTAGTTTGATTAGTATCCTTATTGAAGCCTTAGTTTGACTACTGTCCTTATTGAAGTCTTAGTTTGACTAGTGTCCTTATTGAAGTCTTAGTTTGACTAGTGTCCTTATTGAAGCCTTAGTTTGACTAGTGTCCTTATTGAAGTCTTAGTTTGACTAGTATCCATTGTGGATTGTATGAGAGCAATCTCACGTCATAACGTAGGCGCATGATGTTGACAAAATGGGCTGAACCGCAGAATTTAGAAAAGACTCAATAAACATGTCCAGCTCTGTGTGTTAACAGTGCTGAAAGACAAAGGCCAGGACAAAGATACCTCTATACATTTAATACAGGTGGACTGGGACTTTCCTCCACAGCGCTAGCTCAATAATTCCAGAATGATAAATCCACAACCGAACGGCTATTTCTTCATCTTTTCGTATGAAAAGCATTCTTTTACTGTTAGCCAACTGCCATTTTGACTGCTGACAGTCTTGACTGATGGCTGTGTTGACCAATCACATGAAGTCATGTCAGGAGACAGGGAGCTTGCTCAGCCAATAGATAACCTTGCCTTGTATGTAGTGTGAGTGAGTGTGAAGTGGCCTCCTTATGTCTAATAGCATACAGGAAATGTAGTGGAGATGACACAACTAACTTTTTGGATAAAAGTGTGTGGCCTCTTCTGGGCAATAGATTTATATTTGTGTCAGTTACAGTGTTTGTTTTGGTTTCCCCAGATTGCCGTATCCTACTTACGTAGGATACGACGAAAGCTCTGCGTGGAGCCTCCGCAGAACCATAAATCACACTTAAGACAAAGAGGTCACCTCTGAGAAGAAGGTAAGCCCTGTATTACTATTGATCTCCACTGGAACAATCTGAATGGACAGAACTTTTTTAAAGATTATGTTTCAGGGCTTTTCCCTTTATTGAGTAGTGACAGTGGCTAGACAGGAAAGGGGGAGCAAGATGGGGAATGACACGCAGCAAAGGGAAGCAGGTCAGATTTGAACCTGCGCCACTGCAGGACTCAGCCTACATGGGGTGAAGGCTCTTACTGAGTGAGCTAGAGGTCCCCCCATGAAACCATTTCTTAACATGGTGCTTCCTAAGTAAAGTTTCAAGCAAATTAACTCTTTTCAGTGGAAGAGGAAATGTGAACAACACAGGAACCAAAGGGAAGGTCCAGTTAACCAAATGTGAAAAGAAATGACACCTAAGAAAAAAGGATGTATTTAATAGGCATGCTAATGCTTTTCTTAAAACCATGCCCTGTAGCAAAAACAGGCAATTAAAATGAGCATACATTTTCTTCTAATGTCTGTGGTGTATTGATGCATCAACAGCACAGTAAACTCTGTGTAGGTGAGAGGATGAATATCACAAATAAAACAGAGCTGCAGAGGAGTTGGATCATTGTAGTAATGGTTATTCTTATGGGATCATCATTATATGTATTATCATCAGCTGCAAAATAACACTGTAATGTTAGTTTGTGGTGGTTGACAAGAATCAACATACTGTACACCTCAAATAGCAAATTTGGAAAGCAAACTAAATGTCGTCTTCAGCTTTTGGGACACGACAGACTTTAATTTCTTTATCTTGAGGTTTTATATCTTATTTTGTAATAAATATTTGTTTTCCTTCTTTGACTTTGTGAGCTAGCTAGATGTTAACTCTAAGCCCATGTGTCATATTGTGTAATAAAGTGTAATGTAATTTTGCTTTTAGATAAAAAAAATGTTTGTGTGGGGGGGGGGGGGGTTCTTGGGTTTTTCTGGTTGTTTCCTTGTATTTTGTTTGATACTTTTTAGAGTATATTATGTTTCTTTTATTTTCATGTGTGTGTCATGAATGAATTGTTTTAAGATTGTCTGATTTAATGTTGTTTTGGACCCCACGAAGACTGGCTGGTCATCTAGGCATCAGCCAATGGGGATCCTTATAATAAACTAAAGCAGGGGTCTTCAACGTTTTTTTAAGCCAAGGACCCCTTAACTGAAAGAGAGATGGAACAGGGACCCCCTACTACATATATTGTTTAAAATGAAAAAAGAAATTAACAATAATTTGGAGCCCCCCCCCCCCCCCCTGTTGAAGATCTCCGAACTAAACTAAACATAAACTAACATCAGCCCCTTAAGTCAAAGTACTGTACTGTTGTCATGAAATCCAATCAGATAGTACATAGATCCAAAGACAATGTTGCAATGCACAGAAAGATTATTTTCTAATGAGCCAGGAGACTTCTCTTTAGCTAGCTGGTCAAATCAGCTCTGTAAAATCTGTGCAGACGTAGTGTGGATTACGGCCTGGCAGCCTCACGCGAGGCCAGCATGTCGCTGGAGACAGCCTTAATAAGCAGATCACCAGCAGGTTTATTCCTCCAGATGGGAATATAGCTCAGGAAGCAGAGGTGTGTCTCATTAGGGGAGAAATGACTCATCAGCAGACCTGACAGTCATCTGGGGTCTAGGGCAGAGTCAACCTCCACTTGCTCTACAATTGTTGAAAAAATAATCCTCTGAAGCATGAATATGCTTTTCACGTTACATTTTAAATTCCATTCATTTTCAATCTATTTCTGCTCTACTTACCTTTTTTTTCCCGTTGCTTGTTTACAGTGCAGGCGTAGGCCCTAGCTGACAACTTATGTAACACCATAACAACAAAATTTTAAATATTCTTAGCAAAATGTTGTGTAATCACATTTCCCAGGTAACCTCTCAAGAAAGAGCCTTTCTGTGAATGCAGCATTTCCCTTCCTCACATATTATCCTTTAAACCTTTCCCATGTTCCTCTTCCTGCCCCTTCTGTTTTGTACCTGTGTGGTCAACAGCTCAGGGGATGTGTGAGGCTGGAAACTAGAGGCTCCACAAAGTCTTCCAACATACAGCATACAGGCAAGGGAGCTACTGTATTTGTGTGTCTTTCATTTATGTGGAACTGCACACTACATGGACAAAAAAAAACTCTCAGTGAAATGATCCTACATGAACATTTCTGCTTAAATAGTTTTGATTCTTTCAAATTACAGATTTCTGTGTTTCTGTATTTTCCTGTTTTCTTCTCCCTGGTTTGAAGTGGGTGAGGCTCCTTTAAAAAAACATACAATGTCATGTGTTTCTGTACACCAATGAATATTTAGCAATATTTGAAGACAGTTGTGGGTTTACTTTATGTCGTCAGTCATATCTGAGGAAAGCACACCCACACAGTCCTGATGAAGCACATTAGCTTTTTTGGGGGGGTTAACTCATGATAAATAAAACATAAGAATGTTTGTTTTTTTCAAATTTTAATTGTTGCTTTTCTTCTTGTCATGATTATGTACATTTATAAAAAAATACTGAAATCATCATAATCTGCCAATTACTTACTTGATTAATCGTTTGGTCTATAAAATGGCGAAAAATGTCCATCTCAGTTTCTCAAAGTCCAAGGCGATGTCTTTAAATGTCTTGTTTTGTCAAATTCAGTTTAATATGATATAAAACAGAAAGGCGCAGGAAATATCCATATTTAGATACTAAAGACAGTATTTTCTGCCATTTTTGTATGAAAAATTATGTAACAATGAATCGATTATTAAAATAGTTGGCGGCTACTGTTCTTCCGATCGACTAACTGATTAGTCGACAAATTGTTGCAGCTCTAGTGTAACTAAATACAGCATACTGAGCTACATTTTGCGTCTGCATCTACGTCCTTCTACTGTCAGATATCTTCAGTTATGGGTCTTTTGTAAAAGAAATACAATTTCTAAAGACTCGCCATTGCCATTACATATTTATCTTCCTTAGTGAGCTTCCATGGCTGTTCTGTGGTGTTGCAGCTGTTGTGCTAATACCATTATTGTAACTCTGGGTTTACACAGGCAGCGTAAATAAATGCAGAGCAGGGTGATTCAATTAATTTCCTATGAGAACAGCAGTAGGAGCGGAGTCCGCTGACTACGAAGAAAGTGTCCGGAGGTTCACCGCTCTCAAAAGGTTGACTCCAAGTCCAGCTATATGACACTGATCTCTGCACGACTTCAGGGATGCTAATACAAAACAGCTAGCTTGGCAGTTGGTATTCCTGCTGAGTTTATATATATATATATATATATATATATATATATATATATATATATATATATATATATATATATATATATATATGTTTTATTTGTAGAACTGTACTAACATTAGCATTGTAACAATGACAAATAGCTAGTTGCTGGCAATTTAAACTAAACTAGGTAGTAGAAAGTAGAAAAACTTACCAAATAGTTTGTGATAGGCCAGATAGAAACTGATGGGAACGTATAAACACCATCAAAACCCACAACCCAACAAATTGTTAGCAAATAGTGTACACCACCGGCATCGTGTCGTGGCAACACAATTCCACTTGGAATCCACTGCATGTCACAGATACAGCGGAGTGGCAGTTGAAAACAGCTGCCTGTGGAAACCCAGCGTAATTGTTGTTGATGTAGTTGCTGCAGTAGCTGGGCCTCAGTCTCCTACTGAAGCACACAAAGAGCTCACAATAAAGTGACTGACACACACGGCCTCTGTGTGTTTACAGTACTAATGAAACATACAAAGTCATTGACCTTGTGCATTCAAACACATGTGAACAATGGACTTGTTTGCAAAACAGATGTCCACCCTGTCTTTTGCTTAAAACATCTCCATCTCTTGCCAATATCTCTATCACTCACAATGCTTCATAGAAACCATCACGCACTCTGCAGAAAGAGCTGTCCAGCTCCAGATTGCACCAGATTCCAAGTTGGTGGAGAAAAAGGGCTGAGGTGTTAAAAGTTAGTAGGAGGTCTGATCACCTCTATGAGAGCTGTGCTGTGAAGCATCAAAGCCCCTGAGAACTGCTGCTGCCCACGTTACAGTCTTTAAATAAAACGCTGCCCTGATTATACTGCTCTCTTCCAGGCACAGCTCAGCTTCAGACAGATGCACCACAAGGCAGCGTGCCTACATGGCCTAGATGCAAAGCCCAGCCCCGTACAGTAAAGAACACAACAAGACACGAGCCGGGATGGCGAGGACACCAAAACTCAAATAAGAGTAAGAGTGGTGGGATAACAGCAGAGTGAGCCTTGTGTTGTCAAAGACATCGCCTCCACTACAAACATCTGCCATCTGTGAGGTGGTTTCACCTGTTTCCAATGCACAGCAAAGGGTAGTTTGAAAAGTTGTTGAATGAAGTGAATAATCTCAGCAATCTCAGAAATATCTCAGCTTGGCAAGTATGGGAGCACCAAAGGGGCCCCAAGTACTGTGTACACCCCCCCCCCCCCCCCCCCCCCCCCCCCCCCCCCCCCCCCCCCCCACCACCACATATTAGGAAAAACGCTTAAATGCCTCTATCTATAAAACATGACTAAGTGCGCTCTGGGGCAGTGATTCCCAAACCTTTTCACATCAAGGACCCCTAACCTGACACAAATTGGATCATGGACCCCCATGATTTTGTCCCAGGGCCCCCCATCTGATAGGATTTCTGCTAATATTTGTTATTACATAAAGCATACGAAACCCATGACCAAAACAGTGATACATTCTGTCATTGTGTTACTTATGGATTGAATATAGAGAAAATAACTTATTCCCATGTTTGCTGGTATCCCCCTGGAACACCCCACGAGGGCCCCTGGGGGTCCCCGGACCCCACTTTTAAACCACTGCTCTAGGGTGCACTTACAGCAGCTTATCCTCAACTTTAGACAAACATGTTTTGCATCAACAAATATTAGATTTCAAGTCTGAGACAAAAAAAATGTATCTTCCACAAGGAATACATTCATATGTTGAAAATGCCCTTCAGTGTCCTGAAGGGATAAGACACGTCTACCCTGGTTGACAATGGATGTTGACCTCATCTGACACAGCAACAGCTGCAGTCAATTTCTACGATATTGCCACAGATTAATGCGCAATGCAACGTTTTCTAGCATGTAGGGCAGCACACATATATGGCACTGCATCTCAATTTTAAGGCCACACCAGAGGGCACAAAAATATATAATATAACATACATGAATGAAATTTAAGGTCATTAGAGTGAAGATAACATCATCCCACAGTCAAGGTAGCTGAAAGCTCAAAAATAATGTCAAAAAAAGGTTTCTTGTCTGAAAAAACCTTGAGATTATTCTGACAGTTGTGTCGAGGTATACCACTAGAGCCCTGTAAGAACACTGCTGTCCCAGTTGCTGAGTGTACTGCGTCCTCCTGTCCTCTGGAGTTGAACTTGCCAAGTTCGAAGAATGCAAGTGAGATCGGGTTTTTTTAGGAATCATTTAAGAATCTATTGCAAGTTGCCACTTGGAAGTGTACTATTGCTGAAGTAGACTACCCCTTTAAGACAATTTAAAATGAAATAAAGACAAAAACACTTTTTTTATGACATAAATGGGAAGAAATATTATACCTATGTACTGCTGTGGGCTGTGGGACAGGCTGTAGGGTTTTAGGTGAAGGTTGGTCAACCTGAAGCAGGCACAATATTTGCCTAACAAATGATGGCAAGCAGGAATGGACACTGAATGCAAACAAGGCTGACATAATAGAGACCAGGGCTGTTTTCTGTGTCACACACACTGTTAGTGCATTAAGAAAGTTAAAACAGGGGCAGGCATTATAATTTAGAATAAATAAAAGATCTGTTCAGGCCAGAATCTAAGCAGCATTTCAGTTAATAAAATAAATCCTTCTTTTTGGAAGATATTAATAATAATTAAAAATTTAGCCAAGGTGTTCCTATCACCCAAACTCATAATAATGTCTCTGTAGTTCTGTTGTGATTCTGTTTCAATCATCTTCAACCAGCACTTGAAGAAGAGTTTCATAGCGTGATTAGTTCTCAGACGCAGCATAGCTATTGATGTGAAGTTGTCTTATTCTTGGCACGAGGCCACCTTTGCAATCAGGCATAAATTCTCCATATTAGCACTCACTGAAAATAGGCTGGAGCCCATTAATGTGAAAATGATAAAGTGTGTCTAGTGGGAATAGAAAGATGTGTTCACTATGGAGATGTGTTGAAAGGAAGTTCCCCATCTGCACTGGTTATTTCTGGACTCCATTACAGCATGTGTAATGGAAAAATTTGGTTTTATGTGCGGGCTCTCACTCAGGTGGCAGAGACACCCGACTCTCAAATGCAGTGACAAACCAGCTGCCTCTGACAGAAAGCTGCTTGTTACAATGTGAGTACATTTCCTCCATTACTCTCTCTCTCTCTCTCTCTCTGCCTTCCTGCACTCTCAGCAGCAAAAGGTGACAATTTGGAAAAGGGAAATCCCAAAGAAATCATCACCCAGTGTTATTTTTCCTCTCAGTCTTTTTAGTGATTTCTTTTCCAGAGTCATTCCTGCTGACATTGAAATTTCCAATAATTTCCAGCTCTAAAAGGAAAAATAATTGAAGACCTTTTCCTTTGGTCATCTGTAAACAAAAAGGTTTCCGAACAAGTAAAAAACCAAATCATGTTGCTTATTTTTGGGACGAACACACATACATAAGCCAGCACAAAGAAGACCAAGTCAAAACCTAGTAAATGGCTGAAGCGTGTATGGTCAATGTGCATAATTGTGGCGAATTTGTTTAGTCAGTGGTGGTGTCTGCGATGTGAATATAGATGTTAAATGATCATCTGTAGTGGTCCTAGTAATATTTGTTTGTTGCGTACTGAAGTAGCATATGACATAGTCTCGCATTGCCAGATCTCCACAGAGCTGTGGGGATAGCTCTGGCTACACCACACATACATTCTGGGATAGGAGAAAAAAACGCTCTGGGTTGTTTGCATTTCTTTAAACCAATCACAATCGTCTTGGGCGGTGCTGAGCTCTGGACGCAGAGAGGGTGGCTCTACAAAAAGGTCTCGCGAAGGAACATTGTTTGGTAGAACGTTTGCACCCCACAAAAGAAAACACCACATACGATATTAAATAAAGTTAACTGTTCACACAATACAGTAACGTGAGCTATTTAAATTAGCTGGATACATGGTTTAACGTCATTTTCTCTTACCAGTGTATCTCTGTGTGTACTTCATCCACAGCAATCCCACCAATCGGTCCCAAAGCGTCCCAGTTAGAGAGTAAATGCCATAAACATATTCTTTGTAAATCTTTACAATCATTCCACGAAAGAACCAAGCAGACCTGGTCTGGTGATAGCCAGACTAGGCCTGCTTGGTTCTTTCGTGGAACATTAGTCTGGGGAGTCTGCTCTGTATTTTCTACTGCACAAGAGGCGTGATCAACGGGCACAGTTCAAATGACTCTGTACGCAATTGGATAGTCCTTCAACCAATCAGACCAACAATCCGGGTGACGTAGCAGCGACAGCGGCATCAACGGTAGCTGATATGGAGTGCTGCGCTTCGGTGGCCGTCATGTTGAATGTAAACAAAAAGCTGCTTGGTCGCTTCTCTATCGTCATCGTGTTAAACCCTCCAATAGCGCGCCAGGTGGATAAGCCAGTTAGTGATTGGTTCCCGCAGATTTGCAACAGAAGCAGGATAGATAAACGTACATGTTTCCAGCCTGAGCTGCAGGGCGAAATCAAATCACCGGCAGATCGGGCAGGGTTTACCCAGTCTAAAGCAGGCCTGCCTTGTTGCACGATTCTCCTTGCCATTTTCAGCGTGTAGCTTGCTAGCTCAAAATTTGTTGTTTCCCAAAGCGAACAGAGTTTAGAAACGGCAACACACATAGAGTGGAAGGGGAGGGCTTTTTAATGTAATCATGCTATTTCCAGCAAGTTATTGTTGCGGATTACTTCTCTAAAGTATTACTTTGTGACTTTGTTAAACAGACCAGACCTAGGTTTCACCCCATGACAGTTATGAACCACAGCCTCCGATGTTGGTGTTGAGGAGCTGCAGCATTTATTAATGGACAAACTGAAAGCTACACTGTACATTGATTACCACCTCACAACTTTACTGTTTACTCTTCTCTCTTAATGTTATTTTCTCCGCCAAAAACTGAAAGTGAAACTTATGTCCCACTGGCATCCTTTACTACTTTCAGATAGTTATATTTTAAAGATGATTTCTCCTCATTATTTCTTTCTTAGTAATGTGTAGGTCTACTCCTTTTTGTTACTAGAGCGATTTATCTTTCATTGGGTATACACAGGCTGCTAAAATGCTGGCCGCTTCCTTTTGGCGCCCATGTTTAGCTGCGCCACAGTTGATCTGGAGCAATTTTTTTGGCGTCTCGTCTATTATATTCCACGAGCCATGAGCGCTTCTTGCTAGAAAACACACTGATAATGTATTATAAAAGATAGAGAAGACATATATGATATTATTCTGACAATCAGCTGATTGATAGGAAACAGCGGTAAAGGCTGTGTCGCGCCAATACTTGGAACATTTTGAAAGGGCAATGGCCAATAAAGAAACGCCAACACACACATCAATCACTCACCCCGACAAGTGGTGGAACGTCATCATTCAGTGTCTCAGCAACAAAAATCTTGCATGCATACAGGCTCTGCTGCTCCCAGGTCAAGTACTAAGAGATGGCCATTAACTATTAACCAGCTCCTATTCATTTACGCTGACGCTTCTTTGTCTGTCAAGGTCATTTGGTGACAAAGGAGGACCAGGAGGACTTCATAAAAATGAATTAAAATATCATCTTTCGCAGCCATGACTCCACTGGCCCGTCCAAATTCAGTCTGAATGAGTTCTAGTACAGTGAACACTTAAGAAGATCACATTGTGCAGCAGTGCTATGAGCTAACGATAGAGTTACAAGTAGAGCGATGCAGCACATTGCTGTGCATCAAAGTGTGACCTGAATCCGGGCCAAGTGGATGTGGAGCAAGAGAAGCACAAGGTCCAGCACACTGTAACATTTTGTCATGGCTTAAAGGGTATATACTGTATATATGTGCAGAGATGTATGAACTGGATATGTATACAGATATTAGGTTCATGTGCATGCACCTTCACATGTGCCTGACCTTTCCATTTAAACCAAGAGCAAACAATCCAGAGTGTTTTTTCTCCCGTCCCAGACTGTATGTGTGGTGTAGGCAGACCTTACTCCACAGCGCTGTGGAGATAGGTCTGGCAATGCGAGACTAGGAAGTGAGTGACACACTTTTTCATTCTAGGATGGGTTCGGACTTGTGCACGTGTTGTATTGTTTTTTATGGAACACACTTTAGAGACCTAGGCAAGGTTACTGATGATGTGCACAGCTTATTAACATATTCAGATCATATAACTACAGTGTTTTTTTGTACACGTATATGTGTATGGCTTTAAATCCCAATGACAGCTACGACCTCTCTGCAGAGCAGAGGCTGGGATTCTCTAGTACATAATGTCCTCTCTGTTCCTTATTACCCAGCATCCCCTCCTCTCTCTGTCTCTCAGTGTTATCTATCATCTTCATAAACCCCAGTGTGCAGATGTGTGGGGTAAGGAGACAGACCATTGTGCTCAGTTGAACAACTTTTATCCCTGCAGGAGGCAGTTCTCTAACAGAACACTTGTGCAGTTTTTGTGTTCACGCACTGTAAAAGTTGCTGTATATGCAGTGATGATGGAAGTATCAGATGCCTTATGTATTACAATGGAAAAATACTTCATTGCAATTGAAAGTTGCGCATTCAAGAGCCTACTTAAGCAAAAGTACAGAAGTATTATGAGCAAAATGTACTTAAGGTATGAACACTTATAATGCCAAATGACCCCGTTTCATAGTGTCCTATCATAGGGTTATTATAACTGATGCGTTAATGTGTAAGTACTTTTGTACTTAATTTTGTGTTAGGCTGTTTAACTTCAGAAGAGAAAACCAAGTGTGCGCACATCCAGGCAAAAATACCCAGGTGCCAGACAAAAAGTACTTCACTGCAGGGCACAAAGGAGGTGTGCACACTGTAAGGCTCCAAATAAATAGTTTATTTCTCTTTTACTTTAAAGGCAATGTTTTGATCTACAAGACCTTTCTAAGGCCTGAAAAAACTATTCATTTGGAGCCTAACAGTGTACAGACCTACGGAAGCCCAGACTGGCTGTTCATTTATAAGGGACACAGGTAACATATCTTATACTTCTTGTGAATATAACTCAAGTAATCTAATGTCCATATATGTATATACCTTTTGTTGACAAGTTATTTTGAAAACCGGACAGAGTCACAAGTGTATACTTCCGCTAACTTCACTCAGAGTCGAAGTTCGCCGCTGGCCGTTGGAACTTTTAATCTCTGATTATTATACGTAATAAGAGGAAAGGATATTTTGTTTTCTTGAGATAATGGGTTAATTATCTTGTTATCCTGAGATAACAAAGCTTGTGATCTAGAGATAACAACATTAGAAAAAAAGAAAAAGAAAAAAAAGGATAGCTGTTCTCGGACCTTCTTTGTGCCATACTGTTTAACCTGCAAAAACTTAGATCATATAAAGATATTTCTGTGTGTAGTTGAGTCCTAAAAACCGTATGTGGCAGTACAATGAGAATATTTCTACCAAGACAGAGTAAGACAGGTCTGCACTAGAATTATAAAAAGTTAAGTTTGCACTTTAAACTGTATGAAATGATGCTAAAACACTGCATTTTTACCTTTTATAAGAAAATAGACCTTTAAGGACTCAGTTCTCAGTCTAAACTTACCTGAAAAGAGGGATATGTCTTAACAGAGCAATGCATCATTTATGTTTCGTATGAAAAATAATTAGCAAAATCTGCAAAGTAACTAGTACTAGTCAAATTCTCAGATACATTTAGTGGAGTAAAAAGTACAGAGTTTCCCTCGAAATAGTAGTGGGCTGGAGGCATAAACTAGAACAAAATATAAATATTTAAGTAAAGTATAAGTTCCTCAAAAAGTACAGTACCTGAGTTAATGTGCTTAGTTGTTTTCCACCTCTGTGTATATGTGTAATGTCACAGATGCTATCCCCCTTCTTCCATATACAATTTAACAGTTAAGTATGTATTCACCCTAATGAGATCCTTTAGTCTGGGAATAACTGGAGACACATGTAGAGGCTTAGTGTAGTAACAGGACCCTAGCAGTGCAGGAGCATTGAGTTGAATGTTTTCCCATGACCAGTGGTGGAAGTATTCAAATCCTTTTGAATAGGTAGGTACTAATACCACACTGTAAAAATACTCTGTTACAAGTAAAAATCCTGCATTAAAAATGTTACTTAAGTAAAAGTATGTAAGTATCAATCAGGAAAATGTAATTAAAGTATTCAAAGTAAAAGTACTTTGCTCACCCAGTAGAGTGTGCGCCCCATCCGACCCACAGCCCTTTGCTGCATGTCGTCCCCCCTCTCTCTCCCCTTTCCTCTCTTCAAGCTGCCGATTCGAGCTGTTGATTAAAGGACATAAAAGCCCAAAAGACAATCTTAAAAAAAAAAAAGTATTCAATGCAAAACATTTTTTGAAACTGGAAACAATCAAAACAGTTCTGTCAATTAGCCAAGTGTTTAATTGGCTAATCATTTCAGCTGGACTTGTAGGCTGTTTTATTGTTGGGTAATTACATTTATAATAAAACATCATATTTTATAAACTACAGGTGTTTTATGTGCAAAAATCTTAAGTAACTAAAGCTGTCAGATGAATGTAGTGGAGTGAAAGGTACAATATTTCGCTCTGAGATGTAGCGGACTAGAAGTAGAAAGTGGCATGAAAAGAAATGACTCAAGTAAAGTACAAGTACCTCAAATGTGCATTTAAGTACAGTACTTGAGTAAATGTACTTAGTTACATTCCACCACTGCCAATGGCTTACTGTACAAAACCTTGATGTTTGAAGCTGGACTTGAGAGCTGGTGAGAAGGACAGGGTGAAAAGTGGAGAGGAAGACAGAGAGAGAGAGAGAGAGAGAGAGAGAGAGAGAGAGAGAGAGAGAGAGAGAGAGAGAGAGAGAGAGAGAGAGAGAGAGAGAGAGAGAGAGAGAGAGAGAGAGAGAGAGAGAGAGATGAGGAAGAGGAGCTGCTGTCCTCCAGTCGTGCAGGTTGGTAGGTTCACCTGGCGTGGGCAGCTGGCTCTGCAGCATGGACACACACAACAAGGACTAATGGAGGATTTATGATTCTCTAGCAGCTTTCAGTCATCTCTCAGCACCTGACAGCCTCCTACAAGAAACAGCATCATACCGGAACCAGCAGGCCTCCTGTGTCACAGATGAGCAGTGAAGAGAGAAGCAGGGAGAGACTACACATCTGATGGCCCTTTATCCCGAGGACATTTCTCACTTGATCTTTGCTACGCTTGTTACAAGCCTTGAGATGTTTTCCACCACAGAGGAGGAAGCATAATACACAAACTCAATTCTGTGTTTGGAAAACAAAAGGTGAAGCCAATGACAGCCCACTTGAGGTTTTAAGAGTCACTGATTTCTTCTTGAGCCGTGTTTATGCTGTAGCGGGAGAAAGAAGCAACACACTGTAGGAGTGAAGCTGACTAAATTACGTTTGGCTTGGCTGTTCAAATTTTAAAAAAATAAACTGATCCCTCACAAGCGAGAGTTAGATAAGAAGATAGATGCCACTCTTGTATCTATGCATTAAATTCCCGAGTATTTGACCAGAGAAGTAGAGGGAGAAACGGCAGATTTCTATCCGCTTATGGATCCCCATTCCTCAGGTTAAATGGAAGGGTGTCGTGGTGGGATTTTTCCCGAGTATTTGACCGGAGACGAGGAGGGAGAAACGGCAGATTTCTATCCGCTTATGGAGCCCCATTCCCCAGTTTAAATGGAAGGGTGTCTTAGGCAACAATAACAAAAATCCATAAAAAAAACATCTCGAGAAAACAAAAAACAAAAAAATCGAGAAAACAAAAAAGAACTCGAGAAAACAAAAAAATCTCGGCAAAACAAACTTTGTTATATCGAGATAACAAATTAATAAGTCGTTATTACGAGATAACAGTGCATAAAAAAAAATCAATGGCCGTTCTCGGCTTCCGTACTATATAAAGAAATCTCCTGCTAACCTTTACCTGGCTGGAAACAATAGCAGAGGCTTTTCCGCTGTTCAGCTGAAATCGGTGACCCGTCAGAATGTATGCTCTGTAGCGCCATCTACCTGCCGTAAATCATTTTATGACAAATTATATAAAAATAGCATTCTTTTCACTGTTAGTCTTGTTTGCTGTTACAGGTAATTTATGATCATCAGATAAAAAAGCACACAGTTTAAGAAACATTTCAAAGTTACATATAGTCACTTTAATTAAGAAGGGGACAGTGCAAATGAATAAAACACATGATTATACATACAACCCCAAATCAGAAAAAGTTGGGACAGTATGGAAAACACAAATAAAAAAAGAAAGTAGTGATTTCTAAATGTACTTTGACTTGTATTTCATTGCAGACAATACAACACCACATAATTTAATGTGTTCCTCGTGATTTTCTTTTTTGATTTTGTTTTTTTGAAAAAAAAATCAAAATTCCTATTTTGGTTCTTGCAACACATTTCAAAAAAAGTTGCAACAGTAAAGCATTTACCACTTTGTAATGTTGCCATTCCTTTTCACAACACTTAAAAGACATTTAGGGACTGAAGACACCAAGTGATGAAGTGTTTCAGGTGTAATTTTGTCCCATTCTTGCTGCAAACAAGTCTTAAGGTGGGCAACAGTACGGGGCCTTCGTTGTCGCATTTTGCGCTTCAAAATGCGCCACACATTCTCTATTGGAGACAGGTCGGGACTGCAGGCAGGCCAGTCAGGTACCTGTGTCCTCTTCTTCCGCATCCAGGACTTTGTAATGTGTGCAGAATGTGGTTTTGCATTATCTTGTTGAAATATGCATGGACGTCCCTGGAAAAGATGTCTTCTTGCATATTGTGCTCCAAAATCTCTATGTACTTTTCAGCATTAATGGTGCCATCACAGAAGTGCAAGTTACCTTTGCCAAGGGCACTGACACAATCCCATACCATGACAGACCCTGGCTTTTGGACTTGTTGCTGGTAACAGTCTGGATGATCCTTTTCTTCTTTGGTCTGGAGCACACGGCGTCCATTTCTCCCAAAACATACCTCTAATACTAATTCATCTGACCACAGTACACGTTTCCACTGTGTGATGGTCCATCCCAGATGCCTCCGAGCCCAGAGAAGTCGACGGCGCTTCTGGACATTGTTAACATAGGGCTTCCTTTTGGCACAGTATAGTTTTAACTGGCATTTGTGGCTGCAACTACGTATTGTCGTACTTGACAAAGGTTCGCCAAAGTAGTCCTGAGCCCATGTGGTGATATTGCTTATAGATGAATGACGATTCTTGATGCAGTGCCGCCTGAGGGAATCGGAGATCACTGTTGTTCAGCTTAGGCTTACGCCCTTGTCCTTTACGCACTGAAATTCCTCCTCATTCCTTGAATCTTTTAATTATGTTATGCACTGTTGAAGGTGAAATAAGCAAATGTCTTCCTATCTTTCTTTGAGGAACATTGTTTTTAAACATTTCAATAATTTTCTCACGTATTTGTTGGCAAACTGGCGATCCTCGGCCCACCTTTGCTCCTAAAGGACTAGACCTTTCTTGGATGCTGCTTTTGTACCAAATCATAATTACAATCACCTGTTGACATCACCTGTTTCAAATCACATCATTATTTAACCAATTTACCTGATTACTAGCCCTAAATTGCTCCTGTCCCAACCTTTTTTGGAATGGAAAGGATGTATATTTACAAATGAAATTAAGTTGACCAGACAAAACATGAAATATTTTGTGTTCACATTGTCTACAATGAAAAACAAGTCAAAGTACATTTAGAAATCACTACTTTCTTTTTTTATTTGTTTTCCATACTGTCCCAACTTTTTCTGATTTGGGGTTGTAGGTTAAAAATGCCAGAATGAGCCAAAAGGCTATTTTTCACTTGTAGTCCCCTGGCCTTTGTTAAATGCATTATTAGTGAATACAAAATTAGTGAGATTTAGAGGCGATTTTATTTATCTTTGGACAGAATCCCAAAATGTCAAAGTTTAAGACAAGCCTCATCCCAAGTGAAATTTCAAGTCAAGATTAAGTTTCAATTCCTTTTAAGAGACAGTGTGTGTGTGCGTGTGTGTTTGAACTTTTCACTTACACCAGCTGCTCGGCAGAAGCAATCAAATTCCTCCTCTAGAGGACAAAATGCCAAAAGGATTCGAGGACATTTACGTAACTCTGTAAAGGCCTTGTCATGTTTACCTGTGACACCCCATCCCATAAGACAGAGCTTATCCAGAGTGGGACTCCTTCGTTAGTCTGTCCACAGTCGTGTTGGTATTCTCTGCACTTTTTGCTGCTAGACTTTTGAGTTTGGAGGGCATATGAAACATACACAAATCTTTTCTATCTTTAAGTTCAAGTTTAAGTTTATTAGCAGGACTTTGTCTTGGTGTGCCCACGTATACCACCTAATTGACAACAGTGCACCGACATAACAACACATTGCACACATACTGTATACCTCACAAATTGACATCGAATGCACAGACTTAAAGTGAGTTCCCCTCCCTGGTGACTGAAAGCACCATTCGCTCAGCCCTGATTCATCTGCGATAAAAGCTCATTAAAAGACCATAGAAGCCACATAAACAAAAGCTGGGTGATAACTCTGCTCATTGATGCAGTGATGTGATTGCTTAGCACAGAAATAAATTCAATCCACAAACTGAACAATTCAAAGCAGCTAAACCATTCAAATGACTTCTTGCATTAGCTGATTGGCATTAGCGGTTTCATTCATGCTTCACAATCACTGGCTCATTCAGAGCTGCGTGGCCATAAGCTGACTAGATTCCAATCACATTCATGCAGCCATTACAACCTTCTCACTATATGTTTGTGCTGATTATGCTGATGTCAACGCTGATTGCTGCCTCCACCTCCCTATGTGATATGTTTTGTTGCTTTAACTAAGATTCATATTAGGGGGGGGATTCCATCTCAAAGATTGGAGGCTTTTTGCCAAATCTAAATGCATGAACCATTTGCTATAAATGGTCGATACCATGACACAAGTGTTTCTGACTGAACTGTAGTGCCTGCCAGCTTGCTTTCAAGACTGAATGGGTAAAGATGAAGGAAATGAAGTCAAAGTTAGGGTTTGGTGAGCTAAGCAATAATCCAAAATCGCAACTGTTCGGTCTCTTACACACTGAGCCTGACCCGGAGTCAGTCAGTCAGTCAGTCTGTCCTCAAGCTAATTTGGCTGTTAGTGACCAGTTGCTCGCCTGGGTCAGGAATAAACACACATACTTCCATTTGACACAGGCTGGGGGCACAGCAGGGCAGTCCATCTCCTCTCATCTCCATCACATTAGAGCCACTATCTCCTTTTAGTCACACACAGCTCCACTTCTAATGATCCAGATGAGTTAACAGGCTTGGTACCCCAGCTGTCATGTTGGAACCCCCAGCTATCCATTATAGTGCACCTTCATCCTGGTGCCACAGGTGGCCGTTCCAATAACAGCCCGCCTCTAACCCAGATAGGAGACAGGCCTGAAATTAGATCAAAAACAGCAAGCTTCTCTCTCCCAGTGCAATCACACAATAGCATGTGCGCAGCTGCTAAATCTGGGTGTAGACCTTCAGTGTGTCTTATTCTCACTGGATTGCTTAAACTACCCAATTATCCCCGAGCCTCACGAGAGGTGACCCACACTGGCCCCTTTGTCCCAGGAGGGTGAGAGGAAGTGGGTCTCATTATGACAGGGTCGAGGTGGACTTTCCTCCAGCGTAGCAGGGTTGTGGGATCAGATTGGGTTAAAGGTGCACGACAAGGGTGAGAAATGACCAGAGGGGACGCATGGCACAAACCGAGGACACGACCTGTGAACCCAAACACTCAGATAAAATTACAGAGAAAGAGAGTGTGAGTTTGTTTAATCCTGTGTCAACAGAAATAAAAAAAAGGGGTTATTCACTCGAATAATAGACTCAAGCATGCAGGATTTTTTCCCCTTATGAATTGGACAACAGCTAGTGTGAATCTCTATGAAAACTGTATTCGGAACAAGGTTAAAGAAGTTAACTTTGAAGTTAACTGAATACGTTTCACAAGAAAGGGAAGCTGTCAGTCATATGTAGTTTTTAAGAATGTTGCACTTCTGAAGCTTACTGAAATTAATTTAGACACTTTAGGTACATTTTGGAAAATAGTAAATTCTACTAAGTCCAAAAACACTAATTCACAGAATTATTCATAAGTTTTTGCAAAATTATTCGCAAAATGTTTTAATTATATGCAAAACTTGCACTTCAGTTGCACTAAAGTATTTCATTTTCAATAGGTCGCAAGTTTAAAACTGACGTTTTGATTATTTTCTATATACTCTGTTGTGTATCATTTAGATTTTTTATTCACTTATTTTTTCCTATTGGGATAGACTTTTAGTGCACTGCCAAACTGAATTTATATCATGTTATTTAAATGATGGATGTTCTTGTTGTATCCATGAGACTTGTGCTTTGAGACTATCCATCACCTTTTTGCGGCGTATCAATAAAAGCCACGATAAATTAACTTTGTTGTATACAATAAAACATGAAAATCTCCAAAGGGGAGTGAATACTTTTTATAGGCACTGTATATTAAATTGCCTGAACTGTTGAAATGTTTGCATTAATAAAAACAAAAAAAAGTTAAAGTGACAGTAGGCACAAACACACTATTTTAACACACACCCAAAGGGATCATTACATTTAAAATAAAAAAACTCCCAGGGAACCGAGGACGGCCACACTTTGACGTAGGCACAAACACACTATTTTAACACACACCCAAAGGGATCATTACATTTAAAATAAAAAAAAATATTGCAAAAAGATAATAAACTCCCAGAGAACCGAGGACGGCCACACTTTGACGATGAGGTTTTGCACTGTGGGGCAGCGTCAGGAAAAGACACAATTTTCAATCAAATCAGAGGGAGGCATTTGATTGTGTGCCTCCAACATAACACAGCTTAGCATAACAGTTAGCGTATGTCTGGTGACAGCAGAGATCCCTCGACACGAGGAAAGGAGGGAAGATCCACAGCAGGAGAAAGACAGGAGGCAGATGACTAATAATTGGAGTGAAACTCTAGTTGCTTAATTTATCTGAATGACCTAACGGTATAATGATGTGAGGCGGGGGCTAAAGGCAACATTTTGGAAAACATTAACAATGTGATTCATTCGATGCTCATGGTGGTTTGTGATTCCTAAGTGTAAACAGCTGAAGGAGGTGATCATAGAAAGTAAATGAGGTCTGAGACGTAATGTTCCTGTCGTACTCAGAGCATAAGGGCTCATGAAACAAGCTGTGACTTTAATCGTTTTGTTATTTTACTCCCCTTCAGTTATGGGAGTTATGTTAACATTGTATATTGTATACATTATATATATATATATATATATATATATATATATATATATATATATATATATATATATATATATATATATATATATATATAATCTCGTCACTTGTCACATATTGATTATTGTAACCCCATCCTTTCTGGTTTACCCCACAAGTCCATCCATAAACTCCAATTGGTCTAGAACTCAGCTGCCCGTACACCGAACACATTACTCCACTCCTCACTGGAGAAATGTGATGGCATTGTTGAGTTTGCTAGTTTAGGAGACGGGGCATGTGATTGGCTGAAAGGTGAGGGGGCGGTGACAACACCCCTGTCAGGATAAGTGACATGAAATAAACAGACTTTGAAAAAGGAAGTTTTGAAAAAAAATGTCGAACACAAAATAAATGTAAACTCTGTTGTTATGAAAATTAAATGAAAGAATTTGTTATTACTTCATAAATTGTTTCATTTATATATGCCGTAACATGAGTCCAACATATTAGCAAATATAAATCAGCCTATTGATATGGCTATGATACTGGCTTACTGGCCTATAGGTAAGGTAGTCATAAAGGTAGCTATCCACAGATACAGTTCATCTTAAGGATTCACTCTGCTACATTTAATATTACATGATTTATAAAATCATGTCAACAATCATTTTTTAATAGATAGTAGTATGCACTAAAAAGGTATGCATAAATGTTTTAGGCCACCTACGTTATTGTAGGCCCAGTTTAGCTTAATGCTATACAGTATATACAGTAGGGGGTCCTTGATCCATTTCTCTTTTAGTTTAGGGGTCCTTGGGGTAAAAAACATTGAAGACCCCTGTATTACATCATTGATTCATATGATTTACTTATTTAACACTGAACATGAGGATCCATAGTTTGTCATACTGATAGTTTAAATACATTTTAAGCATGACATTTGTGTGGATATGCTTTCAAAATGTCAAATGTGTAACTCTGTATTAGGAAAGCTGTTACCCTAACCAAAATCACTCATCTCAACAAAGTATCACCCAGCTCTAGCAAGGCATCTCCATAACAGAACATTACAGTCACTGGAAGCTTTTCTGTTTCCTCTCTACCTTCACGACGGCTCCTTTTCACCTTGGGTAAATGAGAGCACTGGATCCTGGGAGGAAAAGAAGCAGAGACAGAGCAGAGGGGAGCCGGGCAGGAGGAGGGCAGGCAGGAGAGCTGACTCACTCCGGCGTGGGGGCTTTGGCGGCGCAGAGGGGCACTGAATCATCTGCAGCCTTATTGAATATTTCCTCCATCTGATGTCATAATCGCCCCAGCGATCATCACTCCCATCATCAGCACTGTCCCCGAGACTCCACATTCCAGGCAGGGGAGAGATAGAGGAGGCAGAGCAGTAGCTGAGGTAAAACCAATGTGCAAGAAGAGACTGAATGAACAGAAGGCATATATGGCGTTATTTTTTAGTCAAAAGTTATGAGCGTGTAACACACGCTCACGAGCACATTATGTTATTTCACACGCGCAAAAATGAACCTTCAGCTGGCATGATAAAAGTACTCGCGCACAAATTCAACAACCGAGAGGTGTAGGTAGCTGCGAGCGAGCGCCTGGCTACTCTTACTCTGCTTGTACAGTGGAATCCTGCTCGCGCGCAGCGGCCTTCTGCTCGCGGAGTGCTGTTTTGCTCGCAGAGAGGATTTCTGCTCGCTCGAGTACATGACTTTTGACAATTTGGAGGCGGAAACCAAGGAGGGCACTGACCCTCTTATGATTGGTCACTTTCACACAGGGACATCCTTGATTGACAGCTCTCATTACAGGAAGCACGGAGTCAAAGTATCTGACGGAGTTCAGTCATTCAGTTAACACTGCACAGTGGACGGAATGGCGGCGACACCTGAAGATGTAGATGTAAGTGATATTGATGATATGATGGGGGCTGTGTGTTTGACAGTGTTATAGCAATTTAATCTGAAATTTGTTGAGAATAAACTCATTAAATATTGAGAATAAAGTCGCTGTGTTTCGAGAAAAAACTCATTAAATATTGAGAAAAAAACTTGAAATACAACGACTTTATTCTCAATATTTAATGAGTTTATTCTCAACAAATTTCAGATTAAATTGCTATAACAATGTCAAACACACAGCCCCCATCATATCATCAATATCACTTACATCTACATCTTCAGGTGTCGCCGCCATTCCGTCCACTGTGCAGTGTTAACTGAATGACTGAACTCCGTCAGATACTGTGACTCCGTGCTTCCTGTAATGAGAGCTGTCAATCAAGGATGTCCCTGTGTGAAAGTGACCAATCGTAAGAGGGTCAGTGCCCTCCTTGGTTTCCGCCTCCAAATTGTCAAAAGTCATGTACTCGAGCGAGCAGAAATCCTCTCTGCGAGCAAAACAGCACTCCGCGAGCAGAAGGCCGCTGCGCGCGAGCAGGATTCCACTGTACAAGCAGAGTAAGAGTAGCCAGGCGCTCGCTCGCAGCTACCTACACCTCTCGGTTGTTGAATTTGTGCGCGAGTACTTTTATCATGCCAGCTGAAGGTTCATTTTTGCGCGTGTGAAATAACATAATGTGCTCGTGAGCATGTCTTACACGCTCATAACTTTTGACTAAAAAATAACGCCATAGGCATACCACTGTTCTGCTTGGACAAAATGTACTTTTTAGATTGCAGAATAGAGCTATTTGGCTGAATATGTGTGGATGTCTGTGATAAAGTGTAAGATATGTTTTCTTAGAGGTAAAAGGACTCTAAGCAGCGCCGTGAAAGAGAACTATTGACGTTGGATCACTGAGTACAGTATCTGCTGGCAGGGAACGTGTGGGCTCCAATCAATGCCGACTGAGGGATCGATACATTATTTGTTGGTGCACAGAATTTCTCTGTAGAGCCTACACACAGAAGAGAAGACAGCAGTAGTTGTATTGAAGTCATTTCTATTTTTTATTAGAAATGGATTACATTTCAACCCAAGCATTACGTGGTTTTGTTTGTTTTTTACCTTCAATGTGCCATGCATACAAAATCAGATCAATATCCGTCTGCTAGTGCCCAATAAAGTTGATATTTGTAAGGGGTTGATATCAAAGTCTTTTTCCTGTGCAATTAATATTCACAGAAATGTACATTCAAATTAGTCAGCCTCATATCAAGCATCCTCGCAAAAAACAAAACATTAAAAGTAAAAAGTTACAAAAAACTTCAAATTAAACAATATATTTCTCTTTTAAAATATAATTAATAACTATTTGACTAACATGAGTTAAATTATGATTGCTTCATTTTTAACCATAGGCACGTGGTAGATAAGTGAGGCGTCGTAGAAGCCAAATGGAGGCCATGTATCTCTTCCTCGCTGCAGCTGATGTTTGTGTAAACAAAACCACTGAGCTGTTCTACGGTCCTTGTAGGGACCAGTTCAAAAAAATAATAAAAAGTAAAAAAAACAGAACAAAGTTTAAAGGTTTCCTCTGCTCCAGCTTCTCACCTGGTACGCTATCCGATATGTGACCGACAGAGAAGGAACTCCACCAGGAGATGTCTCATGGCTCACAATGATTGGTTTCTTTGGTATAAACCACCATGACTTCCTACAACTAAAAGAATCTCTTCATCTGAAATGAATACAATAATGATTGGAAAACAACCCCCCGCCCCCACCCACCCACCCATCAACTCTCTCTCCTTAAAACTGTTTTGGATTTGTCAACATACAAAACGCTATGCCTTCTTTACCATGAAAGTACACGACTGATGTCTGTGGAAGTGGCTACAGGTGGATCTCGGCTTTAATAAAACGTGGGGTTAGTGTAATGTGAATGGAAGTCACATTAAAAACATTTAAGGAAGCGTCACACCGATTATCTGTGTAATTACAAAAAGATGAGGTAATTCAGTATTAAAGATTTTCAGCTTACAAAATATGAGCTGTGTTACTAGTGAATAAGTGGGATAACGTGTCAACGGTACAGTCGCCTTTATCAGTGTCATCTTCAATTCTTAATTTTGTGATGTGAGGGAAAGCGGTCCATCTGTGTCTCAGTGGGGATCAGCAGTGTTTGCTCGGTTATAGAGATTTGTGTAACGGCACCAGTATTCTCACATTCACTACGATACACAAGGTGTGGGGACATGATAGTGCGATACGCTATCATTTATGATTCAGCTTGTCTTTCTTTCTGTGGAAAAGAGAGCTTTGGGGCTTGAATTTGTTGTTGTTGCCGTTATACATTTTCATGAACATCATTTGACATCATAATGGTCTTTCATTCATTCACTAGTTATGAAGTGGAAATACTTCAACATAATGATAGAATAACATGAAGGAATGCATTGCAATAGTATATTACCACAACTTTCCCTCAGCTGCAATGTCTCTCATCCTATGCAATGACTATGGCTATTTGAGTACCATCTTAATCCTGTTCAGCCCGATCAAACTGTCAGCAGTCCTAAAGTGGGTGTTAGGGCACGTTACACTTGTCATTGTGACAGAAAGTTGCACATCATATATATGTTTCGGATATCTGTGAAGATATACTGATCCTTCCCTTCAACGGGAGCCCTAAAATCATCTACATATGTTGTCTGAAAAAGGAAAAAATGATTATAGGGAAGGAAGGAGAGAAGATGGGTAGGAAGAAAGGACGTGTAGATAAAATGAAGGAAGGAAAGGAAAGGAAGGAGTGGAATGAGCTAGTAGGTCAGCACTTTCTCCCCGTGGTGACTAATGAGACTCCACTGTCCTGGACAGTATTTTTAGGAGGCTCTACATGTCCGCTGAGACATGTAAGTCACCGAGGTGACCCGTTTTCACCATGATCAACTATGTAACCCACAGTGGCTGCTGTTTAGAAGGAGCAAAGGCAGGAAACAAAAAGGAATATACTTCCCATTGAAGGTCATGAATTTGGCACACTTCATGTCCTTTAGCACGGCATCTCCAAGTAATAAAAATAAAATAAAATAAATAAAAATAAAGAAAGAGACCCCGCATTTTTTCTTTTTTCCTGTTCCAGTGAATGCACATGCTGATATACTGGATTCACCTAAGGCAAAAAGGATTGTGAGTATGTGTGAAAAGTGCTCTTTGAGTAGCCCTCCACAGCTCCTGTGCAGAGTACTGCAGAGAGTTATCGGAGTGGAGGGGGTCCTTCAGAAGGAAAGCACTGGATGGTCAGGAAGGATTTTCCCCCTCGCCTCCCCGTTCCTTGTTCAAAGTGAACCAGCTGAGTCAGAATGCGTCCGCTTCAGGTTGTACCTCCTCCTCTTCTCTCAGTCCATCTCTCAAGGGGACATGTTGAGTAGCTTGGTAGATTTATTGGGGTAATTGATAGCCAGGCTGATGGCAGCGATGTTCTTCAGAGCCTACACAATGACAAATGTATGTGGATGAAATACAGAAGAGTCAGTGCGGGGAGAGAAAACCAAGAACAATGAATCATGAATTTATATTAAAATGAAATGTAAAACAAAAACAAAACAAAAAAATTGTTTTTTACCTGTGCAGTGCACTGCATGTTGAGTGATGACAAATAGGCAAATTTAGGGTGACTAAACTGATGAATCAAGGACTTATTTAATAAACAAAAGTGCTTAAAAGATTGAAGTGCTACCTGCAGGTTGATGATCCTATATCAGTAAGTGAGTTGTCTTGGTCCAGAGCATGACAACTCCTGACAACTAGTCATTCAATCTGATATGGTTTTCCAGAGGCGATCATTTCTCTTGTCTCTCGTTTTGTGAACAGTGCCACTATCAGGTCAAAATCTCTTTTGGTCTGGGACCATTTATATTTGAAAAACTTAAGGTCAGATTTCAATAAAATTGCCCGTGGAGTCCCCAGAGCAGTCCCGTAGCCAATAATCATTAGAAACGATAATGGAAATAATACAAAAATACTGTCAACCATACTGCTGGATAGAATGCAGGGTTTGATATAGTTTTGTTTTCATTTCAACAAGCTGTTGCACTAGTTGCATTATGACCCTTAAGTAAGAGTCACAATATGTTTTCAATGTGATCCGAATCCGGCCCAAACCTTGCTGCCACAACAGATCAGTAGGCCTACAGACAAATAACTATCAGACACTTTACAAAACATTACAGGAGCCATATGGAAAAGCTACCGCTGCTCGCAAAAGTAACAAAACTAAAAAAGATATTGTGGGTGACAGAGACCAGGAGAGTGGGGCGTAACAAGACATAAAAAAAATAATAATACAATACAAATACACCTCAGCCACCTGGGGATGTTTGTTTTTTGGAAGACGTGGGTGCGTAATGAGGGGGGGGCCCACAATGCACCATGTGCAGGCGCATTGTAATGTATTAAATACAGCTACTGTACCAATAAAATATGCTGGTTACATTAAGCTATTCAAACCTACACAGTTTACAGAGTGAAAAAGAGTTTTTGTAAAGTTGGGACATGAGGTTTAGGCAGTAAATATATAGTTCTGGGTTACTTGGGGGCAGCAGAACAAGCTGTGAACCCCAACATTGACATGTGATAACCTTTAGACACATTCAGCAGACAGCTTACAGTGGTTTTATCAGAGCTTGTTTGCTGAAAAGAGCTGCCTGCTGTGGCTGGATATGAAGTTGGTGAGGTTGGTGAGAGTGGTGAGAGTGACCCAAAACAGTATAGCTGTGGGCTTTAAAACTAAAACAATGACCTGAAAGATACTAAAAAGCTCTGTAGAGTCAGGTGAGAATTCTCCTTTGTAACTACAAGTGACACCTTTCACATAATGTCATTTGATCCATTGTTCATATAAAAACCATGATTAGTGCAGCTTTAACTTGATGAATACTACATGATATACCTGTTAACTCAGTTACAGCAGCTGCTTCTGAGTCTCACGTTAAATATTTTTGTTGTTTCCTATCAAAGTTTCCTGCAGGAGATACCAAATGTATTTTTTTTTTTTTTTTTTTAGGTCTGACACTAAATGATTATGCTCCCCTCTGCACATTCACTCTTGTGGCTGTTCAATCGTTTTTTTTTTAAAACTACCCTTCACCTAGGTATTTCCTTGGAGCGGAGACGTCCAATACAGCACCAGGTAATGCCTCCTTGACACACAGCAGTACAGTACATGCTGATCTGGCTGTCTCCGTGCTTAGAGTGTTTGGTAGGCAATTCCTTTGCAAATGTCATATCAAAAATACAGGTATGTTACACTGTTATCCATTTTTAATTGAGTATATAACAGGACAGATAAAAGCCACAGAGTAGCGGAGTGAACATGATCCTCGGAACACTGCAATTTGTGTTGTGGTATAAAACACTCACCAAAAATAATGGAGTCCCCAGTGAGTGGAATGGTTTTGTTGTGGGTGGCCCTTTTCCAGCCCTTTGAAAGTGAACCTCGGCCATTTTACTTTTGGACTTTGCATCATTGTTATCATAATAGTTATGACTACTGCCAAGTCATCTATGGTTGTGTTTTCAACATGACAGGTATTAGGTAACTGCTCAACAGAACCGCCCACAATGTTTGTTCACCACCCCGCATCCTTCGCTCCTCTTAACTGCCCGCAGGGTCCACATTAAAGGCCACGCTGTGGCTCGCTGTGACACAAGTTATAATGGACTGTAATTACCAAATGCATTAGTCCTGAGTGCGGCCCACACATATTCACAACAAGGGGAGGGAGGTGCAGAGGGATCTGCTGGGTGTCATCGGCTTGGTGATTCACTAGCAAAAGAGACTCTAGCCGCGAGCTGACTCACAGCGACAAAAGACCAACGTCCAACCAATGGGACTGCGTGTTTAAGAAAGAGAGTTGCATGATATTACAACACTTCTGGGTGAGTGGACAACCTCTTTGAGCTACTATCATTCTTGTCAGGCAGCAATTCAAAACTGAAACAATCAAAGATGCCCTGAGAGAGCCTGGCTGAAAGCATGACTTTGAATTTAGAAAGACAGAGATGTAAAAAAAAAATAAGAAAAGAGTCATCAGTGGTTATTATTATTTTTTTTAAATAATAATACGGTTTAAGTCTTACCATTGCAGTGTGATTGAGGAGCTGCTCGTCAGTGGTCATGGCTAACAAGTACTCCTGGAGGATGCCCTGTGCCTGGAAAACATATCAAAGGCTGGTAACAAGGGCGTCTTCTGCCATGTTTCCAAATGCAGCTCGCAAAGAAACACAGATAACCTCGCAGGCCGGACAGTCATGAATAAAAAGGAACTTCCAGAGACAGTAAGAGGTTACATAAGGGTTGAAGTAAGTTATAAATGAGGCCTGGTTCCCTGACCACTTTTCATCTCGGCATCAAACTGAACAGTGGAATGTTGGAGCAGTCAATCAAAATTATAAACAAACTGAAGAGCGATTCCACTAAAGCCCTATGGGAGAAACATACCTCAGGTTACATAAGCGCAAGGAGTTGGGGAACACAGATAAGACTACATAGCGGCTAAATGGGCTGAGACTGGCCAAATGGAGCTTTTACAGAGCTGGAGACACAGTCCAGAGCCCTGGTCCACCATCCGTCTCGCAGCACCCCGAATGTTTATGCTTGGAAACATCCTAGGACGATTTGTACAGGCAGTAGTGCATGACATGCTGTTTTTGATTCCTTAATATAAATTTCACTTCCTGGGGTAGAGAGAGTTCATTGAATCTCAGTGGACCTGTCTGTGAACTCTGTGTGCGTACAAAGAAGGAAGACTGATGCTGGAACAGCACAGGCCATTACAACTTTAAAATAAGCTGGTTCGAGGCTCAGATCCTAATATGGACACAGAGGATTACATAATGTGTCCAGTCCACTCATTCCCATGATTGTACAGTAGTCATTATGGAGCTTTTGAACTTGTCATCAGTGCAGTTAAGCCCATATGTCAACACGACATGAGGGCCCCCAATCCTTAATTTTTAAGGGGATGATGACAGATGGTGCACTTTGCTGTAGGTAGAGCACTGATCCTTACAGATGATGAAGGTTTTCCAATATTTATGTCCATTTCAGAATGGATTTTAAACAGTGAATTTCCCCCCTCTTTATTAGCCTCAGAACAGCCCTGCCTCTTTATAAAATCCTCTGTAAACAAATGCAGATGTAAAGAAGTCCTGGAACAGTCAATCCAGTTGAATCCAATCTACATAGTGCAAAGCCGAGTTGTCGCCTGCGTAACCCAGTTTAGAATCACATTCACTGGCTTTATTCAGGTTCAACTGACAGACACTTTTCTGAAAATTCTTCTAATACTTTGAACATCCTGAACCAAGTGCAACACCAACCACCACTCACTGTGACAGCTGCCACAAGAGAGCAGGTGTGTGGTTTTGTTTAACCGACATACAGTAAGGTTGGAGTCATTTTTTATGGTGACATTATTTTCCCCCCCTTTCCAGGTCCTTACATGTGAATGCTTTCTAGTTTCTACACTTCTTCATGAGAGTAAACTGAATATCTTTGAGTTGTGGACAAAACAAGACATTTGAGGACGTCATCTTGGGCTTTGAGACAACATTTTTCACCATTTTCTGACATTTTATAGACCAAACAGCTAATCAATTAATCAAGAAAATAATGAAATTATTCGACAATGAAAATAATAGTTGGTTGCAGCCCTAATCAAAATGTATTTGACAGTTTTATCAAGAGAATGCTGACAAAACTCAGATGGGGGAGGTGAATGGGTCAACGTATCTGTTTTGAAACAACCCCTGTCTGCGTGCCCTTGTGCAAAACACTCCCTCACTACAAACAATTCCATCAATGTGTCTCCATGAGCTGGAGGTGACGAACCACTGCTGCACACACATTTGTGTTTTGCGTTGATGAGAGACGGGTCATGCTCTGCGATGACGCTCTGCTGGATGGAGACGATCCGACGTGCCGCACACCAACGTGTGTCTATCTTTGCTAACACAACACTGAAGTGTCCATGAAGGGCATCCCGGGCAAAAGTACTGCTGCGTACTGCTACTGCCCCCTGGTGTTGGTCCACACGTACTGCTCCACTTAAGCAACTTGTTCTCCCTCACACAACACAACATTCAGTTGGTGCAGATGGGAGCACAGAATCCATCTTCAATGACAAGTCAACTGATGTAATTTTATTGTCACATCAAGCAACAGCCTCAGGACTCACCGACCTACCCAGAAGGGGACAGGAAAGGTAGTGCTTTTCTGGTTCAATCTCATCTACAGATGGGAAACTCCTGGCTGACAGCATGCTCGCAATCCTTGAGAATTATCTTAATCAATTATTCAAGACGAACGAGAGAGAGAGAGAGAGAGAGAGAGAGAGAGAGAGAGAGAGAGAGAGAGAGAGAGAGAGAGAGAGAGAGAGAGAGAGAGAGAGAGAGAGAGAGAGAGAGAGAGAGAGAGAGAGAGAGAGAGAGAGAGAGAGAGAGAGACCATACGCATCACAAAATGGATAGCATCTCTGCCTCTCCCAAACAGTGTGCGGGGAGCCGCTGTGACACTGTGCTGTCTGGCAGATGGCAGGGCCGGGCTTTGGTCGCGAGCCCAGCACAGAACAGGTGGGTGGAGGAAAAACATGCTCATCTCACAGAGAGACAGATATAAAAGGGGGGAAAGACAGAGGTAAAGAATAAAATGTTGACTTCATTTTACTCACATCTTTTCATTCAAATTGCCTCAAACTGAATATGTTATTAAGCCAAAACAACAATTGGTCTCATTTAGTCTATTCTATATTCAACCTCAAAGCCAATAATGCTGTCATCACAGCAAAAACAGCCAACACAACTACACAAATACCTACAATGTCACTTAGCCACACCTCCAGCTTTAACAACACACAGTAGATGTGGCCCGCATACAAGTGTGTGTGTGTGTGTGTGTGTGTGTGTGTGTGTGTGTGTGTGTGTGTGTGTGTGTGTGTGTGTGTGTGTGTGTGTGTGTGTGTGTGTGTCACTTACAATGGCATGGGCCTCTGCGATGAAGAAGAGTTCAGTGAGGGCTCGGTGAAGAGGCAGCAGCACCGTGATGCTGGTGGGATCCTGGCTCAGGCTGTTTTCCATGGTCATAAAGAGCTGCCACAGAGGTCGTAGCAGCGTCAGCTCACAGGCTCTGTGGAGTGGAGGGAAAAAAAATCCATAGATGAACAAAAACATGTACACAGGACAACAAAGAGTTACATTCTGACAAAGAAAAAAAGCAAAAGCTGTGGCTGGAAAAGAAACTTGATACATTTATCACGGCATTTACCTTGTACCTTGTAACAGTCATAAGCAGAGCAAAACGTGACCGTTAAAAAGATGTGGCCATGGGCTTTTCATTGTGAATAGATCCCAAATAGAAAATAAAAAAGAAGATAGGAGAGTTTACAGAATAGTATTAATGCTGATAAATCTGTAATATTTCTAATGAATGAATCAATTCTATATCTATCTGTATGGTGAAGTATCATCATGGAACTGTCCCCGTTAAATCATTAATGCAAAAGATAAAGAACTGCGATAGAAAATATCAGATTCTTCAAAAGGTACAAAAAAAAAAAAGCTGCTGCTTAAATCAAGTCCCTTTTAAATTGGGGGTAAATTACGCAACTATTGCAACGGGTTTCATTCTCAACAAACTGCTCTGATCTGCTCTTCTCTATGTCAACGGCGACCCAGGCTAATATATTAATATAATATATTAGTATTTAGACCCATTCCTCCTTCACAAAATATGATTTCTCAGAAGTTTCAAGTAATCATAATAATTAAAGCTGGGAGCCATACAATGTATCTAAAGGGTTGTTAGATTATCCAGGAGAGTCCCACGTATTTGTGTAAAGTAACATTAAGGATATTGTTTAAAGAAAAAAATGAGTACAGAGTGGAAATACAGTTGTGTGATGTCATTGTGACCAGATGGTGGCTAAGTCAGTCTGCACATATGCAAATTCCTAACCACATCCTTTACCTCATTTCCGTGGTGACTACCAGGACATGAGGGATTTATCAAGGCTTTTATGCAAACCTTGTGTGGAGTCCTGTGCCTCTTGGAAAAATGACCTGCAGAGGTAAAAATGTGCACTGGGTGCTTCTAACCAGGAGAATATAAGCCTACAGTTTTTATAACATTTCACTGAGGACAGAAAACGTGTGAGAAGCATTGAAGAGAAGAGATTCAGAAGAAAAGAGATAGGAATGTATCCTCTTACGTCTGAGACTGACACTGCAGGAGGCGGAGCAACAAGTGAATGGCTTTGAGTCGCTGGTTCCCAGTCTGGCGACAGGCCACGCCCACCTGCCACTCCCAGATGTCAGCCAGTGGCAGGTGACTGAGCACTTGGTCATCTGCTAACATTTGCTTCAGTATCTCAAAACCTGATAAGAGCAAAAGTGCAGAGAGGGTGACGACCTGACCAACCTCAGGATGCATGTTGGTAGATTCCAGAGTTGCTCTCTAACCAAATGAAACAGGTTTGCACAAATGTAAATGCAAAATGGGTGTGTATCTGCTTTAATGCTAAGTACCTGTCTGGAAACGTCCTCTGTGGCCTCCTGTAACCGTGAACTTGTAGCCCCACTCGGTGTTGCTCATGTCTGACATAAATCTGTAGTACAGGGTATCACCTGAGGGGAAACCCACACACGACACACATGTTGATAAATGTGATTTAAACACAATAGTCAACTATTTGTAATGTGAACACATAGACACACAGAGCAGAAAAAGAATGAACGACGTTTTAAAAATATTGCTCACCTGGAATCTCAAAATCGGGCCATCTCTGAGGGGAGCCACTGAAGTTGTGGACATCCTGGAGGAAATCACTGCTGCTGGACATGGTGAGCTCATCACAGCCTTCCTCTGTGTAGCAGCGCGAGTCAAACTTTACTGACAGGTAGATGGCCCCTGGGATGTGCACCTTGTCCTTGAGAGAAAAAACAACAACAGAATACAGTCTTCAAACTGAATTGAAAAAAAGCCCCGTTTCAAATAAGGATCTGTACTAATCGCCATCTTTATTGCAAAGTCTTCTTTAAACAACATACATTTTAAGTGAAAAGGTTGAAACCGAGAAGATGGCATGACCAATGAGGAAATACAGTAATTAACTTCTTAAACAAAGTTATGACTGTAATAGAAGATACAGTTCACCCACCTCAAAGTTGGTGTTGTTGTCATATGGGTGTTTGGACTCTCTGATCTGCACAGCCATACCTGGCTCCTCCATGAACTGGCAAGCAGTGAGAGACAGACTGCACAGCATGCTCTGGCTGCAACCCTTCAGCACCCTCTGAAGTATCTGATCATTAACAGAGTATGACAATCACGTTAATCCACAAAACACCTATAATGCATCATAATGACATGCTGCCTTTACACACAACACCAACTCCACACTGACTTCCCTTCCGCCCACCTTCTCCCAGAGCGGCCTCTCCTCCAGCTGCATTAACATGTCCAGGATGTAGGCCATGTGTGAGGCACCGCTCAGTTCTAGGGCCTCCTCGCTCAGCGCTGCCTCTGTGGGCCAGTCGGCCAGCAGCGAGGCCAGCACGTGGCGGGCGTAAAGCGTGGCGATGGCCTGGTTGACCTTCACCAGGTATTGACGAACTGCCCGATTGCTCCGCACATCCAGTTCCTTGTGCAAGAGGGCAGAACTTTTGGTGCGTCTCTGTTTGGCGTAGCTGAGCTGTAAGTCGCTCTCTGAATTTGTGATGAGCTTCTGGGCCACTACGTTGATCTCCTCTGTGGCCTTTTCACAGTGACTGGGTTTAGACTGTGGGTGGGGGGGGGGGGGGGGGAATATATCAGAATATTGACATATGACAAAACTTTACATCTCAAAACCTCTGTGTGATGTTGTTGGCAATTCATAATAAAATATGCTATTTCGGGGCCCATTTTTAAACAACTCACCATGCATGAAACCACAATCATATCAGTGTCCACAGCCTTGGTGTTCCTCTCCTCAGAGCGAGGCCGCTTGGTAGGTTGCCACTTCTGAGCCAGTGTACGGATTGTCTCATCTGTTTTTATCTCTTCCCCATCAAATCTGAAAATAACACAAAGGCATAACACATAACAGAGAGGCAGTAATAGATTGTAAAATATGACCTTTTTATAAAAAAAGTCATTTATAAAGAGATTCTCTATAAGTTGAGGCTGACCTCTTCTGCACCTCCAGGAAGAAGGAGTCAGTTCTCTTCATCTGCAACTCATACATGGCTCGCAGGATGGGCAGAGGGGCGTTTAAGGCATCGTGGGTGATCTGCATTGGTGAAAAAAAAAAGGCATTTTAGATTATTACATCATACTTAATTTTACTGAATGTGTTTTTGGTAGTATCCCTCATCACCTGGAAGCAAATCTTTGTCTCTTCATCGAGACCCTCTAAGGGGTCGGGCTTGTTGGCGTCAGTTTCGTCAGCACAGCAGCTGGAGTGGTCAGAGTCGTGCTCCTTGTCCTGCTCTCTTTGGTCTCGCTCTGGGTCCTGGGCCATGGAGTGGATCTCCCTCTTAGAGGAGTAGAGCATGATGGAGAGAATCTCTAGATCCCGCAGCAACCACAGTTTGCTGAAGCCTGTCCCTTTGCTGCACTTCCTCACCAGCAGCTGGGTCAGTCCCGACTGCTGGATGTCCTCCTGAGCTTGCTCTACTCCATGTTTCTACACAAGAGGACACAACAGAATGACAAAACCACCTCTGGAATAATTCTTCTGATCTAAGCCACTTGTTTCTAGCCTAGAACCACAATTCAGATTTTGGAGTTTGCGGATTCCTAGGTCACGGGAGTCACCTTCAGTGTGTTGTAGAGGCCTTTAAGAGCCAATGAGAGAACCCAGGAGGCCTCCACAGCATCAGGGGAGCCATTGTCCTGGCTGGTCTGCAGTAGGTGGCTGATGATAGCGGTGAAATTGATCAGGTAGCGGCTGAGCAGGGTCTTTGGGGAGTCCTGGCCCTCTGACCGCCCTGGGAGACAGGCTGCAGTGGAATCCTGAGACTGGATGAGTTGGTAGTCCTTTACTAGAAAGAAGAGAAAGCACACAGAGGGTTAATTCCATGTTTAATTCTACACACCGGCAAAGTTATTAGAGTGTGCTACAACTGCACTAACCTGTTTTCCTCTTGCGTGTCTTAACATCCACCACTGCAGCATGGTTCTTCTCTGTGAAGTGTTTGAGCAAGATCATGTTGTGCTGTTCGTTGGCGTTGTCAATAAACACTGTCTGTGTACCCACACACAGCACCTGATATACACACAAGAGGAGTCACAACTGAGCTTAGAAAGTTAGGGAACACACTGTACTACTAACCTATACTGTGGTATGTGTTCTAGAGCCTGACCGATAAAGGATTTTTAAGGCCGATAGATACAAATATTTGGTGATTTCAAAATCCGATATTCCGATATATCGGCAGATATATATTTTAAAAAAATAATCCAGAAACGTGTAACAAAACATAAACAGATTTCCCTAACATTAGTTATGTGTAGTTATTTATGAGTCCTCACTAAAATAATATGATAATGCAGTTTAAAAATAAACTTGTTTGTTTTATTGTCACAACAGAACATCAAAATATATTAAATAAATAAATAATAAATAAAAAATGATAAATAAAATGTATAAAAATACAAACTTAAGACATGAAACTTAAAGGGTTAAACACGAGTGTTGCCAACAGGGAGGTTGTAGAGCGCTCTCTGGTGGACAGACTATGCAACACCAACACTCATAACATGGCTGAAGGGTGTTTCGTCCGTTTTTATTTTCTTTTTTAAATATTCATTTATCGGCCATTATAAATGCAGATTCCGATAGTTTGGACAATGCCTAATATCGGCCGGCCGATATATCGGTCTGGCTCTAATGTGTTCTACCTACCTCAGGGAAGCCCACCAGCACCAGCAGGGTGAAGAGGTTGGTGCGTTTGAGAGTTTGTGGCAGCTGCTGAATACAATGGTCAGTGAAGGCAGCGATGACTGTGTTCCACTCGGGACAAGCATTCAGACTGTGTAAAATATCTGCCACTGTGCACGCCCAATCCAGACCAATACGACTGAAAAACAGAAGAAAATAGGGGAAATCTCAATATAACTATAAAAGCAAATGTTATCCTTATCGGTTATCAACAGCACAAAATACAAAAAAAAGAAAGCAGGTTTTTAACTCACACAGGTATAACTCGATCAAAGGACCGATTTGCAGAACATTTTAGTATTATTAAATATTATATAGATTATTGAAGATGGAATTTCAATGCCATGAGTACAGCCTGAGATCAGATTGCTAACTTTTTTTGTGCAACTTAAAGTAAAAAAACAAAACACAGTTGATTCAACAATGTTTATAAGGATAAAATTGAAAATGTTTAGGCACACTTTGTAAAAGAACAGGTAAGGGCATGTAAGTCATTTTTACATTTGCTTTTATCAGGGTAGGAAAATATCTCACATGGCTGTTCTGGATCGTCTAAAATCCATGTCCAAGTGCAGAGTTGTTTTTAGTATTAATATCTGCAGGTGTGTCATCAAGAAAATTGATTTATAAACTACAATACATTTCCCTGGTGTCATCAGGTTTTTATTCTGTTACCTGTCTAAACAGACGGCCCCCAGGCTGAAAAGCAGCTGGGTGGTCTTCCAGCCCTGGGTGTCTGAAGTGGTTGCCTCTGCTTGTGTCAGGAAGTCATATTTGTCAGCGAGGGCCTCTGTGACGGCAGCGTCAGCCTCCATCGGAGGGATTCGGAGCAGCAGCTGACCCAGTAGTCCAAGGGTGAGGTGGAAGGTCTCGTTGAGAGAGCCAGCATTGGAAATGACTGCCCTGAAAAGCTTGGGCAGGATGGAGTTCAGACTGGGCAGAGACAGGGTGCTGCCCTGAGGATACAAGAAATACAAGGTAAATGTTATCTGTGGACGAATGGAAAACATGCTGAAGACAATGCTGAAGCAATTTTGTGAATAGTGAACATATCAGGAACAGAAGTGCCTGTTGGGTACAACATCATTTTGTGTTTTAACTTGACAAAGTGTCAATAGATTTTGGTGTATTTGTTTTAAAAAAAAATCTGTCCATTAAATAAAAAACGGCTACAGCCAGTAGCTGGTTAGCTTAGCTTAGCATAAAGACTGTAAACAGCTTGTCTGGCTCTGCCCAAAGGAAACAAAATGTATAAACACATTATATCTTGTTCGTTTGTGTAGAAAATCTGTACCAAAAAACAATGTTTAAAAATGACACTTTGTGGTTTTATTTAGAGTTATGTGTGGGACTATTTCTTGGCTAGGAACAGTAACGTCCTGGAGTCTCACTGGTTGCCTGGCAACCTCAAGGTGTTGACAAGACTCCAGGAAGTCACTGTACCTGCCCACGAAGTTGTCCGGCACTTAACTCCCCGTAAAACAGTTTTGCTTGGTTTAAACAAACTTGACTTGATAATGTGTGAGTCAGTGAGCTTTAGAGGTGCTGGTTGGCAGATTTTGTTACCTTTGGACAGAGCCAAATTAGCCGTTTCCCATACTTACTACACTTATACTAACTTGCTGCTGGCTGTAGCTTCATATGCAACGCACACATACGAGAGAAGTAGCAATCCTGTCACCCAACTCTCGGCAAGAAAACAAATAAGCGTATTTCCCAAAATGTAGACCGATTTTGATAGCTTTACATAGACTCTCAACCCTACAAACTGGTCTTTGGTTTTCACTTACTGGTTTGGCTGGTGGCAGCATGGCGGCTAGTAGTCCCAGGATCCTCTCTCTGGAGCACTCTGAAAACACATGCTCCTGAAGGGGACCCTGGGGCAGCCTCTCGTCTGTCTCCTTGACAACGTCAGACGCTGGAGAGTTGACTGTTCCTGGACCAGACTCTGAAGCTGAGAGTGATTTTTTTTTTTTTAAACATACAAGGTTGATCCAGACAGCTAAGAGATAGTCATAACCACTAATGAACACAATCAGAGCTGTAATCAGCCTGGTGCAGGTAGTCTCAGAACTTACGTCGAACCACAGGAGAGAGGGGGTCCTCACTGGTCATAGAAGGAGTCTGGCTGAGGCTGGGAGAGTCCAGGGTGTCTTGGGTAACCAGCTTGCTTTTTCCCCCCTCTCCAGTGCTTGGGGGGGACCACACCTCTGGAGGGGCAGGGGGAGGAGAGCCCCTGTCCTTTGCCTTGTTCTCCTTACCTGATGGTTTACTCTAGTGGTGAGAGGATAGCAACAATTCAGTAGGTTAACAGTAGGGGTGCACGATTCAGAAAATGTCACGATTCGATATCGATTTTTAGGCTCACGATTCGATTTAAAAAACGATTCACAGTGTGTGTGTGTGTGTATGTGTATATATATATATATATATATATATATATATATATATATATATATATATATATATATATATATATATATATATATATATATATATACACAGACGTGCTCAAATTTGTTGGTACCCCTCCACAAAAAACGAGGAATGCACAATTTTCTCTGAAATAACTTGAAACTGACAAAAGTAATTGGCATCCACCATTGTTTATTCCATATTTAATAGAAATCAGACTTTGCTTTTGATTTTTTATTCAACATAATATTGTAAATAATAAAACAAATGAAAATGGCATGGACAAAAATGATGGGACCCCTAACCTAATATTTTGTTGCACAACCTTTAGAGGCAATCACTGCAATCAAACGTTTTCTGTAGCTCTCAATGAGACTTCTGCACCTGTTAACAGGTAGTTTGACCCACTCTTCCTGAGCAAACTGCTCCAGCTGTCTCAGGTTTGATGGGTGCCTTCTCCAGACTGCAAGTTTCAGCTCTTTCCATAGATGTTCGATAGGATTCAGATCAGGACTCATAGAAGGCCACTTCAGAATAGTCCAATGTTTTGTTCTTATCCATTCTTGGGTGCTTTTAGCTGTGTGTTTTGGGTCATTATCCTGTTGGAGGACCCATGACCTGCGACTGAGACAGAGCTTTCTGACACTGGGCAGTACATTTCGCTCCAGAATGCCTTGATAGTCTTGAGATTTCATTGTGCCCTGCACAGATTCAAGGCACCCTGTGCCAGGCGCAGCAAAGCAGCCCCAAAACATAACCGAGCCTCCTCCATGTTTCACTGTAGGTATGGTGTTCTTTTCTTTGAAAGCTTCATTTTTTCGTCTGTGAACATAGAGCTGATGTGACTTGCCAAAAAGCTCCAGTTTTGACTCATCTGTCCAAAGAACATTCTCCCAGAAGGATTGTGGCTTGTCAATATGCATTTTAGCAAATTCCAGTCTGGCTTTTTTATGTTTTTCTGTCAAAAGTGGAGTCCTCCTGGGTCTTCTTCCATGGAGCCCACTTTCGCTCAAAAAGCGACGGATGGTGCGATCAGAAACTGAAGTACCTTCACCTTGGAGTTCAGCTTGTATCTCTTTGGCAGTTATCCTTGGTTCTTTTTCTACCATTCGCACTATCCTTCTGTTCAATCTGGGGTTGATTTTCCTCTTGCGGCCGCGCCCAGGGAGGTTGGCTACAGTTCCATGGACCTTAAACTTCTTAATAATATTTGCAACTGTTGTCACAGGAACATCAAGCTGCTTGGAGATGGTCTTGTAGCCTTTACCTTTACCATGCTTGTCTATTATTTTCTTTCTGATCTCCTCAGACAACTCTCTCCTTTGCTTTCTCTGGTCCATGTTCAGTGTGGTGCACGCAATGATACCAAACAGCACAGTGACTACTTTTCTCCATTTAAATAGGCTGAATGACTGATTACAAGATTGGAGACATGTGTGAAACTAATTAGTTTGAAATATCACTATAATCCAATTATTTATTATCTTTTCTAAGGGGTACCAACAAATGTGTCCAGGCCATTTTAGAATATCTTTGTAGAAAAAGCAATAATTCATCTCTTCTCACAGCTTCTTTGCTTTATTCTATGACATACCAAAGACATGCAAGTATACATGATAAAATAGCTTTTAATTTCATCACTTTTCAAGAGGAATGAAGCATTATTTCAATGAGCTGTAAGGGTACCAACAAATTTGAGCACGTCTGTATATATATCCCTTAGTACATTCATGTGGATTTTTTATTTAGTTTATTTAGTATATTTTATTGTCCATATTATTCATGTGGGTTTGTTTGTTATTTGTTATTTTAACATCCTGTACCTGTACATGATGTATGTGTATGTTGTTGTGTGATGTCTGTAAGCTACTGGGACCTTGAATTTCCCCTTGGGGATCAATAAAAAAATCTATCTATCTACCATGTGATTGCAGTAGACATACAATAAAAAATAAAAAAACAAAATAAATTAAAATGAATCGATTTTTGGAATTCTATGAATCGATTTTGAATCAATAGAGCTTGAATCGCGATTCAAATACGAATCGATTTTTTTGCACACCCCCAGTTAACAGTCCAGCAGTATGGGCTCTTGAACTGTAAGAATACTAAATACTGCATTACCTAAATTATAGACTGAACAAGAATAGACTGAATGTATGTATTTCTACCTATTTTTGTACATCAGCTAGAACACTTCCAGACATGTTTTGTGTGTGAACTGAATAATGTGACCTGGTGATCCTCTTGCATCTACGTTTAAAATATTTATAGATGTGTTTAACACAAATATCTGCTCTATTTGTTTTTTTCTGTTCTTCTTCATGCCACTGTAATGATCCACTCCTCCAACATAGATTATTCAATCTTTACATTATCTTATGAGTTGACTTCTGTTCTTTACCTTGTCCCTGGGAGATGACGGGGAGCAGATTGCTGCAGTGCTGCCAGGGAGAGAGGAGGTGTCAGTGGCTGTACTGAGCTCCTGAGAGGACTCTGGAGAGACTGGACACAGCTCACTATCAGAAGCTGATTCATTGGACGACAGCAGAGCCAGCAAGGCTGAGGAACGTAGACCTACGTGTCATCAAGAAATGGAGGATGGCATAAGGTAAAGGGTAAGATAAAGGGTGGCCGTAAAAGCACAAAACATAATTAAATTAAAATACAGGTAAGTAGAATAGAGATACTGTGTGACATATGGACAAACAATGAAGCACCCGCCTTTAACAGCTCAGACATTCTGAAAAGACTTTGTGTTGTTGAACCCAAGTTCAACAAAAAATGTCCAAACAATGAATGGATAGAGGAAACTTATCTCTCCCAAGGTCAATGTTTTGTTTAAAGGAATAGTTCTACAATTTGGGAAATACTCACTCGTTTTCTTGCCACCTTACACGAGACGATCAATACCACTCTTGCATCCGTACGCTAAAGCGAAGAGCGAACAACCTCTATCTAGGTTGTAAAAAATCCTCTTCATCTCTAAAACTCATTAATTAGCACGTCATAGTATCTAGTTTGTTTAATCTGTACAAAACCTGAAATGGCCAGCATGTTGAATTCCTGGAGTCTTTTCATCCCTGTGATTTGCACATTATTTAAGTTTTTCTTCTTATTATTTTTTTACAGAGCAAGGCTAGCCATTTGCCGCTGCGTCTAGTCTTTATGCTAAGCTAAGCTAAGCAGCTGCTGGCTCTGGCTTCACATTTAGCATACAGACTTCTCATCCAAGTCTCAGCAAGAATGCAAATAAGTGTATTTCCCAAAATGTCAAACAACTTCTTTAAAAAATTTAATTTAATTTATTTATATTATTTTTTATTATATTTATTATTTAAAAAAATTCTGGTTTGTACTTACCTTTGCCAGTCTGCCCCTTGAGCAAACAATCAGTGATGAGTTGGGAGCAGTATGTCTGCAGCGCTGAGGCCTGGCTCAAAGTGTTGCTGTCCAAAGACTCTCCCTCCGTCGGCTTCTGACTGCATAGTTCAGACGTGTAGAGGGCCAAAGCAGCAAACAGTAACCAGGAGTAGTTGTGGATGTAGGGCTGGATCAAGCGGTGACGGTCGCTGATTCGTATGGTCACCATGGGGTACACTGTGATCCGATGGGTGGGCAGGTGGCTGCAGATAATAGAACATTCAAAAATAATGAAGTCACAGAAACAACTCAGGAGGTAAACCACTAAAAGGTAAGTGTGTTTTAACCGCATGACAAACGATAAATGTGTCACCTGTCGGGATACTTCTTTGCATTGTAACAACCAAAGCACAGGTCAAAGTCCTCACAGACGTTGCAGTTGATCCTGCTGCCTACAATGAGCCCCTGGCAATGGTCACAGGCGTATTCCATGTTCACCATCTCATGGTCATCCTCATGGCCCTCAGGCTTGGCACCACCTGGTCAAAAAACACACATTCACATTTAGGGTTGCTCTGATGCTCTTGTCAGACTTATGATTAGTGACTGCATGAGTGTATGAGTAGTGGAGTGTATGAGCTCACTGAGGAAGCAGGTCTTGCAGAGGTCCATATCCATGCACTGCAGACATCGGTAGCGGTGCCAAGGTGCCATCCTCTCACAGCCATCACAGGAGATCACCACATTGAGCAGGTCACAATAGCGTGCAATGAACATGTGCATCTGTGGATTAAACCGGGTTAAGTACACAGGATTATTGTCATCAAACTTTCGAGCTTATACTTTGCAAACATTTGCATGGATCCTAGCTTAGTCATATCCTTGTAAATATTTACCTACTTACAGCTTGTCAAACTTCATCAAATGCATAGAAGAAGTTTTCTTGGATTGGGTCATATTATGACAGGAACTAGATATTACAGCATCTACCTCAGACCCATACAGTGTGTGTATGGGTTTGTGAGGGTCTGTATTAAAACAGAAATACACAAAATGTGTGTGTTTCAAACACTCGTGTGAAGTAACGTTAACACACTACACTAAGATGGTGGACAAAGTAAACATTAAACTTGCTAAACATCAGCATATCAGCATGCTAATGTTAGCATGTAGCTCAAAGTACAGATGTGTCTACGTACAGCTTCACAGACCCATAACCATTTATATTACACCTACATCTTTTTGGGAGGTTGCAGGTTGTCTTTAAATGTATTACCTGCAGGACTATATCTGCTCTATTCTTGGGATGCACAGGAAAGAAAACAGAGCAGAGAAGCACTTAGGGCAGTCAGGTTCAGAATTGAGTGCCATTTGTTTCCCCAGACAGCTCAGACACGTTGTTTGCTAATGATTGGACTTTTTTTTAATGCACTGTGATGTACCTTTCTCCTGTCCTCCATGGACTCCTCTTCATCGATTTTGTCGTACCACTTCTCAAACATTCCGTCCATACACTCATCCATCCACTCCTGGTTCTTCTTGTAGTCTGCAATTTCATCCTCCTCTGTCCATTGGCTGAAAATTAGTTTGAACCACAGAAATAATATATCATCTCCGCAATTATACATATATGTACATATTACATATAGTAATTGATTTGAAATAGACTCATGAGGCACAAAGAAGTTTAGACAATTGATTTGCAAAAATGAAAGCCGTGTCTTTTGCTAGCCTTAGCAACTGTTATCAACTGGAAAAATCTTATCTTCTCAGATGGGGCGAATATTACCTGATGGCAATGTCATGAACACTGATGTTCTCCTGGGACATGCTGAGCAGGAGGTCAGGAAACTTGATATTCAAGAAGAGAGGAAGGTCATGTACCTCCCAGCTCATGTCTAGAAGGTGCAACAAGCAGGTCTGCACACATGACAGGGCTGGTAGCAGGGCTCTGGAGAGCAATGAAGAGGATCAGGTTACTCCACTGCACACACACTCGGAATTACACTCATCAGTGCCGCAAGCGCTTTTTAATTTCAGTGAATGTAGTTATGTGTGAACATGGTGCATGTTACAAGGATAACGGCTTACTTCTCATTCAGGCTGCTGAAGCCTTGTACTGCATCCACCAGCATGAGCACCAACTGATGGTAGGAACGCCTCACCTCCTCTACTAGCTTCTGGCCACTGTCTGACAACTGAGAGAAATAACTGAAAAAGACAAAGCAAAAGAAAATCTTCTCAAAATGTACCTGATATTCATATGTCTTGAACCGTCAAATTGTCAACAATTTATCATCTAAGAAACAAATCAATAATGTTATTCCATAATTACAAACTTTGTGACAACGTTGTTCAAAATCACAAATATTCTGAACTGTGCTAGTCTATAGTTTAAACATACAACATATGATGAATTATTTGAGTTACTTTTATTCCAACTGAACTGAAAACATTTTCTACAGATGTACCTGGTGAAGTCTTTCTGGCATGCCAGCAGCTCCTGTAGGAACAGGATGCAGGGGGCTTGGAAGAGATGTGGCTTTCCAAGGGAGTGTAAGCACTGTTGAACCATCTCCAGGACCTTGCACACACTCAGAGCCTGGGCTTTGCTCAGGGACAGGGTCTGCAGAATGCTACAGGAGGAAGATTTGGATGATTTAATCTCATATGGTAGAATTACACAAATTAAAAATGCCAAATAGAAGACTTGCTGTTGTCACCTTGCTGTTGTGAGAGCCTGGTCCCTTATAAAGTTTATGATGTGTTTGAGTATTGGGTAGCAATCCTTGACAGAGGGGGTCATGCGGGGCTCTTCTATAGATCGACAGGACAGGAGGCGCAGGCGTGCCCGACTGAATGGGGCTTTACGGGCGCAGGCCGAGGGTGAGGCTGGTTCCCCTGACAGAGAGGAGAGGCTCTCTGTTGAGCCTCTGTGGCCTTGTCTGCCGTGCCCACAGGAAGATGAGTTTTGCGCTTGAGCATCGGAGGGCTGGCTCTGCCCTGCCTCTTCACACCCTGCGGTGCGAGGTCCTTGTGTGGAGCTGGCCTGGAAGTCCCCTTCCGAGATCGAACTTGAGCGGAGCAGTGGAGCACTGCTGCCCTCTGCAGCTTTGGAAGAGTCGCTGTCATGGCACGATACACCACAAGGGGTGAATCTGAAGAGCAAGAGGCTCTTCTCAATGCACATCTCAGCTACAGAGAAAGCAAAAAAAAAAAAAAAAGTCAGCAAAATAGCATTAAAGAGATAACAGAGTCAGCGAAAAGAAAGAGTGGGATTTGTCTTTAAGCTGAAGTCCTCACCTAGTGTCTCCATGCTAACCTCATCATGGCCCCCTTCCTTCTCGTCAGGAAGATTCATTTTGCTAACTAGGTATCTCTGCTTCATCTCCAACTGACAGGGGGAAAAAACACAATGAGTATAATAGTTCAGTAACATGATGATATATACACCTAACAGCAGATAATCAACAAAAACATGAATCATGTGAGTAACACTCACCATCCATGTTCTGATGCTATCTGCCAATGAATACACCTGCACAAATTCTTCACTGAAACAGGACTTGCAGTCCTGATTGACTACTCATACAAAAACAAAACAGAAGAGACAAGTCAACTCAACCAAGTTAATCAAACATGCAGAATTACCAGGATAAGACACAGCAAGAAGAAACAGAACAGCTTTTGCTCTATGCCAAGCATTACCATAGGTCTTCAGGGCATGGTTGAGGGCTGGTGTGTGGTATACCATGGCTGCCCAAATGGCATTCACAGCTTGATCTGTCTTTGACCCGGAGGCAATCTCGTTCCTCATTGGCTGTTTTCTGCAGGACTGCATGAGGGTCTTCATCAGCTTTGTTCTACTGTCTGTCGGTTCCAGGGAAGGGTTCCAACGGGCAAAGTCCTCCAGGAAGCTTATTAACTCATCAAGAGTCCATGTGTTTGTCTATCACACAGAAAAGCAACAGAGTATTAGAGCATCACCTAGCTGCTGAGGTCAAACTGGATTAAGCAGATGTGACAGTACCTGGTCTGTGAGTGTTTTAGTCTGATTTGTGTCCCTTGTTTCACACAACCCGTGTCGCAGAATGGGTTTCCACAAAGGAGAAGCCTGAACATGGGACATTTTCCCCAGTGGAAGCTCCTTAACAGTGCGTATCTCTGGAATAGACAGAAACTCACAAATATCAGCATTTCAATCTATCATTGAGGGTTGGAAAATTGCTCGAGTATGATATCATTCTGAAACAGTCTGAAATAATTTTTACTCAAATCCAAAGTATGTTTAACAAATCTCTAATTTTCCAAGATCTGTTCATGTAAGTGTCAAATGTACAAGACAAAAAAAAAAAAAAAAAAAACGCCCAACACAGTCATTACTAAACTTTTCGTTGGTTAAGGATTCCCACACTCAAAAAAAAAAAAAAAAAACTTTGTTTGATAAAGGTATAAAACAGTCTCACCGTGGGGAGATTTCAGGGCGAGGGTTCTGGAAGCAAGACGACCCATCAGGCGAGCCACCAGCAGCTGCAGGTCTGACATCCAAGAAATAGTGATATCTGGCAGGCCCATGGCTGTCACAGTGAACTTGTAACCCCACTCGTTATTACTGCTATCAGAGTGGAAGAGGAACTGGAGTTGAGGGCCAGCGTCAAATGTCACCTTCTGAAGGAGCAAAGAGAAACAGCAGGCGTGTGAATTAAATAAGCAACAACGGTGTTTTTCATATGGAGACAACTGAATGGTTTCCCATGTCCTACCTTTGGCCACTTCTCACTTCCAACCTTCATGTCGTAGCGGACCTTCCCACCTCTAGAATCTGTGAACTCTAGGTAGTCGTATCTGTGAATATCAAGAGCACAGAGGATGGGTTCAAAAAAGTCTCACTACGGATAAAGAAATACAACTCAGTACGTCATGTTTCACATCAGTCACCTTTTCTCTGTCTCGCAGCGTTCGTCAAACTCCACCTCAAAGGAGGTAGCACCAGGGCAGGCAAAGATGCTGGTCTCGTGGCGGCTGTTCTCATAGTTGTGAGGTGACTCCATGCTCCAGGTCCTCAGCACCACTGGCTGCTGGGGCTGGTGCCAGCTCTCCTGATCCACCTAACAGTGACGAGGCATGCACTTCATCTTACAGTCGATGGTGGAATGGAACTACTGTAAGTGCATTTAGTCAAGTACTGTACTTGAGTACAAGTTTGAGGCACTTATATTTTACTTCAGTATTTCCATTTCATGCTACTTTTATCTTCCACTCCACAACATGTCAGAGGGAAATATTGTACTTTTTACTACACTTCATTTATCTGACAGCTGCAGTCACTGGTTACTTTACAGATTGAGATTTATACAAACCATATGTATAAACATATGATGCACAGTATATAAAAGAGTTCACTTAGAACCACTTCTACCAACTCAAGCAGTAAAATGATACTTACACATTCAGTAATAGTAATAATCCCATAATATTATATATTAGTATTACACTCACAGAGGCCATTTCCATCAGTACTTTTACTTTTGATACTTTAAGTACATTTTGCTAATATTACTTACATACTTTTACTTTAGTGACATTTTCAAAGAATAACTTTTGCTTGTAATAGTATTTTTGTATTGCTACAATGGATCTGAGTACTTCTACTACCACTGTTTACAGTAGTGGTGCTGTCGTGCTGTACTTTTCCAACCCTTCACGCCCTAAATACTGGTCTGCATTTCCACCTCACCATTCCTAAACATACAATGGGATACGAGGCTGTATAAATTGTGGTACACTAAGGTCAGAGTGGACTGACCTTAGAAAAGATGTCTCCAGTATCACTGGACAGGCTTCTGAGTAGCTCGACCAGAGCGGAGAAGCTCTTCAGCAGCACACTGTGTGGGATGTCCAAAGAGCACAGCTCCAGGAGTAAAATCATCTGCCAGGACCAGAACAAATATTATGTTCACTCAGCATGGTCGACTTTATTACTGTGCAGGAAGGCAATTCAAAATCACGAGATAAGATTGCATTACCAGTTGTCTGAAGACTGTGGCTAGGATGGAGCTGCCGAGTTTGTCTGTAATATCAGTACCAGTGTACCTCCCCAGCAGAGAACCAAGGACACCTTTGACACTTCCCAGGAACTGATCCACATCTATTGAAAGAAAGAAGAAGCATTTTGTCAGACTGAAAGCATATCCTCTTGTCCACTCCTTGATGAGTTCTACTCAGTGTCAATGTTCGTACTGAACCGTTACACAACTTATTCATGTTGGATGACCACATCAGACTGATCAGCACCAGGCTGTGAGCTCTAATAAACACAGAATCTAACCATGAAAGTAGGAAGCTGTAATATCACACATCTCGCAGTATCTCACATTTTAGTAGAATGTGTCTGGCAAGCTCCATAGCGATAGCGGTGGAGGCTCCTCCTTTGAGCTGTAGGTAGCACCAGGAGAGCAGACTACCCTGCAGAGCCCAAAACAAGGACAGCAACACTGTCCTGCTGGCTCCACTATTCTCATCCATCATCATCACCTCACACTGAGAGATGGGAGACAGTTGAACAGAGAGGAACATTAGAAAAGGTACATGGAGAAGCGGAGAGGGGCGTTGATAAATGGTAAATAATATTATGAAAGAGTTGAGACGATTCCAAGCTACTGTTGTGTTGATCGTGTGTGTGTGTGTGTGTGTGTGTGTGTGTGTGTGTGTGTGTGTGTGTGTGTGTGTGTGTGTGTGTGTGTGTGTGTGTGTGTGTGTGTGTGTGTGTGTGTGTGTGTGTGTGTGTGTGTGTGTGTTCTGCGTCAGAGGAGGCCTCACCTCTCTTGTTGCCACCAGCAGCAACGTCTCCATAACTGACAATATGGGGCTGATGTCGAAGTCTGAGTGGGCTCCTTTAGGAGGGAGCAGGAGAAGGCCACTTGGATCCTGATCACTGCACAGAGAAAACACAGCTGCTGCTGATCCACTGTGTTGGGGATGTGTACGAGAATATGATAATGAGTTTGTGTATCTACAACCTGCTTACCTGTAGTAGTTACAAAGCGATTCAAACGTCACCTTCACTGACTCTGGCTGATCATGTTCTGTAATGTTTTTCTGTAAAAAGGCATATCATCATATTATGATTATAATAATTCTGATATTAGTATTATCATTAGGGATGCACCGATACCACTTTTTTTCAGACCAAGTACATTTGGGTACTTGCCGATACCGAGTACCGACATGAGTACTTAATGATACCATTACAGTTCTAACAATTCATTTGAAAACAAGCATTATTTGCACCTGAATGCATCACGACTTTACTAGGTGTACCTGAATGCACCATGAAGGCCCATCGGTGCCCACGCGCTTTACCGTTCGTGGTTTGTTTGTTTACATAACACACAGAGAAGGCAAAATGTTGGCACATAGGTGACAATAGGGAAGCATGAGGAATTGAACAGTTATTTCTCCATCATCTCAGACTCTGGCAGTGGTCATGGTGTCTGGAAAGGTAAATATGCAGGCTACCGGTAAGCTACACTGTGTCGTTAGCTACAGACCAGGATTTTTAACTGTGTTTAAGCAAGCTATTTGCCAACGGTAGGTTAACGTTACCTGTTGCCAAGTGTAGTGCTAACTAGTTTCACAAGCAGCGATGCATGAAGTGGTATTGGGTGCGGTATCGGAGTAGTAGTAGCCTACACATGATTTGCGGCAAAACCGCAAAGTTGGGCGCAGAGCAGTTTTACCGCAGATCATGTGTAGGGGGCTTATGAGTATGAATACATAAGCACAGACTCAATACTGGTATTGGTATCTGTGCATCCCTAATTATCATCATTATTTTTTGTATTAAACTCACCATCATGTCGAAGAGTTTGTCCCGCCTGATGCGTTTATCGGGGAAGAAAACAGCTGCTCCATTAAGAATGGCCTTGACTGTTTCCTTGTGCAAAGATTTTTCCACTAATGTCTCACCCTCTGGACCATCCACAACTGAAACACAAACAACATAAATATTATTGCTGCACAGATTCTTACAAATTCTTACAAATAAATCATGAAAAACTACTACTGCCCAAGGAATCTTTACTGAGAAATTTAAATGAAATGTGACCACTGAACCAACGACTTTTTACTACTCGCAGTTGTATGAAAGCTGACAGGGTTCTTACTGTGGCAGAGGTGAGTGTAGAGTTCACAGACAGCCCTCACAGAGTCAGACAGAGGCTCTGCACTGCTGGACGGGGATGGACAAGCCGCTGCTGTGGCTCCCTCATCTGGCCCTCTGCTCTCCTCTGGGCCCCGGGGCTCCAGTGGGTTGGGCAGCATGGGGAAACAGTTCTGCATCAACTGGAGCAGCAGAACTCTGCTCTTCAACACCACCTCTCCCTCACTGAGACAAAGACATATGCTCAATTACTTTAATATGTCTGGACGGCTACCAATGGCTGAGCAATGAGCCTGATTGCGCCAAATGGTTTCTGTACTAATGACTGTAGGACAAAAACCAGCCACGGTGACAGACAGTACGACTACTCACATGTCCCTGAGTTTACTGTAGAAGTTCCAAAAGAGGTCCAGGCCGAGACCACTGAAGTCTAGAAGATACTTCTGCTTGCATTGAGAGGCATCCTGCAGAAATGGAGAGAGAGGGCAACAGTCTTCGACGCCATCACACACACAAATATACGACACATAGCGTCATGAATATGAAGTACCCGCTGTCCCTCAAAAGTTCAGCAGTACAGTAAAAGGAGACATTGCAATGTCTCCTTATGACTACAAGAGGGCAGACTGACCCACTGTAAATAAAATAATGAATGTAGTGAAAGCAATGAAGAAATTAACACATTCAGAAATATGTTACCAAAGGAAATGTGGTATGTTGGTCTTACAAATAGAAGACCGGAGTCAAGTGTCTCTCAGTTCAGTGGTATGTTAACTGGTAATATTGCTCATGAACCGTAGTGCTGCCTGACACAAAGAGGGTGTGTCTACTCGCTCTCAGTCTCTCTAGCTGGTGTTGTGTAGTGCAAGGTCCAATTTAAAGAGTAATAAGAAAATAAATGTTGGAGGTAGCTTTTTTTTTTTAACCACAGTGATTGTCACCATTGGCCCTTATGCAGTGTGGTTCCATAAAACACTTTTCCTACAAATATAACATAAATAAATAATAAATAAATAATATTATTGATATTTAAATGATTACAGTAATAGTAGTCTATATCCATGACGTTCCACTTCCGGGATTGCTAGAGTGCAGTCGGAAATATTTTTTCTTTTGGGCCAGATGTCCCGTTACCTTCCGCTTTCTTTGAGTTGGAATTTTAAACTCTGGTGGATTTCTGAGGACTATGGTTAACTGCTCCTCAGATCTCTGCAGGGTAAATGCAGACAGCTAGCTAGACTATCTGTCCAATCTGAGTTTTCTGTTGCACGACTAAAACAACTTTTGAACGTACACGTTCCACTAAAACAAGTTATTTTGCAGCGGCACCATGGCTCTGTCCAGCTGCCCATGATGATTTTGATTGTTTAAAGAAATGCCAATAAACCAGAGCACATTTTTCTCCCATCCCGGAATGCTGTGTGGACTAGCCAGAACCTCCTCCGCAGCGCTGTGGAGGAAGGTCTGGCAATGCGAGACTACAGCAATAGTGTTTAGTAGTTACCATGTCTCGCGTAAGCTGTTGTATGAAGAAGAGTGTCTTGTTAAGTAGACAAAGGCCAGTGACAGCATCACAGTCGAAGCTCTCTCCATCTGTACTGAGGTCGTCCAGGTCTCCGAGCCTCTCTGCCCCGGGGCATAGATAGCCACTGAAGGTGAGAGACTGCACTCCAAGGCGCTCAGCAGAGTCCTGCCTGGTGCAGAGGAATTTGACCATCAGGAACTGGGAAGACAAGGAAACGGAGGAATAAGAGGTGGGGTTACTTGATGAAGACAGCAAACGATGGCCTTCGTTTAGCATACTTTAGTATGTAGCAATGCTATTTTTATTGTATTTTGGAAGCCCTGAATACTAAATAACAAAATGTCTGCATCGTGAAAACATAATTTTAGAAGCACAACAGTGTTACGGAATAACTGGTTGATGCAGTGTGTAGTGTACCTTTGCAACGCGACACTGCTGCAGCTTGATCTCCACGTCGTTCCAGTCATCCTCGAGCTCAAACCAGCCAATCGGCTCTTCCTCTGACTGTGCTGGAATCTTCACACTGCAGGTCAGGTGACAGGATGGTGTGTCAGCCGTTCACACAAACCACTGAGGCAGACCCCCACACTTCCATAACTCACACAAACTCACTATACTGTATTAGTATTAACATGTAATATATTTAGCAGCATGTACTCTTCAACACCAGTACTCTTTTTTGCTAATCGTAGATGTCTTCTCTTATTAAAGGGATAGTTCGGTTGTTTTGAAGTGGGGTTGTATGAGGTATTTATCCACAGTCAGTGTATTAGCTACAGTAGATGGCAGTCGGCACGCCCCAGTTTAAAGAAACAGACCAGAGTACCGACACGGAAGCCAAGCAATGTATTGCTGTGGACGGGGGCAGCAGGTAAACGTAATTTAGCCACAAAATAAATAAATATCAGTTTAAAGCTATAGCGCGTAGTTTCTGTCGCCCCCATGAGGAATTCTAAGCAATGACAACAAAACTGTCGGCGTGTCCACATGATACAAGCCTTCCATGACCAAAAGCACACTAAACTAAAATATCAGGAATTAAAAAAAAAAAAAAAGAGATAGCTATAAAGGGATCCTTACTTGTCTTGAATAAATTGTTTGTAGTCCTTGTAGTCCCATGCGTCGTACTTTTTGAACCTCTTGAAATGTTTCTCTGCATCAAAGGGGTCTTCATCCTTGTACGCAAACACCAAGCCGCATTTTGCTCCAATGGCTCCTTTTCGCACCTGATCACACAAACAGAGATTATGTCTTACGTACAGGAATCCTCTATCGCTGTCGGAGTGATCAAAATTTTCAATAAAAATGGTGAAATCAAATGGAGCCTCACTTTGATCTTCATCTGAGTGACCTGGAAGTTACTCTGGTCCTCTGTCGACAGGATCACACTGGCTTTCTTCCTGCCACTTTCTGTAAGAAAACCTTTGGAGCAACAAAAACTTTCAGTTATACTCGAGGGCACGTTTATACTTAAGGCTAAAGGCATTTTTAGCCTATCTATGGATTTAATATTATTGGTATTTTCTAATGGAATAAGGATGGTCTCAGTTGTACCGTCTGCAGTGGAGGATTCTGCGAGCATGTTCTCCGGCCCTGATTTCTCTTCTTTACTCTTCACATCACAGGCCTGTAGGTGCAACTGGAGGGGCTTCCCTGTAATGAGACACAATGCGCTATGACATAGTGCATTTTCTGTGACATACATCATAGTTAATCAGTTTCCATACAGGTTATAATTTCATTCCTGTACTGGAAGGCACACTGAACTGCAGCTTTGTAACCAAATTAGCAATTTCCCACTGTATAATCTACTAATGCATCTCCTCCTTGTAGGCTAAGCACTTTCTCTCGTCGGCCTATGGTTTCAAGTGGCCTTGTGTGAGTGAGAGTAAAGGGGGGATGGCCACCTTACCATTGCGATTAAGTAGTCGCAGCCTAACGGAGGCCATAGACATGATGAGGGAGGAGGCCTTGTACTCGGTCTCTAAATGTTCGCTGATGCAGGACAGGGCTTGGAGCACTTTTGCCACACTGCCTCTGGCCAGAGCAAAGGCCAGGAGGGTCATTTCTGCATCAGGACTCACACAGCAGCTACACAGGAGCAAAAAAAAACAAAAACACAAGTTGGTTTTGGGGTACCTTTAGTCATATTAAATAATAATTTGTATCTCTATTTCAGAGTGTCAGAGTTATTTATTTCATGCATGGTCATAACTTCTCAAGTCAATTTCAAAACACTCACGTTGTTCCTATTGTCCATGCTGGCTGCAAAGCATAATTTATCGACCTTAGACTGTTAAAGCCAGATATTAGCTTTAGTTCAACTTTAGAATGCATTTTTGCACGAGGACTTTAAATATTGTTACCTTTTTACATACAGTGAAATTGCTTAAAAATAGATCTCTTTGCGGCCGGTATGGACAGATGGAATAATTACAGTAACAAGTAACCCTTTCAACGTGCATATAGGCATGACTTTAAAAAACCTATCCTTTAAAGCTGCCACCCAGCAATAAAGCACGATTAAACTCAGAGACTTACTCTACGACTACACTTGGCTAAAGCATTACTCAGAATACTATACAGATATCATTAATTTGATAAATGAAAAGTGAAAACGACCCCAATCATTCTGGCTTTGGATGTTGTAATTCCTGCAGAGCTTTAAGACTGGCATGTAACAACTTAGTTTGTTCAACATCTTAATATAGCAATAATATCACAATTTAACACTGGGCTAATACTGATCAATGGCAAATACTATTTCTATACTATATTCACTCTCAAAAAGTTTGGATCAAACAGACCCACAGCCAACTGTGGGGTCTCCCCTAAACACAGTATATCTACGAAATGATGAAAACATTTGGATCAAAAAATGTCTAGGCAAACTATTTTCCCTACAACATTTCTTTGTTTGAAATTTGTTTTTAAACTCCAGTAAAGACCAAAACTGCCCATGATTAGATGTATCTCTAACCATGTTGACTGTATGTGTGAATAAACATAGTCTACAGTAATAATCTTGACAATTAACTGATGAGATTATTTCACTCATGTTGTTGCTGTTGCTGTTGTCGATAAGAACCCTGACCACCACTAAAGGATTTACAGTACATCAAATGGAATGGAAATAGTGCATCATCGCCCCACTAAATCAATACTTTGATTTTAGCCTGTTTTCATTGTGAGGGTGGCAGCATTATGAGCTCAGTGGGTGAGTGTGCTGACGTAATCCCGGCAAGTCCTTACTCTGCTATCCTGAGAAGAAATCCATCCACCTCCTCCAGGATGTTCAAAGAGAAGAACTTGGGGAACTCTGTGGATGACGGTGTTAGGGACAACGGTGGCATGTGCCGGAGGGCTTTTCTAGGAGAAAAATAACACCAAAAAAGTGCTCAGAACCCAAGCGCTACACACCTACACACATTCCAGCATTCTATTTTTTTACATATGCAAAACCATGAGTGGTGCGTCTTACTGTGTGCTCTGAAGGACAGTCTGAGCCAGTGCAGGGTTAGTCTCCATGGATGCGGTGACCAAAGAGGTGAGGAGAGACAGGTACCAGATGGCTGAAGCATCCGAAACAGACACCTCTTTACTCTTGGTAATCTGATAGCCCAGCGTCTTCAAGCCATGAATCCGTGTGTCACATCCGTCGCTCAGGCACCGCTTGATGTTGATTTGGATGTCTGGTGTTTTGGTAAAGAGATAATGTAGTTAGCAGACTGATGGAATCCAGCATGCAAAAATGCCATAAACTGTTGCTTCATTCTCTGAGAACATAAAATAGCTCTGTTGATTGAGGGAGACACAAATGAAACAAATCACCTGTCCTAATAACTATGAGAAGTTAAAGGTACTCTAAGCGATGTGACGCGTTTTTTAGGCTACAACATTTTTTGTCACATACAGCAAACATCTCCTCATTATCCGCGAGCTGCCTGTCCCCTGAACACACTGTAAAAAAAAACACAGTCTCTGTAGACAGCCCAGGCTCCACAAATGGCAACAAAAACAAACTGTGCCAACCTGCACCACAAACCATAACAAACAGTGTTCCAGCCAATGACCGACAAGAAGGATTTGGTTGAGCCATCACTGCAGCAGCGTTAGAACGTAGGCTACTTCCACAATGCGCGTTCATGACTCAAACAACTCCTTCTTGTCGGTTATTGGAACACTGTTATGTTTCGTGGTGCAGGTTGGCACAGTTTGGTTTTGCTGGCGTTTGTGGAGCCTGGGCTGTCTACAGAGACCGCGTTTTTTTTAGTTTTTTTTTTACAGTGGACAGGCAGCTCTCGGATAGTGAGGAGATGTTTGCTGTATGTGACAAAAAATGTTGTAACCTAAAAAACACATCACATCACTTAGAGCACCTTTAAATCAACACAAAGCCAGCCAATGAAGTTCAATTTGCTCATGAGATTTAGCAAATTGTTCACAGCCACGATGCACATATTTACACAAAAAAACAAAAAAAAAAAACAAAAACAAAAAAAAAACAGGGCTGTGACTGATTTAGCCTCTAGTTAGACCTGCAAACACCAGGACTGCTTTCAAAATACATGAATTTGTCACCATTATCTGAACCTCTGCTAATATTTGACCGCTCAATCGATTCTCACTTTCTGTTATCCTCATTCATACAAATATCTCTTAGCAAAAAATGAGTTTGTTAGTTTTAGCCTAGCTTCTGTTTGGCAAGACAACTTCTGATAAAAAGGTGGATGTGGGGCCTATTTGCTACACCAGGGCTGTCAAACTCAACTTCCCAGAGGGCCACACTGGAAAATAAGAATCACATCAAGGGCCAGACGTGTGGAGTTTATTGACATGCTTTTATTTAATCGAAAAAGTCAAATATCTTTGACTGTCTTATTGCATGTGTCATATAGTCTTCTCACTTACAGTTTGGTCAACTTAAAGTCCTATAGAAGTCAGGAAGTTCCTCCTCAGCCACCATAGGAAAAAAAAAGCGCCCAAAAACGTCAGAAAAAGTGACAAAAACTTTGGCAAAAGTGAAAACAAGATTGGAAAAAGTTACAAATTGTCAAAGAAAATGACGTCAGAAAAAGCGACAAAAACTAGGTGGGCCAAAATGTATTGCGAACATAAATTGATATGCGGGCCGGATCTCAATCTGCGAGGGGCCGGATTTGGCCCGCGGGCCTTGAGTTTGACACGTGTGTGCTACACAGATGGCCCTTTAAGACCTGAAGCAGAAGATGGAAATCCTGAATGTAACCCCTATCTGCAGTGCCTGGATTTGACGTTTAGATTCTAGCTGAATTCAACCCCAGGTTCACGGAACCTTGCATGAGGATTCAAAGTGAGGCACTTAACCACTAAACTATCAAAAAAAAACAGCAACTTCACAAAAGGGGTGGAAATGGGATAGACAGTTCCTATATAAGAATTAGTGATGGAATTCACAAGCCCAAGATACATAAACACTCAACTAAGCAGACGGACGGACAGGTGGTGACTCACAGGGGTGTGTGATGTTGGCATTCTCCAAGAGAGCTACGTAGCCTGTTACATTGCTGGGGATGCGGATATCTCTAATCTCCTGCAGAGAACGCCGGTTTTTCCCGACAGCAACGGAAACCAGCTGAGGCATATAGCTGTGGTCGTTGGAAGCCACGGCAATGGCCAGACGTCTCAAAACCACATCTGGTTTCATTTTCAATCTGGGCACAGTAAAGAGACGAGTTTCCACGTTAAAAATGTATCATATATATACATATAGGAACGAAAAACGGCACTCAAGGATCAGGCTGCCTTGAGTCTCATTTTAAAGACACCCCCTTGCCTTATCCAGTGTGAGCGTGCACTGCCGTCCGACTGCCAGAAAGTTGTAGTTTCCCCGTTTGTCATCTTGTAAACGTCTGCAACATTGGATGAAGCTTCTATTGCGCTGTAGCACTGTGTGACCACCTTGACTTTATCCACATCCGGATCACGGTCCAGCTCTGCTCTGTACTGGATATCCAAATCTGAAAGACACAAATAAAGATCAGGACGACTCTCTCAAAGCTGTGGAAGACAGACACAGTTCTAAATGTCTTACTGCAGTGTTACCATATTCTCAAAATACACAGGAGAACATTCAGTTAAAATCCCTTATTCAGCACGAGCCGGCTACTTTATGTATCCGAAGCTCTGGTGTTCACCTTTCTCCTTCTGCAAGAGGAATTCCAAGAAGTCCTGGACCACACTGGACCTCATGGTGCAGATACTGTTGTAGCCCTCTAAAATAGGGAAAGGGATGGCGCTGCTGGGAATACGATTCCTGTGTAAGAATTTAAGGATCTTAGAGGCATGTGCCCCTAACCGGTCTTTGGTCTTGGAGAATATGTCAACAAAACCTGTGTGAAAGGAATACAAGAAAAAGAAAAGGGTGGAAAGATATGCAGGGTTAACTCTTCTGCCAACTACTGACAATACCTATTCAAATAAGGATGAAGGCTGGATGAACAATCCTGGTAAACAAATCACATCTCATACCTGGAGTGAGGGAACACGCCTGTAGCTGTCTTATCACGTGACTCAGCTCTCCCTTTAGATTAGCTCCATTGGAGTTCTTCAGAGCAATCAGCATGCTCTCTACATCCACCACCCCATCCCCCTCTGCATCAAACTGTCCAAAGGCCTGAGACAGGAACAAAGACAGTACACATTGTGACACTTTCTAATCACTCCCATTCCTGCACAACATTACACACCTTATACAGGTATAGCCTAAAGCACAAATTGGCCAATAATGTTGTATCCTTCATTCATAGGGCACACACAATGATCTACCTCCATTGCTTGTTATCAAGTTATATAGATTTTATGTCTGTTTAACATGTGTTTTTTTGACAGGAAAAGGGAAGGTAGTAGCTCTACCTCTAAATGCTCACAGGGGTTGGATTTTTGAACCAATGTAGCCTATAGTATTTAAAGTATAGCAGTCTACCAGCACAAAGCCAAATGCAGACTAAAGTACACATTCAATGGTCAGTCCATTCATCTACAAGCTTTGGTTAGACAACAAATGTCAGCCAACAAAGCAGTGTGTTATGCTGCAAGAGGCCAAAGCTGAAAATCCAGTGACAATAAACCAGACAATCAAAGGTGACATCTGGAAAAATCATTCGTCTGACTCATTGACTCACACCTTTGCTCAAAAACTAAACAGATTACAGGATACCATGCCCACCCAGGACCTCAATAGGCTATCATATTTACTATCACTCATCATTAATGTGCACGGCAACAGCTGTCAACCATTCATTCTCATACCAGGGACAAGAACGACAATAATAGACGATGACATGTAGTTAATGACATTTTACGTGACTTGCGAGAGGCACGTTTGCTTTTCTGTGGCTCTATATACCTCTTCACATTCATCTCTCGGGGCATCTCTGCTCTCCAACATCTCACAAAATTGTTCCACATTGACATGCTCTTCTCCTCGGTTTAACCGGTCCTCCAGCCACCGCACCAGGACACCCTCGTTCCCGGCTAGGACAGACTCCTGAATGGCGACACCTGAGTCACTAATGCGAGCTGCCGCTTCTCTCAGTTTCACTTGCTCTAAGAGTACCCCGGGGCTAGGTGGTCCGCCGGTGGGCACGGGCAGGTTATTCGATCCTCTTCCGCTTTTTCCAGAACCGGAGCCACCACCGCCTCCGACACCGACGGCATTGGCCGCAGAGGCCGGACTTTCTTCCGCGAAGCCGGGGCTCTCCGTTTCTACGTCTTCCTCGTCGCCGCTGCCTCCACCGCAGCCGCTCTCTGCGTTCCCCATGTTTGTCTCACCGGCCTAGGGCTCCCCGAAAATCTCCGCGGCCCACTGGGCGTCAGTTTCGAAACGGTTATATCGGTCTGTACACAGACCTCTAACCTACAGCTAGAGATCTGCCTTGCCGTTCACTACTACCGCATTGACGTACTGTACGTTAGCGTGCCTGAAACGTCCTTAGCGTCATCAGTTTGCACATGCGCTGTGGTGTTCCTGTACACGGAAGTAACTGTGTTGACAATTTTGAAAGTGGAAGATATGTGACGCAAATGGATGAAATACCAAAACATTTAAATGAACAACATGCTCGGCTATGTATTGGTCGCGTTTCTAGCACTGGCAGTTTTGTTCATTCCTCACGAGTGGGCCGTTACTTTTGGATATGGACCAAACAAGGGGCCGCCTTTGCGGCTCCTGAGCAGGCGTGAATTATCAGTATACGACGGGGAGGAAGGCAGCAAGGGCCTTTACCTGGCCATACTGGGGCACGTTTTTGATGTACACAAGGGGCACAAGCACTATGGACCTGGTGGTGCTTATCACTTTATGGCAGGTGATTCGCCGATTCTCACAGAGCCCATATTGTGTTTGTCTAAGCTAACAACCACAGAGAGATCTCTTAATGTTTTTAAAAGTGTTTAAACATTGTCTGATGCTGATGAACAACCCGAACCGTCAACACACTTAAATCAGGAACATGAATTCCAGTCTTTTGATGGCACATACACAGCTATAGTACATTACACTGCAATGTCTATATTATATATGCCTATATGCATTTTCAGGCAAAGATGCCTCACTGGCCTTCATCACTGGGGACTTCACAGAAAGTGGCCTGACAGATGATGTGTCCAGTCTGTCCCCACTGCAGGTGATGGCCCTTTATGACTGGCTGGCCTTCTATCAGAGGGAATACCAAAGTGTAGGTATGTGATGTTTGTCCCCCAAGTCTTTTAATGTCAACTTTTTGAATAGCACATGTATTTTTTTTACCAAACAAAATTAGTTGGCAGTTACCTTCCCACCATCTTGTACGATCAGGTTCAGTTCAGCTTTATTAAAAGGTATTTGCTGACATGTAGTGTAGATTCTAACATTACTCCTGTGACCGTTTTTTTCTATGCACATTTTTTAAATTGCTCATCAGTAGCCTACTACATTAGGGGCCTTAAGGTTCCCATGGCATGAAAATTTCACTTTATGAGGTTTTTTAGAGGCTAGAAATGGTGATAGGTGTAAACCGAGCCCTGGGTATCCTGCTCTGCCTTTGAGAAAATGAAAGCTCAGATGGGTCGATCTGGAATCATATGAGGTCATAAGGAGCAAGGTCCCCTTAGAAAAAGGTATGCATTTATGAATGTCAGATAAATTAAACAATTAGGCCAGAAAAACCAACGTTTGGACAACTCCAGAGTATGTAGTGTGAACTAGTTTAGCTCCCGTTTCTCCATATCTGCCACAAGCCGAGTCTACAAATGGAAATATCCTGAAGAGCCACAGCTTGTACAGTATTTTGAATAGCTTAGACTGATGTGTAATGTTTAACCTATTGCTGATTTAGGTGGTTCACCTCATTTCTTATCAATTGACATCCATCATCTTCATCACCAACCAACAGCCTTCTATGTTGAATTTCAGGTCTGTTAATAAGCCGGTTCTATAGCGAGACTGGGCAGCCCACAGAGGCCCTGTTGCAGGTGGAAGCATCACTAGCAGAGGGCCAACGAATCAAGGCCCAGTCTGAGGCAGAGATGGTACACTTCCCAGCCTGCAACTCAGAGTGGAGCGCTGCCAGGGGAGGAAGAGTCTGGTGCTCCATTAAGAGGTATGGAAATAGTTCTGGCCTAATCAAATATTAACAAGCCTACAGGGCATATGATGCAATGCTGTGATGTACTGCTTACCTGTATTGGAGCATGTCTTACATTAGCAGGCGTTATTGGTATACATCAGGATTAACAGTACTGATTGGTTTTGTTTTTCCTCCAGCGGTGGAGTGGAAAGAGGCTGGGCAGGTGTCCCGCGGAAGCTCTTCTCCCCAGGCTCCAGTAGTGTTCGTTGTGTCTGTGTTGAAGACCCATCTGCAGCAGAGGAAGACCCCAACCTGCAGAAATATGACGGCTGCCCTCCGCATGCCGACTCATGCTCTGTTAAAGAGTTCTAATCTCTAGGCCAGCCCAGAAAGTGGACATATTCACGGCCTGGTTTTTAACAGCACAATCCTCAGGGACTTTTGACTTATTCACAATAAAAGAGGAAGAATTAAGAAAAGTCAATGAATTGGTTTTTGATGACATTTATGTAAAGTTGTCCTCCCTTTCTCTAAAAGGATACACCAGGAAGAGACAGGCTAGATATCTGAGCATACAGATACAATATAATGTGCATAAAAGATTAAACAATGTGCATAAAAGATTAACATAGGCAAGATTTAGGTTTGTCACAATGACAAGCACAAACTGCATTTAAGTACAAAACAGTTGTAGTGGTCAAAAATATCACACATTTATCTGTACAATTTAACAATACTTAAAGAGGCCCCACTACTTCGCCACGTCTCCACATTCTCCCCAATGATCGGAAATGTCGTGTAATCTTGATAAAGTGCACCCGTTAGGCTTAGAAATCAAGAAGCGTTAAATGTGATGGGTCAAGACAACAACTTGACTCGAGGCAACATTGTGGGGACTATGATCTTCCTACGAGGACCTCATGGCAGATAAAAAAATGGAATGTTATCATTTGGTGACTGATTCTGAAATATGATTTAAGAATATAATAATGGCATGTAAAGGCTACAAATTAAATGACATGCACAGGCATAATAGGCATTTCTGTAACTGAAGAGAATTGTTGAGAGAATTTTGGACATTTATATATTTATATTTATTCCTTTGTGATAAAATCGGCTTTTTCAGGTCCCATTTTCCCAACTTGCTATGTTAAAAAGTAAGCGTTCTGTTTAATTTGGCTGATGCCTACACATGATAGACTATGTACCAATGGTGGAGAAAAACAACCCCATGTCATGAGAAATGTCATCCTTGTCCAGTTGTGCCATATTTCACCTCTAACAGTAAAGTAATTCAATGTCCATGTTGTAATTCTGAATCAAACTGGATCTATCTAGATTAGATCACACTTGGAAATGATGCTCATTTATAACCCCAGTTAAGTTACTTTCCATTTATATCCTCTTTGTCTGTCCCACTTTATCCAGTCAGTACAGAACTGGGGTGACAGACAGAGTTAAAGATGAAAGATTACAGAAACGTGTCGATAGTTCCGTCCTAGGAGATTTAGTGATCTAGGGGTATTTTACACGTTTGCTCTGCTCTTGGTTGACAGCAGCTCTCATATAAATGTAAGTATTCATTGTGTAGCATTGAATTTCTGTCTTTGGGCAGGTCACATAGCATAAAGGCTGCTGATGGTGAAATCCCAACAGAACAGGAAAAGAAAAAAAAAAAAAAATCATCATTGAATTGAAATTACCTGCTTGTGATAATGCGAGTTAATCATTACAAACATCAACGGGCTTGGGAAATTGATTAACAAACAGACCAGCCATCATCGAGCTGGAGAGCTGCTTATATCCACTTTAAGATACCTTGATCAAAACAGAAACAAGAAGACAATGTTTCACTTTCTGAAACGTCCTCCTAGAACATTAATAGTTTTTTTTTTTTTTTATAGACTGGAATAGTATAAAGATGATGGTCCATAATTGTCCAGGAATCTCTTGTTAGTATGTCCTGCTACTGATGCTCCTTCTCCTGGTGTGCCTGAATAACTGTGCCAAGTTGGGCCTGGCATGGCTAGTGTCAGAGGGCGGTGGATATCCAGGCCACTGCATTACGATACCCCACCCAGAGTTAGTACATCGAAGCAGATGTCACACACCCTCACCGGCTTGTTCAAGTCAAACTTGATAATGGGTATCTCCTTTATAGAGCACTTGTGGCACAACAGGCGCCCACAATGGCGGCTGGAGTCAAGGAGGAGACACAGGATTAATCATACCATTTGACACAAAATGAAAACGTAAAATGAAATTAATAAAAAAAGTATTATTTATTGCACATATAATAAAACAAAAGCCGTACTAACCAGTGATGTTTCCGCGTTGTAACACCAAACTTGGCAACACATTCATAGCAGTTGGAGCCATCGCACCAAGGGGGCTCTTTGGACAGCATATCTAAACCAATGAAGAAGAAAAAAAGTTATCATGGGGGTCAAATACATTGTAATCTCGCTTTGCCAGACCATCTACACGCTGCGGAGCGTGGAGGGTGTGGCTAGTCCACACAGCATTCCAGGATGGGAGGGAAAACGTGCTCCGGTTTATTGGCATTTCTTTAAACCAATCACAATCGTCATGGGCGTCGATAAGCTCCGCACAGATCCGCTGTTAAATAGTTGTGCGACAGAAAACTCAGAGTGGACAGATAGTCTAGCTAGCGGTCTCAATTTAGCCTGCAGAGATCTGAGGAGCAGTCAACCATAGTCATCACAAATCCACACGAGTTTGAAATTCCAACACAAGAAAAGCGCAAGGAAACGGAAATTACATGCATCCAGTGGAATTTCCTACAGCACTGGAGCAATCCTGGAAGTGGAACGTCAAGGGTATAAACTAAATACATTGTATCAGAGCATGTAGGGCTGTCGTTTAGTTTTCTCAGTCGCTTTGGTTCATTTCTTAAATCGTCCTTGACATTGGCTAAACAGTAAGTGCATTTCCCAAAACAATTCGTACAAACAGCACCACACAATGGATGACCTGCAAAAGCCCGTAACTTGCTCAAAATCCTTACTTTATCTCCCAAAAGTCGATATTTATTTTAATGGACATGTCAGTGCTTCAGAATAAAGCGTTGTCATTATTTACATTTTTTTGCCCATTATTATTTATTTTTATTTTGTCAATATAACAGTATTTTCTGATGTAAACTATGGCTAAGGATTTGATGAGGATTGAAAATTCTTCCGTATGGCATATATCAATTTCAGCAGTACAGTTACACATTACAGTATTAAATTGTAGTAGTAAATTGGACAGGATTCACATTCACGCCTTAACTGTAACTTGTTTTACAGCACTGCACAGCACAAAAAGGTAAAAAAAATACAAAATTAGAAATGTAAACATAGGAAACACCCTTAAGGCAGAACTATACACGCAGCACTGTATGGGGAATTACAGTGCAGTCTTCTACCACACAGCCTTACTCCTCTTCTTCTTCCCAGCTGTTAACCCTGTTCATTTCCTTGTTGTTCTTCCGTTATGAGAAATTGTGCTCTGTCTATACATGCTTGCCATTTGAAGGTTCATGAGATGAGCCTCTGAACTGGTTGATCATTGGTTGATCTAACGCTTCACACATTCCCCTTCATTAGTCAAAGTCACGGTTCATCTGAGAGGAATTCATCAATTTAGGACACATTTACAAAAAAAAAAAAAAACTTAATAGAGATGTATGTAAAATATGCTTGCCAGACTATGAAAACTGGTTCAACCATGTTGCATGTAATAACTTATGCAATGAACTAATGCCTCTATGTTTTTTGGGGGTAAGACTATTCAAGAGAGCCAGTATAATACATTTTGATCAACATGACATAAGCAACTGCCAATGTAGGAAACCGCAGACAGTTGTATATAATCATTTACATGAATGTGCCAAAGCATTTGCTAGTGTTCAAAAGACGGAGAAATTGCTTTGATGTGGAGGTTAAACAAGTAGTGTTTGTGAATTTCAATTCTTATCTGAGAAATGTACCAAAGTGACTGAGAAAAACTAGAATACATAATGAATGCCTGATAGATGATAAAGTGTGAAAACTTACCTAGAAGGCGGAAGAGCAACTGTTTGGTTGCAACTTGGTAGTTGAAGATGTTGATGCCCTGATTATTATTGACGCCCAGTCGAGCCCCAGCCCTCACAATGGCACGGCACAGGTTTGCATTTCCTTTCATGTAGGCCAGGAGCAGAACTGCAATAGAATACAGGTTACATTCATTATAGTGTACCACTGGTATTGTATACTATATAGTATGTATACAATACCAGTACTAATAGTATGTATATTATTAACAGTGACTTCAGTACCTGTGTTCCCTTCATTGTCTGGTTTGTCCAGAGGGTATTCAGGCATACACTCCAGGAACAACTCAAAAATGGCGGCGGCGTTCTCTTTCCCATAATGGCCTAGTACGTGCATTGGTGACTGACCCCTAAACAGACATAAGATGAAAAGGAGACAGACAAGGTGACATTATAGTCTACAAAGGGTTATCTGTTATGTTTAAAAAGCTTACACTCTCCACATTGTTAATATTCTAGGTTTTGTTTTAATTTTTTTTTTATCTCATTTTCTGCATGCTACGGTGCTGATGTTGCTTCTGCAATGACCTAAAAGTGTGATCGTATTGTTTACTGTGAAAGATCCTGAGTGTACCTGAGATTGAAGGCCTCGGCATCAACGTTGGACTCTGTGAGAAGGGATCTGACGTTGTTAAGGCGGCCCTGCATCACAGCCAGATGCAGAGCTGGGGAGACAAAAGAATACTATGTTATATATCACAAGGATTATGGTATGTTGGAGAGAAAGGTTATCAATCACTTCAGGAACAGGGATTACTATTATTCCTGTGGGCAAAGGACTAATAACTCCACTGTTCAGTTTGGGAGAGACTGAAACAGACTGGCTCCTGAGTTGATTGGTAATCTGATTATTTGTCAATCTGAGTGCCATTTGTTAACAGAAGTATCCCAGATTACAAAACCCCAAAAAACAAAGAGCATAATAATAAAGAATCTAAAGCACCATTGTTGCCATTCTCATCCTCAGCAGCGAAGTCTACTCCATTCTCCAGCAACACAGAACAAATAGTGGCCAGGTCCTGCTGGGCAGCCAAATGTAGAGCTGTCTGCCTGTGTTTGGTCAGCTCATTTACTTTGGCTCCGGCAAGCAGCTGAAAGCAGAAAAATGCACAATAAAACCAATATCAACTGCACCGCTCTTTCAATAACACTTAAATTGCCATCAATAATAAATGCAGAAGGCCAAGAAATTCTCAGGTTTATACCAGGTTGCGGACAATGATCTCAGATCCAGCCTGGACAGCCAGGTGGAGAGGCGTGAGTTTGGCTGCATCCTGAACCCTGGAGTTGACATTCGCTTGGACACTGATGAGGAACAGGACACTTTCGATGTCGGAATTTTGCACCGCCACGTGGAGAAAGTTACGTCCTTTGTTGTCCACCTGGACAGAAACAGAAGTTTTGAGGTCAGGAGAGATCAATACAGTAATCTTTTAGAAGTGCTACAGTGACACAAACTGCTGCATTAATGTCAGCGTTACCTGCTCAGCAGCACCTGGCTCCCTCTTGAGGATAGCCTCGGCTGCCTTATTGTTCTTGTGCGTCATGGCACAGGCGAAGGGGGTCATTCCTTGACGGTCGCGAATGTTGAGACGAATGTCTGGATGGGAAATGAGGAGCTGTATAATGACGCTGTGCTGGTTGCTAATGGCAGCATGGATGGGAGCCCTGCCCTCTGCATCCTGAAAGAAATGGACAGACACGGGAATAAACACTTAGAAAAAGAGCATGTTTACACCTCACTTACTAATCTCTCATCAGTGTTTCCCCTACGTTGATTTGCAAGTGGCGCACCGCCACAGTTAAATTTCTGCCGCCACGCCACGGTATCAATGTTGACTGTCGGAGAATAGCGCGGATACGCGGTTCACAGGTAGAGCACAAACCCAGCCCCCCCTCTCTATTCACATGCCGGGATTCTTGCCTGCGCGCCACACACACGCAGCCGAGATGTGTGTGTGCGCGTTAACGTTACCGCACACAAAACACGCGCAGCACCTGATTGGGAATGATACCGAGGATTACCAACGGCCGCTGGGGGGGCAGATGAACTCACGCTAGTCTCGTTACTGTAAGTAGGTTACGATAAAACCTTCATGGGTAAAAAGTCAATACTTATCAATGCACTCGCCTGTATAGACCGGCATAAACATGTAGAAAGAGATATTTTAATCTGCTCTGGTCCACCGCGCTGTTTTAGGCAAACACAGCTCTACTCTGCTCATTTTTACCAACAAGCTAAAACAAATAAAGCTGTCGGTTGTAGTCTTATCTTAGCGGGAATCTAGAAATTTGGACAAATTCTTATAAACTGAACTGCTGGCTGAGCGAACCGTCCTCTCTCCTGGAGGTAAATCTATGGATGTATTATAAGACCAAAACAGATACATGTGGCTACTTAATATGCATGTAAATGACGCGATCTTTACCGTCGCGTTCTTCATTCTTGATGATGATGCTGGTTGTATTATTTTGCAACAGCATCATTTCATTGCAGATGGGGCATACAGTATGAATGGTAGCCTGCTGATCAGTCCATTCATCATTAAAGGCTTTTCCACGTCAATTTTCCCTTCAGCCTCTGTGACTGTGACATGTTTACCTGACAACAGCCTTTCTTTCTGCAAGCATTTCCTGCATACTACAACCATATTTCCTTAATCACAGACTTTAACAATCACTCAGTGAACTGCCTCCTAGTCTGAGATCTTGTTCTAGTTAAAGAGTCAGTTATCATTATGGAGTCCATGGTTTTGAGGAGTTTGCTCACACTAATGTACTGTAAAAAAAATAGCATTAATTCAGTAAGAAAGTAAACATTTTGAACGATAATAGGCATATTAGGTATACATTAATTTTATTTTCTTTATTTGTGTTTTCCTAGGGGAAACACTGCTCATTATGCTGTAGTGGCAGGAAAAGTGCATAAGCAGTATCGGACACAAAAAATGGACCCACTGATGTCACAGGACTGACCTGTGCATTAACATTAGCTCCAAACTCGAGAAGGCACTGCACCACCTCCTCCAATCCCCAGCTGCTTGCCAGATGGAGGGGAGTTTGTCCATCGCGGGCCTCTTCATCTCCTTCCCCGTTAGGGCCTGGCTGTCTGGTGCTGTTTACGTCACAACCACTATACACACGAGGCAGACCAAAAGTTAGGACAGCTAGCTACATCCATCTCAATAACACCCATGTTTAAAGACAGACAGGGTTCTACTTTCAGATTGATTACAGTTTGATCTGTGTCATAATTTGAAATGGCAAACTTTGTTAAAAACTGACATTTTCTTAACATAATTAGACTCAGGCAACTATGTCCTAGGATTAGCTTTCCCAACCCCTAGTGGTAAGAAGATTGGCAGACCTGCGGATGAGGAAGCAAGCAGAGACCTCATTATTCTCATCAACAGCTCTGTGCAGGAGGTTCTGCTGGCAGCCAGAGGGCCCTGTGCTCCAAGAAGTCGCATCACAGCCATGGCGGACCTAGGTGGAACAAACAAGACTCAATCACAGTCAAAATGCAAGAAAATACTTGTGTTTCCCAACCTGAAATCTATAAAATATATAATATTTTTTTTTACATTTTGGATAAAGTATTTATATAAGTCAAATTCCTTTTTTTTATCCAAATATAAGTAACACATGGGACATTTTACTCATATAAAAGTGCTTATTTGCAGCACATCCAAACCCAAGAGTGAACCTGAGAAACAAGATGGAGGATGTTTGCTGCTGCCAACCACACAGCCACATGCATCCATGCCAGAGGCTCATTAAGGTTTCGTTTTCATTTCAGTTTCATTTTATCTTGAATTAAGTTTTGTAACAATTATTAAATGGCAGTGTGCCAATGAGGAACTAAGGGGGAACTAGCATCTCTAAATTGGCTGTGCATGCATTTGTCTCACCAGTGTGGATGCAATGTCCTCCAGGCCATTCTCCAGAGCCAGCCACAATGGAGGGTTCCCTTTGTCATCCACCACAGACATATCGGCTCCTCTTGTGCAAATGGCATCCACCACCAGTGGCAGCTGGTTACTGATGGCCAACTGTAGTGCCGTTTGTCCCTCCTGGGTCCTGGTAGTGGAGAAATTATAGACATAAAATACAGAAGACTGGAACAATTTAAAAACTCTACCCTCAAAATGTCTAATTCAATACTGGAAGATTGCTTAAATAGTCTGAATCCGAAATTAATTTTGCTCTGCTGAGGGTGCAATTAAGGGGCCCTTTCCTGCCACATCCGTTACATCTTTTTTTTTCTCAATACCCAATGTATTTTGGGTCCCATCTTAGGTTGTTCTATGTTACTGCTCTGCCTCTACACATTACTTATGTACGTATTTAGTGTCACTTAATCTGGTTCAAAAAACAGAAAAATAACAGAAGATACGGACACCCAAGTCCCTGTCAGTACCTTAACCGCATGTCTTTCCCCAGCTTTCTCTCCTTAATTTCCAAAAAAAACACTTTTACTGCACAAATGCTTTACAACTGCAATATAACCCAAGTGTTACCTGACATTGATGTCTGCTTGATGCTCCAGAAGGAAGAGGGCACTCTTGCTGTCCTGTCTTTGGATGGCCATGTGAAGCAGGGTTTGTCCATTTGACATAGTGTCATTGATAGAAGCCCCTGAGCCCAACAGCTGAGCTGCTATAGTGTGCATGCCTGACAGGGACAGATTGTACATGTTCTAAATCACATACACAGATCACCATGCAGTCCTGTAACAAGGTTATGCACTCCAAAACATCATTTTGATAAAGCAGAATCCACTGTATTACAACTTCCCCACGGAGGTGTAGTGCTGCGTACCTGTCCACAAGGCCAAGCCCAGCACTGTCTGGTCCATGGAGTCTTTGAGACTGAAGTCTGGAATGATCTGGAAGTTGTTGGTGGCATGAAGTGCATTGGCTGCAATAGAGCCACCAAGGGAAAGAAGTAAAGCAGAAATTGCTTAACACATCTGCCATGTTTGCGCTTTAGTTACAGGCTTTCAACGTGTAGAAATGCTGACCTTTTTGCTCGAGGATGACAGAGACTACATCTGGGTGGTTGTGAGCAATGGCCATGTGGAGTGGGGTCTGCGTAGCCACACCGACCGCGTCGTCAGCCTTCTGGGTCTGCAGGTTGGGGTTGGCCCCTTGCTGGAGCAGCTCTGCTGTCAGGCTCGCCAGGCCACAGCGACACGCTGTATGAAGTGCGCTCTCACCCTGAAGCAAAGGAAAAGGATTACTAATAATATCTTTATTAGTAAGACATAAGAATTTCATTTAGATCTGGGGTTTTCAATGTTTTTAAGCCAAGGATCCCTTAGCTGAAAGAGAGATGGAGCAGGGGCCCCCTACTATACATGGGGTTTACAATTCAGTTGCATATTAAATTGGGCCGGATAGATGAAGATGGATGGATATTTATATATTTTACACATCATGTTTTAATGTACATATAGTAAGGTTGTCATCAATGTTGCGTAAATTAAATGTTTTTTTTTTTTCATGAATATGCCAATACATCTTTGCTACACTGCTACCTATGCTGGATGTTAACCTATTTATTTATTTTTATTACTAAACATTAATTTTGCAGCCCCCATGCAGTAACTCTGGAGGACCCCCTGTTTCAGATCTCTGATCTAGATCTTATGATTTAAGGATCAAGTTACATTATAAAAAGGTCTGCAGAAACGAAATGGAAGAAAGACTCAGATTGTGATTAACACATGTAGTTACATGGCGCATGTTACAGAGCATGTAACATGAGCACTGGTGACACACCTATGATGCATTATATAAACTAAGACATCTTTATAAAAATATTTTTAAAAACAATTCTCTTTTTTACCCATAACTTTACCCATTACCCAAATCCTTGAATCTTTAAAACTCGGAAAGGATTAATTTTGGCGCTGGGTTCTGACCGTTGATAAATAACAGTGATTAGCTAAGGGACACTGTGCTAAATGTAAGAATGTATAACTGTTAAAAGGACATACTACCTGCACACTAAACCTATGTAACGGTTTGGCTCTTATGTGGCCTAATGTTCATACGCACCCATTTGTTGACATGGTTGACCTTTGCTCCATGAGTGGCAAGGAAAAGTGCAGCTGCCTCATTGCCGGCCTGAGCTGCTCTCTGCATGAGGCAGTTTTCTACGAGGGATAAAAACAAAAAAAGGAAGATGAAAATGTGTTTAAAGACAAAGGCATCATTCCATTGAAATGACTGTAGAGTGAGGTTGTTTAAACAGCACCTTTGGTAGTGTCAGGTGCATCAGGATTGCTTCCTCTCTGGATAAGCTGGGCGGCAAAACTATTCTCGTCAAATGAGGTGCCGTTCTCTACTGGTGCATCATCCTCAAATGGGTTTACTGAGGGGTCTGAAGACAAGGTGATATACTGCAGGGCCAGCCACAGCGCTGTGCTGCCCTCGTGGTCCTTGAGTTCCAGGTCAAGCCTAAAAAGATGGACAGATTACCCAAGGTTACATCCAGGATTATCTTCAGAGTTAAATGATGACCAGGGTCACATCATCTTAAATATTTGGTGCCTTCAAAACAGGGTTGTGTTCATGAGAATTCTTTTAATTAAACATTTCTAAATTGACAAGCTGTCATGTACACCAGTGTTTCCCTTAGGATTTTTTTTAGCCGTGGTGGCAGGTAAATTTCTAGATTCCCGGTAAGCTAAGCTAAGACTACAACCGACAGCTAGCTTTGTTTGGGCTTGTTGGTAAAAATGAGCAGCGTAGAGCTGTGTTTGCCTAAAACAGCGCGGTGGATGAGAGCAGACCGAGCAGATTAAAATATCGCTTCCTACATGTTTATGCCGCTCTATACAGGTGAGTGCATTGATAAGTATTGACTTTTTACTCATGAAGGTTTTATCGTAACCTACTTACAATAATGAGACTAGCGTTCATCTGCCCCCCCAGCGGCCGTTGGTAATCCTCGGTATCGTTCCCAGTCAGGTGCTGCGCGTGTTTTAGATGTGTGTGTGTGTGCGGTAACGTTAACGCGCGCACACACAACTCGGCTGCGTGTGTGTGGCGCGCAGGCAAGAATCCCGGCATGTGAATAGAGACGGGGGGGCTGGGTTTGTGCTCTACCTGTGAAGCGCGTGTCCGCGCTATTCTCCGACAATCAACATTGACACCGTGGCGTGGCGGCAGAAATTTAACTGTGGCGGTGCGCCACTCGCAAATCAACGTAGGGGAAACACTGTACACTGTTTTTTTAAATGGTACATGTACTGTCTACTCCAATTTGTCAGCATGGCATAGAAAAAGAAAAACATTTTCAAAATAATAATAATAAAAAAAAAAGGATTAGCACAATACCCATTACTCAATTAGCTAGCTATGGAGGTCTCAGGAGTTCAACTAATTGAACACCAAGTGTGGCGTCTGTGTGTGACTTTCCACAAACTCACTACTTCCATTTGAAGGCAGAATGTAACTCACTGTTTGCACTGTAGTAGCTGGTTGAACACTGGCTCATTCCCTGATGCCACAGCTTCATGCAGCGGAGTTCTAAAAACAACAAAAGGAAAAAAGTTGAAGCACCACCAAACTTTGCACAGTAGTTTTTGCAACCCCAATAACGCTCATAAACCAAGAGCCCAGTGGCCTACCTGCCCTTGCTGTTCTGCATGTTGGGGTTGGCTCCGGTCTTGAGCAGAGCCTCTGCGATTCGTGCCATGCCGCTCATCACTTCCACAGAGTGTTTCTTGGGGCTGAAAGAACAGACCAGGTGAAGTGGGGTTTCCACCGCCCCCACTGTGGCTGCATTCACCTGAGCAGAGTGGCGAATCAGGAAGATGGAGGCAAATTCATCACCTGGAAGAAGAGGAAGAAAGATTAAAGTGCTCATATTATGCTCATTTTCAGGTTATATCAGAATAGGTTTACATATTGCTGCAGCTCCTCTTTTCACCCTGTGTGTTGAGCTCTCTGTTTTAGCTACAGAGTGAGCCATCGCACTTCTGTTCCATCTTTGATGGGAGTCGCACATGCTCAGTAGCTAGGTAAGGACTACTAGCCAGTCAGAAGCAGAGTATGAGGGCGTGCCACGCTAGCAGCTAGGCGAGCATTATAACGTGTGTTACAAAGTGACGCACGTTCGTCTCTGAAGTAAAGGCTGGACTACAACAGAGCTGTTTGGAGCAGTTTGTGAACAGTGTTTTCTGTTGGAGACGGTAAGTCCCTTTGGGGTTGACTTTGGGCTTTTTTTTGTAAACCTATAACATGCACAAAAAGATGTATAAACACAATAAAGGGGAAAAGCCAAAAAGCATAATATGAGCACTTTAACAATCATGAAGAAAAAAAACTATGCTTTCGTGTAATCATCTCCAAAATCTAAGTGTTGACACTGTAACCAAGTCTGGACAAGAAAAAGCCTTGAGAAGAGTTGAGTGTTAATTTCATTAATTTGATTAAGTGGGTATCATGGTAGGTAGATATATTTTAAAATGAACACATTTTTTGGACACCACTTTGACAAGAAAGACACAAGGGTGCCAAAAAGTATAGTAATAATGACTCCCACACACCTCTTTGGATGGCCTTATGCAGGAGGCTCCAGCCACTCTGGTCCACCATGTCCACATCGGCTTTGTTGTTAACCAGAGTGGTGGCAATACTTTCTAATTTACGAGCGAGCGCCAGGTCTAGCGCCAGGTCACCGTTGTTGTCCAGTTCATTTAGCTTGGCAGGTAGCTGAAAACAAGTTATAACAACATCAAAAACAAAACATTAAACCTGTCGGTAGCATAATGGGAAACCTTTACTCTTCTCGCTGGTTATACTGTAACAAGCAACAAAAACACATGTTAGTGAGCAACTAAAAAAGGGGTATCTGTGGGGAGCTGACCTGTGAGTCCATCTCGATGAGATAGAGAAAGACCACATCTTCTCGCTCGACTTTGATGGCTTTGTGGAGAGGATACTCTGTTTTAGACTTGATCATCTTGTACAGTAGTTGGGCACTCATGGTGCTGAAATCTTCTTTTCTCAGATCATCCTGATTAAAAACACAAGCAATGAAACACAACAGTGTGTCAGTGTCAAACATCAGAACCGGCCAATGATGGAAAAAGTCAACAAGTGTCACTCATTTTCTTAAGATAGAAGCCTGAAAATAATTCTTAAGGTCCTTGACAAGCAGTTATCAGAGTCTGAGACTGAGGTGTCAGAAGCTGGTGACAGTTAACGGCCATTTTCTACACCAAAGTCATAAAGATAACCTTGATAACAGTTGCTGAGCTGTGGCCTCACTGGATTTATTGTATCGTAAATGATGAGATGCCTCACACTGGCGAGGCGACACTGATCTGTCAAAAAGGAGCAAACGTGAGGAGGATACCCCACAGAAAAACAGAGCAGGTTAAGGTGATTCAGAAGTGCGTGTGAAAAAAGGCACATTTTGATGCCTCGGGACTCAGGAAAACTGTTAAGTTTGTACTGTAGATGATCACATAATCCAGACAGCTAATAGCAGATAGAAAGCTAACATGGTTTGGTAACAGATCATTTTTCAGTGCCAAAAGCTCTTTTCACAACAAGACTGAAAAAAACAAATCATCCATCCCACACATGTATGCCAACGCATGCACACGAACGCCCACTAAGTTCTCGAGTTGGCCATGTACAAACACTGTCTGAAGGCACTCACCCAGTGACTGGCTATGATCTCCCCACAGTAGTTCATCAGGGTGGTGGCATTTAGCTCCTCAGCTGTTTGGTAGAAGCGAATGCAGTTCCTGACATTCACGGAGGACATCACGCCTTTTTCACACCTGTCCCAGCAGAGAAACAAATGTATTTTTGGGCCGTTAAGCCACACAGGTCTATAATATATTATGCAACAGTAATGCTGCCAACAGAATCAATTAAAGCTGTAACTGTAGCCTGCAAATTAAAAGGCAGTATATATGACTTGTGCTGACCTTTCTCTGAGCAGCTGAAGCTGGAAGCGGTTGGCCACCTTCATCAAGTCAATGAGAAAGGCATCGTCCTCGGTGAGTTCCAACTCATCCGTGTATGCCCAGCGCAGCATTGCCATGGCAACCTCGGGTTTGCAATCTGGAAATCCATCATGTCACCAAGTCAGAAATGTACACAGAGTGATCAATTGCTAACCTACTGTAATTCTGAAAGTCATTCTCTGCAAACACTGGACTCAACACAATCATTTTGGACAATTGATAAACATAAAAAAAACATCCCCTGCCCTCCACAAAAACATTTGTTTAGAGATAGTTTCACACTTCACAGGCAGTCCTATGCTCAAATGTATATGAATTCAACCCCTTACTGATAACCTTACTGGGAAATAGGCAAGAGGGCTAAAATCTACCAAGATCAAAACTGTGTCAAATACTGGACTTTGACAGTCTATATGATTAACTCCAAAATAAATATTCGGTCATCATCATCCATTAACTCATAAGCATGTTGACTGACAGGGGTGAGTAGGTAACAAATGTATTTTCATTATGCACTATTAAGCTACTCCTTTAACATAGTCAAGCTACACCAGGGTGGCTCACCAGATAGGTCCAGTTCAGAGGTGGAGGCCATGTTGGCCAGACTCCAGACATCACTGCGAGCAGCCAACACAAACTTATGGGCACTGACATTCTCCCCTGCGACTTTCACTTTCAGATCACTGCAAACACCAACACATTCATCTTTGAGAAACCAGGTGTATATATAATCACAATTCTAGATCTTCTGCGGAAACTAACAAACACACTCAACGGCACTTAAAACATGACCTACAGTCACAGGTTTTCATGATGTTATGCGACAAGCCCGGCATCAACTACAACAATGTAGCAGCATAGGCGCGTATCACACAGCTCCCACCAGGGCTGACACACAACTACATAATAACACTTGCAGGACCGCTGGATTAGCAAAGTCTCAAACAAAACTCACAGCCATCCGTTCCAACCATGCTTCTCACCTGTACTGTGTCTGCTTGTAGAGGTCGGCCACGATGTCCAGCAGACGGCTGATGAAGGTGTCTGCAGCTGCAGGGGTGGAGGAGCCCTGGCCAGGGGCCTGAGCAGCAAGCACGGCACAGCGCCTCTCTGTGTCAGCCAGCTTCTGCTGCATCTTCACATACTCCTGCCGGAGCAGGGCCAGGTGCTTCTGCAGCTTGGCCACCTCCTCTGCCCCACATCAAGGTACAGGAGACAGACAGAGGACAAAACAAGATGCAGGGATACAAAAAGGAGGTTAGAAAGACGCAATCCTGAACACAGGTTAACACTGGACCTTTTGAAGCACCTTTTCCCTTAGGTAAAAGGGGTGGTCCAAAATACAATGGTTCTAATATATACAGTAGCAAGTGATTTTTTTTTACAAAAATCTGTTGTTCAAATATTATTCTTATTGCAGTAACAATATGGCAGGAAAGAAACACACCATGAAGGTTGTGAACTAGATTTGCACCTGCAGTGCTGAGGGTTTAGAATTGTGACTTGATCAACTATTACTTTTCATAATACTGGCCTATTTCTTGTGACACTTTCTCATGTCACCTTTGTTGCACAGGAAAGGAAGATTTTCAGCATGCTCTGTATAAAGGCCATAGACTGTATAAATCTAGATAAAAAGCATACAAGATGCAATTTCCCTAATCTTAAAAATTAACTATGGCAGAGCGTAAGAGAACTATTTTTGTTCGGACAAACCTTTCTCTCTTCCTCTAAATGAAATACACTTTCTACAGATATTCGTGTTACAACACAATTTTATGTCTCAGTTCACAGAGGTTTACTGAGGCCCATTTCCTTCCTTTGAACCAGTAAAGTTTGAGTGAGAAAAGAATGCTGAGATGGCAAGTTACTTCGTCCTTCCTTGTAAACCGTTACTGGCACAGTTACTGGTCATGAGGAGCAGATGGGGGGGTTGTTCTGAAAACCACCTGATCAGCTCAACACAGGAAGGGTGGTTTGGAGGAGTAGCAACTTAGGGCCAACTGACCAGCCACTGGGCAAATTCCTATACTATACTAAGATCCACCTTCCTATTGCAGGATTTATGGATTTGCAAAGCAATTTTGTACGTGCAGTTTTCCTCTTAAGACAAGTGTATATACACACAACAAATCATTATGCACCCTAAACAAAAAGTGTGTAGTAAATGTACTCCATTTTGTCGGGACTTGAGAACATGATCTTGTCTCTTCCAGACTTTGTCAATAAGGCAATAAGCTGTTGTAAATACAAAACACAATGGGAATACTATCAAACTATGCCACTCACAACAGAATACAGGCATTGCTGGGGTAATTTGAAAAAAGAAAAATATGGGCCTTCTCTTTTTCATGTAACTTTTTCATTTAAGTGAAGGCTCAGACAATCATTAAACATGACCAAAAATATGCTTTCTGTTCATAAGCAATGGAACAGCTCCATAGACAACATTAACGCCACAGATTGGAGTGTTCTCTGGATCCAAGTTGGTAAGTAGATTTCCCTTAAGGAGGAACACACAGGCATTCCCTTATGCCTAAGCCAAATATAGGCGGTGCCCTTAGCCATGGCAATTTTACCAGGTGGTGCAGATAACACCTGGCAGGGAATGACAGCTACCCTGCCCTATGGAGTCTCCAGTCCCATATTTACCTCTATTTCACAGAACTGATACCAAATTATGTTACAAAAAATAAAAGAAAAAGCATATCTCCAATGAATATAACAGCAGCCGTTAACTGTTACTGAAATTAACGGTACAGCCAGATAATGTAGCTAGACAGTTTGATACGATCCATGACGTTGATACTTAACGTTAGCTAAACCGTAATACCAGCATTACCTGCAAATTCTGTAAGTTAACATTAGGGTTTTTTCGTACGTAGCAAACCAGCAATCTGCCTGAACAAGAATTCTTCCCCGCAGTCCAACCCTCCAACATCTCTTGTCCGGTTCGGCTAACTAGCTAGCTATACATTTCAGCTAGCAACATCAACGAGAGCTAACGACAGAGCTTGTTCACTGCTGACAAGAGTCGCAGTGCTTCATATTTTCAACCAAAGACAATGCACGGTTTTTAAACCGCGACACTAACTAGTTGATTTAGTCCAACAGTTTAACAAGCATACGACAACAGAGTGTACCAAATAGTAAAAAAAAAATAAAAAATAAAAAAAAACAATCTCATACCTTCCGCCATGTTGCTCAGCGTTAGCTCCGTGGCCTGATGGTCTCTATCGCGATATGACGAAGAGACAGTGTAGTAGGCAGTGGTGCTGCGTTCAAGTGGTTCTCAAAACACGTTAATTGATAAGATTATCACATGACCGTTAGTGTTCTTTTTGCACGTAATAGTATTTGAGTTGCTAATTTTACACACCCGGTTTAACTGACACTATGATTATTATTTTAACTTAAGATATTTTCTCTGTCACATACAAAAACAAGACTCCTGAGTGCCAACCAAGACTGTAACAGTCTAATGTGCCAACTCATTCAGCCTCTCATAATTTTATTGTGAGCATGAGAATATGGAGGATGGTCTCAACAGACGAGAGCTGAAAGGAAAGCAGTTCCTGACCCAAAGCAGTACAGTAATGGGCACAGAGACTGTATAAAACAGTTTGTGCATTAAACTTGGTCAAAGGTTGTCAAACGTATGTTGCCTTCAGGTGCTCCTGCTAAACTACTACCTCCAAAATGAAAAGTTTACTAATGGAGCTAGTGAAGCTCGACAGAGGTAACAGGTGATCAAGTTAATAGTCTTAATAGTCTAAATGCAACTTTTAAGGATAAAGTAGATAGACAATAGTATGAAAACTATTGTTTTCTCTGCTAATCACATTTTCACTGCGATTCAGTCTCCCAAATCAGTGAAGATACATTTAGTTTATCAAAGTATGGTATGGTGGAAATAAGTTATGTTAAGTACTGTTTTACCTATATCATGAAGCTCACTTTCCTACTGGGACATTAAATATAATTTACTTGAGCAGATAGTGAATAAAAGGCAAGATAATATGGGAGTAAGTTTGTAACACAATTCAAATAACAATTCTTTCCTAAACAGTGATGTGCTTGTGGCGGGGCAAGCTTGGACAAGCGAAACTGTTTGCACACCCATAACCTGCCACAATGTTACAGTAGCTCTGATAATTCAAATATTTGGCTGTGTGGTTTGCCATCAGCGACACTGGATTCATTCAGTGACTGAAAACAGTTGATCAGCAAAGCAGACTACATGCTTTTGGCAAAATCCCCTAAATCATTTGTTCCCAAATGAGGGAAAAGTGAAGTAGGGAGTACGTGGGGAATAAAAGAATCCATACAAGAGAGAGGGGGGTGAGGGATACGTAGCTGAAGGTTTAAAGTCTGAAGAGGTACAGGACTGTAAAAAGTTTAGGAAACACTGCCCTAAAACAATGATACATTCTTTATGTAAAGAATATTATATCAAAATATATGATTTGAAGAGTGATCTTGCTGAGAAAGCAGATGATGGCGGTAAAGTTTAAACTCGTACTGGGAAATAAACCAGGTGCCGTGTGCAATGAAAATACTTTGTGTACATGAAAGGTTTCTGTTGTCTCTACCGTGAGCAATATGTAATTAAGGTTGTATCCAAAACACACCTGAATTAAATACGCACGTAAATATTGAAAAAAAGTCATATTTTAGAAGAACTCACGACAGGTGACAGGTTTCATAACATGAAAAATATACATCAGTATTTTTGTCTTTGTACATTAGGCAAAACTGCCATAGTTCAGTGAGCAGAGTAATTGTGAGATTGTGGATCAGGGGGAAAACGACAAAACAAAATGGGCACACATACTGTATACACAAACACTCAAACATTCGCAAACAAAATCCCAGAAACATTCTGCAAAAAAAAAAAAAAAAAAAAAAGTACAATAAAGCATGCATAACAATTCCTACCGAAGACAACACAGACAAGTAAAAGAGAGGCTGCTAAAATAACAGATTACTGGAGAAGAGGACCTCAAATTGTATCAGGATAACAAAAATTAACGTGTACACTTCATACAAGGGGCGTTATTGCTACACCAAATTGTTGTAATACGCTAATTATACAGATTCCCTGTGTACTGGCTATTAAATACATAGGTGGTACACAATTTCTCCATCTTTTTTTCAACACTTTTTAACACTTGTTCAATGCAGGGTGATGTGGCCAAGCATTTTATTATTAGGAGGCACTTTTGAAAAAAGATTAACAAAATTGAGCATGCACACATATGAAGGGGTATGTTGCCTTTCTTCTGTGGACTGAGCAGGATGGTTAAGACTTATAACGGATAACGAAAAACAAAATCATACAGGTACACATAGGAAGTTGAGTTTTGAGAGTGTTAAAGAACAGCTGCGGATTCTAATATGGCGGTATTCCCTCCATCAGTCACGTCATTCATCTCGCTTGAACCAATCAAGCTCTTCACAGGTGACTTTCCTCCAACAGCATCACAATTCTCTTTATATTTAAGACCTGTTCAAACGATCTAAAGAGAACTAATGCATGCTGAGTTGAGAGAGGAAAAATGGGACACAGAATCTATCTCAACCAGCGCTATTCATTTGGACTAAGTGTCTTGATGGATGGAAGGGGAGCTTATATATTATCCGGTTTAGTCTGTGCTATATACATGTCTTTACAATATCTTCCTGAATGTTGAAGCAGTTCATAGACTTGAAAAATGTATCATCTTCTGGGTTTTGTTGTTGTTTTTTTGAGTTGGCACTTGCTTGGCGTTTTTTCTTTTCTGTCAGCCTTGGTAGTCACTGTTATGTTCTATTGCAGCCTACAGTAGCCAGTCTGTCTGCGCCAAAACAAAAAGGAGGACTAGCCTGGCGACAGGGTGGAAGAGTGCAGGAAACCGTGCCATGTTGATTTTCAATTGGAGACCTGTGGGAAAGCACACAAGAAATAACCAAAACAAAATTGTTATGAAGCACCTAGACCAATCACACAAGCCATAACATGAACAAACCGGCACAAATATTAAATGATCAAAAAGGCGGCAAAAGATCTGCAGCATGTTAGACCAGCTGGATGTGAGCGCAATTCAATGTCAAGCTGTAAAGTCCATGTCATTGTTACTTTTACTCTAGTCAGTCTGACACGTGCTGAGTTGCACCATGGGGTCGGAAGACACAGGGTAAGACGACTACTTTAACTGATACAAGACTGGCCAGTTACACTGTCACAAAATTAATTTCTAACGCCACAATCAAGTAAATATCACCTAACTTACTTGACATAACATAAAACAAACAAACATCAAGGATTGGTTTGTATGTGGTCGTAGTAGTGTTAAAATTGAAAGATAGATGAAGTGTTGACTGAACTTAATGGTAATTGTAATGTTAGTTTATAGTGCAAGAGAGGCAGAAGGGGTAGATTTACGTTTAAAACACTGGTAATAAATCTTTACGTGCAACAATTCAATAACGTTGGAAGAACAATATTGTGTTTATTAGGCACACCTAGGGCTTGTTAAAAAATGTTCGATACAGATACCTTAAATTCGCTAGCTGTTCCTGAATCTCACACGCACACACACACACACACACACACGTGAGCCCCGTCTCTGTGCAACAAGTGTTTTTCCTGCATGCATCTTCAACGTGTAACATTAGCAGCCAATCACAAGTATTATTAGATCCTGGTAAGAGCATGCTTATTGGCTGACTGACGCTGACGAGATTTACTCCTTAGGTACTTAAAATTTAGTACTGAATGACGATACTCTTTACTATGGAGGCAATTTGAGTGGTGCCTAAAAGTATCGGAGTTTGGTACCCAGCCCTAGGCAAACCTAGCTAAATCCAATGCAGTATACAGCAGTCCTGCAACCAATGCTACCTTTATAGGATTGAATGAAACTTAGAATTCGACCCGATCCTTCTTTTGGAGCCTGTATTGTTTTGGTGCTGTCTAACTGTATTGTGTTATACAGAGAGGTGTTTCTATTCTTTTGTCCATCCCATTTATATTAATGAAGGTAGGCCAAACAACAGAGTCATCACTCTGTATGATGCAATACAATTCAACAGCACTACACCACAAACAACATCCTCCAAAAGGGCCATAACGTTGACTCAACAGGATTGCTGTATTAGTTTTAGCTAGGTGTACCTAATAAACATGGCAACAAAGTGGAGTTTACGTTTGAACTGCAATACATTTGTATTTAAATGTACCTGATGCAACAGGCAGCCATCTTTGAACAGCTGAAGTTGGCTGTGATTGGTGGACCAAAGGTTTTAAAAAAGGGTTAAAGTCAAGAATACTTGCCCTGAAAACATGAAGCTAGATCCTTGCAAAATATCACTCAAACGCAGTCTCTTGGCTTTTTCGTACACAACGGGCCACTTTCCTTTTGAATGCGCCGTGTCTGTCCTCCCTCCACTCTTTCTGCAGACGAAAAAAAAGGTAGACAATTGAGTGGATTAATTTTTATATCTTTCTAGTGTACTGCATACAGAACCTACCTTTTCCAATTTAATCATTATAATTTCCTATACTTACTCAAATTAGAATTAATTTGTTCATTTATTACTTATGTATTTTGTCACATGTACTATTTAATGCCATCCAAAACATACATGAGCTAACTCTTGGATGCTACAGAATGTTGTGGTTTGACAAGGACAAACATTAAGGGATGAGATGACCATTAGATACGTTTTTGTTTTGAAAAGAAAAGTACATTTGTTTGATTCAGATACCATTTCTAATCAACATTTTTCAACAAAGAAACTTACTGCAGCATCCACATTGGCTGGTGAGTCACCATTTGGGTCTGCCAGCATAGAGATAACACTAATCATGATGGTTTCCACTGTGTGGATAGGCAGCCAGCGCTCTTCAGGTTTCTCATAGCCGTACTTGTCCTCCCCAGGCTCGTGCAGAATTGAAATACATACATCTCCACTCCTGTCAACTGGAAGAAAAAAAAAACATGTACAATATAATTTAGGAAGCAGAAATGATGTTTATTTATTTATATGATCAGCTAACAAACTGAATAATGATATTGTTTATAGACAGTGCCTATGAAAAATATCTGCCTTCACTTTGAGTCAATCTTCAGCAGAGGCACCTTTGGTAGCAGTTACAGCCTTGAGTCTACAGTATGTGGATAGGTCTATCAGCCTTGGCACCTCAACAGTCCAATTCCTTCCCATTCTTCCTTGCAGAGCTAATCAAGTTATGTTCAATAGCTCTGCAACAGGGAGAGAATAGCTATTTTTAAGTCCTACCACTAAAGCACTGGATGGACATCTCGATTTTGACTTGGCCACTCCAGGACTTTTATTATTTTGGTTTTAAGTCAATTTCTGCATAACGTCATTTATTTGAATTGTATTAACTTCATAACGCTTAAAAAAGAAGAAAAAGAAAATAGCATTAGCATCGCAGTATAACACAAATTCAGAAAATTCTATTTCAAATTCAACATGTGCAAATACGCAAAGGGTGCACTCTCTTTTTCATAGTGCTGTTGATGCTACATTAATAATGGTCAAATGCATTTAATAGTAAACATATAATAACACAACCTGTAACACATTACTATTTTATAAGGAATAGTGACTAAAATATAATTTATATCAAACCATAAGCTACTCAATTTAAGCTACTCATTTCAGTAATAACAGTATCTGTTATAACAACGTTGCTGCAGAAAAGTATTCCTCCGACTGTTACTTTAAAGCTGAAGATTATGAACTAATTAAATGAACAGGCATGTAATGTGCTTTAAACTGAACTCTCATTTCATTAATTGTGTGGGAATATTTCTTGTTATTAACACATCACAAAAGGGAAAATCCTCAAGAGTTCTAAAATGGAACACAAGGATATATTTATATCTTTGAGAGAGATGTAACCTCCACTTCCTCAAACAGGTCTTACTACAAACAAAGGCAAATATCATTCACAGTGAGCTACACATGTACCTACCATTAGGGTGCCAAATATCTGTGATAAATTTCATTTTAGGTGGCCTGAGAGGGTAGTCTTTGGGAAATGTAAGATGAGCTTTAAACACACCACCTTCACTGTGAACAAGAAAAAAGACCAAAGACAAAAATTAATATAATAGGTGAATTTTGTACAAGTTTCAAAACACCCAAAGCAATAGAGTTAATAAGAACATAAGAATACATCTCTCCTACTATATACGGCGTATAGGACCCTTTCACAGAGAGATTCCGCAATAGCGCCGCAATGAAGGTCTGCCATTGTACCGTTTCTGTTTATTCACACAGAACCAGGCAAAGGCAGCATAACACTGCCCCAGTGTGTGAATTCACGTAGCACGCCAGCGTTCCAGGAGCAAAAGAGGTGAGACGTGTAACACAACAGCGCCACCTAGTGTGTGTGAGCCCATCCGCACCATTACTCAACCCCAAGAACCAGACCGGACCCACTAACCGACAACTTTATGCATTACAGTAGCATCATTTTCAGTAGAGAGAAGGTAAGGTATTAGTAACTTTGGCTAATCGGAAAGCTGCTTTGTCCCATCCTGAACAGGCTGTGTAAGAGGGGCTAGTGATAGACTTACTACAGTGTGTCTGGAGGCCCGATGATGAGGACTTCCCATCTGTAGAGATCGTTGTCCTCGATGAGGCCTGCTGAGAATCCTTCCACTGGGTTTTTGTTCAGCTCTAGATATAAAAACAAATGCCAAAAAAACAAAGTCAGTAGCCATTGGCTCATATCATAGTGCCTACAGTACGTTTACTAGACTGATGTTAGGCTTTTCTGAAGACTACTGAGACGACAAGATAAGTCTTGTCTTAGGAGGCCTTGCTTTGGGGGTGAATATAAGAAGCAGCATGTTGCTGAAAATGCACACCACCCTAATAGTCCAGAGCCAACTCATACTCACACATTTACTGGATAATCTCCAGATATATACACTGCACTTTGCAACTCCTAACTTTACAGCAAGATTTCAACATGCAATACTGATTAAAGAATCATTAAATACTAAACCATAACCACTAATAAAGAATACTGATTATGCCCAAAAATCAGAAATAATGTGAAAGGTCCGTTTGTGGTGGTTTCAGGCAAAATGCTGCGAGTCAAAGTTTGACAGTCACTCTGATGTGATAGTTGGAAACCCTGTGGGTTTTGCACTGCTACCAAAGAGGTTCTGATTTTGGTCCCATATGCCTATCTGTTGGTTACCATGACATCTCAAACACTTCAATAAAATGTAGTTGAATGTTACACAATAGGTCTAGGATGAACGGATTCATTTTGGGTAGATAATGCTGGTATGTGGCCATTTAAAAAGTTTACGTTTCACTCATAATTTCAGAACAGTTAGGCATAAAAGAAAAATCCTCTCTTTGCTAGATTCAAGAAATCTAGAGTACAATGGAATTTTACTAACACACATGCACTATAGGCCCCCTACACACATTTCCTGTCACTTTAAGAAAACTTTGGTCACCACATTTCATCAAATTTGGTATGCAACATCTTTAGACACCAAAAAAGTCATACATTTTGGTGAAAATTCTTGTAGAAAATGCCAATTCCCCATAATTATTGAACATAGACATGATCAACTGTAATCAAACGTAGATCACATGCACATATTAACTCAAAACGATCCTCCTTTTGAGGGATTTCACCAACAGTTGGCACTACAGCTGCAATTTATATGACCATAATATGGCCATAGCTGAGTGGTCACGAGTCTGATTTAATTTGAAATTGTGCACAATAATACATTAACTGGATTAGGGAATTAATTCTCCAAGAATCTGTATCTCATGGTAGTTTTTGATGCAGATCTGGACAGAGAAGATGTTTAACTTCAAAATACGTTTTATTATTTGGCACACTAACTTTACAGTGACGTTGTAAAATAGATGTCTCTGTGTTACAAGTGAAGTCTGACACTTTGAGGTTATTGCTTGATTACTTGAACAGCCTTTGCAACATACCCCCGTTTGTATAACAAGGCAACTTAAAACTTAGCTACGACATTAACGTTACCTAATTTCAATCAAATCCCACTCAAAAATATCAAGTCCCCATCACTATAAACAGAATAGCTGGAAAACTACAAATGAGCACATTATGTCCCTGAAAGGTTGCTTGTGGAAAATACAATCTTAACCGAAACCTGAAATGTAGCTAACATTGGTGCTAACGTTACAAACTCAAACGGCACATGATGTGTATTCGACTTACTGCTTTCAGAGATATGCTAATATTAGGGTTGCTAAATTTAAATCGGAGCCGACTGTTAAAATAGCGAATACCGTTAGAGATAATGCGATATTAACATTAGTTTGTTAGCTTAAAGTGTTGAGGCTAACAACAGTGACAGCCGCTAGCTAACTGTAGCATAGAGATGTAGCGAGCTGGCTAAATATGTTAATAATTCAATGTAGCTAGTTAGCAAGAAAATCTGGGTCAACTAGCTAGCTAGTGAAACGTTATTTAGATATGTGCATAAATAGCTACACTACGTTGATCACATAACCAGCAAACACCATGTCTAAAAATGGAAAACGCCACTTGTTATGCTGATTAAAAAATATGTAAACACACACCGACTCAGTTGAGCCAGCTGGAGGCTAACGTTAGGCTAACTGCTTTTAGCAGCCCAATATAGAAAGTCGTTGGGACTTCTGACAGCGGCTTTCAACTGAAATCTGAATGGAGCGTCGAAAAACACATCTTAAACGAGCTTGTCTCCCAACACACTGAATGCGTTTGATTGTCAAGGCGTTTAATTCTCGAGAGGAATGGGTCTGTCGACATTCACTGCTATAACCTTAACGCGGGGACAGCAACGTTTTAGTGTTCAATAACAGTTTGAATCACAGCTAACGGCAGCGTTCGCTGAAGTGCCATCGTTAGCTAACGTTAGGCAGCCAGCATCAGTTAACACCAATTTTAATTACCTGCAAGCTGTCTCCTGAGTAACAGCACTGACTGAGGCTCTGTCATAGTTTAGCAAATGCAATGCAGCTATGTTCAATTGTAATATTTTGAGGTAACAGCCTTAATTTCTCGTTCACCAAACTGTACTTCGTCCCCTCTATTTTCCGTTTAGCATTCTCGTCATTCTTCTTCTTCGTCACCTTCTCCTGCTACGGCTGCTGGTTCTTCTTCTTCGTCGTTATGATTTTACAGCAGCCGACATCCTGACCGATGTATTACCGCCATCTTCTGGATATTTCTTCGGATTCAATCATCTCTAAGATTTGTTGCAACAATCATATCCCTCACAAATAATACAATACAGTAAAATAAAATAAAGACCCTCTAACTTGTAATCGTCAATATGTTTTCTTTCCTGTGAACGATTATTGACATTGTTAACCTTGGTGAGTGGGATTTCTCCTTAAATAAGTCTAAAGTCCATGGCCATTTCCCCTTGTTTTAGTCACATTGACTTCCATGAAATTGTCAAAACACCATTTAATTAATTATTCCTACCTCGTTCTTAAAACCACACAATGATAGGTTATCAGGCTTAAGGAGCCCCACCAAGGCTGTATCATATGCATACTTAGAAAAGATGTGAGTGGAGACTGATGCTCGACATTCATATGCAGTAGGGAGACAAAACATAGCCTTGCGGGGGCCCTGTATTTATAGACATAGGGGAGGAAATAGCTTTGTTAAATTTAACCTGCTGGGTATTATTCAAGAGAAAATCATTGATCCATAGAATGAGCCTTGGATTAACCCTGAGATCAGCTTGCCCACCAGCAGATGGGTTGGATGGTGTTAAACACACTGCTAAAATCAACAAACACAATCTTCACAAGATTGAGGTTGTTCAAGGTGTTCATGACTGTTGGTCATTGTCAGCAGTGCTCACCTTCCTGCGTTGGCTGGTACGCTGATGAGGATCCAAAAATGGTGAGACCCCAGTGAGGAGATATTTGAAGGCTATCTTGTCTAAGAAATTGCTACTGCTGTTAGGGCAACTGGCCCATTGGTGATTCATCTCTTCAGGGCCTACTGTTTTTAGGCACAACGATCAGAGACAGCTTCCACTGGTCAGGGATTGCCCCTGTGTCCAGTGAGCATTTTAACAGCCTTTGGAAAGAGAGGCATGCAAATGAATCAGGACACGACCACAAGCCCTTACACATCAAACGTCATGAAAGTTAATCCTGACCTAGGTCAGGATTAACTTTCATGACGTGACAAATGTGACAACCTTTCCGGTTAGTGAGCTCACTAACCGGAAAGGTTGTCACATTTTTAGCTGCATCAGCCTGCTGTGGTGCATAATCAGCAGTGTCAAATTTACAATATAGCCTAAGCAGTTCAAATCATTGGCAAAGACAGAAATATTAGCTTCATTCATGGTGTGCATTTTAGGTTTATAACCTGTAGCATTTGTAGTCCTTGCCAGGCTTTAGTAAAAAGTAATGTTATGGCAATATAAAAGTTATAGTCACATTCCAATTTAAATAGATTTTTATTATTAAATAATTATGTTCACAAATAAATAGGCCCTCCTGGACTGGCTGGCTGGCTGGCTGCCCATAGGAGGTGGTTGCAATAGAACGCAGAACAGGTAATGTTAGACTGCTCTACACCAGCAGCTATAGCACTGACTATTTATTTTGCTTAGGCTAATGCATAGGGCTAATTAAAGAAAGGCACATAAACTAACGCTAACTAACTACCGGTAACTAACTAACCGACCAAGGCAGCAGTAGGTAAACCAGCAACTAACCAATCGAGGCAGTGGTAGAACAGCAACTCCCGTTTTCTGGAGGTAAAATTACTGTTTTTGTCAATGGAGTCTGGTGGCTTTGACGAGAGTAACGTTACGGCTTCAGTTCCCCGTCGGAAAGGGCTGTCTGGCGGCAAGGTAAAGCAGTGAAAATATTCTGAATATATAGCATACACTTGAAGGGATACCTTGCTGATTTCTAGCCGCTCTGTAGGCTACATGGCAGTGTGTGTGCAGATGAACGGCTCGCCTCCGTGGCACCAGCTATCAGTTCGTTAGTCTAGTTTCTGTTCTCGGACGTGATACATAGGCCTATGTGCAAAGCAATTAGACGTCATAGCCATTGGTTAGTATATCATGGCTATGAACCAATCAGATTGCTTGATTTGAGCCACCCGGTTTATAAATAGTTTCATAGCATTTCTTGGGGCAAATAATGTAGTCCCTTTGTGTGTTAACATGAAAAAAATGAATGAGGTCCATGTGTCTTGCCAGGTTAGACAAAGATCCGTCACACATTGGACCTCTTTGAGATAACAATGGATCCTTTTTCAGTAGGCCTAGAACATGAAAAGAATCAAGACGTTTGGACAATTGATGATGTTTTGACTGGTCATAGTCTACATGCATAGTCATGCCTATTGGTTGGTGTAAATGGTTCTCATATGAATCAGATTTGTGTGGAGAATTAGGGTATGGGGCCTGTCATGGACAAAGGATAGGCCTACATAATGTGTAGCTATAGTATTTGCTTGCTTTATTCGCTGCAATGCACTTATACATAATTTCTCCATTAAATCCCTTATCTCACTGGATGAGACTCACTCTGAAGGCCCTTAGTCATACACAATCATACAACTGTGCATCTCTCTTTGTAAATGATCAGCTTCAGCCGGTTTGATATTGGAGATTAGTGTTGACTGTAATGCTCACAGTAGACACTAGATGTCAGCCTAACAGCCCTCAACAAAATGATAACAAAAGTGTGGTTGTACTTACCATTACCTTTACTACATTCCTTAAAGACTGCTACTATTAATACCAATACTGGGAGGATCACAATACTAATGAAAAATTAAAGTAATTGAAAAGCAGAAAATATAATAAATAAAACAACATACAAATGCATAGTGCCATTTAATACACAATTGTTTGGGTAATTTAATTTCTTTGCTCACTTTTTTCTTTTCATCTCTTACAGTATGTTAACTGCCATGTTCTCATGTAACACTACTGTGGTTACTTCTTCATCCGAAGGTGAGATATGATCTCACACTTAATTCGAAAAGTAGGAAGTCCACTGGTATCTTGGGATTGCAAATCATTGTCGAGCAGTGACTACACATGCAGCTGTGTTGGAGGTGGATGGTGCTTCTGGCTGTATGTCTCTGGTGTTTACCATAAAGTCTGTTGTGTTTGATCAAGAAAAGCAACTGAAATAGCTGACACAGTTGCAGCAGTGGTGTAAGGTAGTTAAGACAGGCCCCGGTGCACGCTATTATGATGGGCCCTAGTGCATGCTAGTTATAAAACACACACACACACACACACACACGCACACACACACACACACACACACAGGCTAAACATAGGCTAATCAGAGAGAGCAATGCTACCTAAAGGAGAAGAAGAAAAGGGAAGTTAATGTGAGTTAAGTAGTAGTTTTTAGGTTTTATGGCCGTGAGTTGTGTTTTCCTCTATGTTCCAGAGGGCCACCTTGAGACATTCACATTATGTGTCTTAGTAAATCTCTAGATAAAAACGTCAATTTTGGGGGTCAGTTCTTGAGAAAACAGAGGCATGTATTTCCCAATGTGCTGTTAAAGATATGAAGCTTCACTATCTCACCGGTAACCAAATGTTCTGAAGATCACTTTGGCAAGCTGAAAATGGTGAAAGACACGTTGGCAATAGTTACGTTCAGTATAACAAGTCTCTTTTTTTGGTGTAAGTTTATGAGGATGCAAGTAAAAAAAATTAACTGTAAGGAATGATCGGTGATCAGTTTGTGTGCCTTTTAGTGCAAGTGTAGACATACATTATTCATATCACAGATTAAAATCCCTTCATAATCTGTACTGAACATTCAAACTGAAAACAAATAATTTTCCATGGATGAGAAGGTACAAAGGATTCATTTTTTACAGTCACAACCTCACTTGACAGCTGAAGTGAAGGCTATTCAGCATTTTAATACGTCTACATTATTTTTATACATAGGAATGCAATATGAAACCGAACATAAATTACCAGGGCAGTGTCACCAATTAAACAAACAAGAAGGTAGAAGTTTTTTTGGTTCTCTATTGGGATGCTCCAATTAAAATGTCCCATCCTCCATGTTATTAAAACATTCAAATGTATTTTGGCACACACGTCTTAGTCTTTGATGACAACCATTTTAAAAGTAGAAGTCACAAGTTATTTTGGGTAGAATTTGGACTCACATCACGTATATCCGAGGCAGTATGTCTCTTTTAAAAATCCAAATATATAAACATTTCCTGCTTCAACCACAGAACTGCAGCCATTGCTTAAAAGTCAAAACATATTCATCTATCACTGACACCCACATGCACTATCTTCGCCCTTTTGTCCTTCTGTTCTGTGAGCTGTGTGTATAAAGCTGTTAAACTCATCAGGCCTGTAGCATATAATGCTATTTACCATTATCCTGCTTTTTTTTTATAAAAAAAAGAATGAAAAAAGCAAAACAATAGATAAGATGAACATATGTGGCTTGTTTTCAGCATTGCATCACAGTGAAGATCTGTGTTAAAGTGTATGACCAACCCAGAATGGGCTGGTCCCTTCACTAACTTAATATATATTGAGGCATGTTAGAGCTGAGGCCTCTGTTAGCTTCTTCAAGTCTCAGAGGCACACTGGGAGCTACACCTTCCTCTAACAACTGCAAGTATGGAATGAACTGAGGAAAATAACATAAACGAGACATCTTCAACAAGTAGGCAAGTCTATTTTTGGTATTGGTGCAATTGTATTCCATTATGTTGTTTAGAGGAAGTATTTTATGCACAATAGTGTCATTGTTGACATTGCATTCTCTGCAATTCTAACCAGGCCAGAATGCATCAGGGCTTTTCACACAACATTTGAATATATCCGCTAAAATGCTTTTATTTACAATATTTTGTCTTTTACATTTCTCGTCTTGTTGCTTTTTGATCTAACCTATTGCATACTTTTATGCAGTAGTTTTTAACTTGACAATATCTGTCAGGATTTTACATTGTACACTCATAGTCTTTATATACATATATATAAATGAGTTCAGATTCATATATATATATATATATATATATATATATATATATATATATATATATATATATACAATGAGCTCTGAAGTCTGAACTCATTCCATAATCATATTATCTACTGTTCTATGGTATTGTAAGAACTATAATGTAGCTGAAAACCCTTCTTCTCCTTTTTCTGACATTTTGACACTATTGCAAAGCTTTGTTCTTACACAGTTGTGTAATTGCCGTATGTGTCATAAGGACTATTTCTAAAGTGTTTCGACAAACCACATTAACTCATTTTCCCCGAACTAGATTGCTTGTGGGTTGCAGGGATCCAGAAGCAACACATAGGAAATGTATTACACATGTCACCGTGTCCCAGGTGGATAAATGAACAGTGGGATAGAGGCAGTCACTTATTGTACTGTGAAGTTATCAAAGCTTATTATAAAGAGGAGCTGTAATTTGTAACCACTTGAAAACGTTTATTTCCCTCACTCTAAAAAGAGCATAATTCCGTCCTGTCACTGAGCTTTATTGAGTTGTCTAATAAGACTTGTTTCCAAACTACTGTGCACACACACTACAACATTCTCATCTTTGGAGAGAATGCAGAGGGTAAATGATTTGTCTTAATTTAGGTAACCTATTTTCTATTTCCAGGGGGAAAAGAGCTGCTCACTATGGAGTCAAAGGACAGACCGATCCCTAGAAGGAGTCTGGGCTCCAGCTCCGGTATACATTATGGCTCTTTTGTGAACAGCCTTTCATCACTTACACCAAAGGCAGAGGAAAAGGAGAAACCAGCCATATCACCTAGACGCGCCTATATAGCTGTAGCTGTGCTTTGCTACGTCAACTTGCTCAACTACACAGAACGGTACACAATAGCAGGTCAGGTGACAACGCTGTGCCTTTCCACAAACACTGTTTACCGCGTCTAATTTTGTGCGCTTACACATGAATTGTTTTTATTGTCGTATAGGTGTCCTTCCCAACATTCAGAAGTTCTTTACTATAAGTGACAGCACAGCTGCACTTATACAGACAGGTATGATGATGCTGAAAACACTCATACACATATACACATATTTGGAAGGTTGCAATTTTACCCTCATTACTTAAGATACAGTTATGCAACATGCGCTGCAAGTGAATTGCAGAGCACTGTTGGTTATTGCAAGACATATAACATATTACACACACACAAACACGCACACACACACGTTTATTTTGAAAAGTTTCACAAGTGTGGGTTTCCTTCATTAATTGGAAATGAGTGAGTCAATGTGCTTATACATTATACAGAATTATTAAATCTTATTAATTCTCTTGACAGTTTTCATCTGCAGTTTCTTGCTTTTGGCCCCTCTCTTTGGTTACCTGGGGGACCGCTACAACCGGAAATACATCATGATTGGTGGTTTGGGTGTGTGGCTTGTGACTGCAATCGGCAGCTCTTTTGTCACTGAGTCGGTAAGTGAGAAATAGATGTGTTCACATACACTGGAGGAAGCAAGAAATGAGAAGCCAAAGGAACCCAAGATGTCACTTCCTTTTGCTAGTAGTTAGTTGTTCTTCATCTGTCATTTGATCACATCATGCACTTACTCCTCAAGAGTAAACAAATGTACCTGAATGTCAGTGCATGGAGTATTATTAGATGGGAAGTTGGTGGTCCAGGGAACTTATCCCTCAAGCTACAAATGTGAAAGAAGTTTCCTTCTTACTAACTTCTGGGATGACAAGTCGGCGCAGGTGATAAAAGCTGTGCTGACTCCTCGTCCCCCTGGACACCCAGGTCATAGGAGATATACTGTACTTTGTCCTGGACAGACTACAGTATCTCCACATAGAATGTACTGCATGTGATCTGAGGGACATACAACATGACGTAGATTAACATAGAGTAATCATGGTTTCCTGATTAGGGCCCAGGGTTAAATAACAGGAAGTATCCTTTAGAGATGGATGGCATCACACTGGCAGGCACTACACTGTGGTTGACATGTACTGCTTATCCCTATTCTCCTCGATCAAGCTTCAATAAATGTTCATCAATGTCTAATGGAACTTCTTCAGTCTGGAGTTAAGGATCCTTCACTGCAAACGTGCAAATCTCGTGCAACTATTACATGAGTCAACACAGTAATTCTTGTTTGTTTAGTGTAAACATGGATCTAAACATTTAGTAACATAGAGAAAAATAAGTATCATAGAGAAATAAGAATGGTGTATGTTAAACTGTAAGAGGATCTTTTTGATATTTGGGACTGAAGGGTTGAACTGCTTCTACAGTATGCTGCTGTCTTGATTTCTTTAGTACTTCTGGCTTCTGATGCTGTTGCGAGCCATGGTCGGGATAGGTGAGGCCAGCTACTCCACCATTGCTCCCACAATCATTGGTGACCTCTTTGTTGGGAATCAACGGAGTGCCATGATCTGTGTCTTCTACCTCTTTATCCCCGTTGGAAGGTCAGAAACAAACAAAATCTAAGTCCACAACTGTCTATTTTCATTTTTCTGTTCGACTGTTCGGACACAACATGAATGGTGCATTCACTGCTGGCAGGAAACTCCAGCATTTGAGATTTGAGGGTCAACTGAACAGCATGTCATTTACAAATAACGCTGCTGGTAAATCTAACGAGAAAGATGAATAATAAACAATCATGTTATTGGGAAAAGGATTATGGGAATTTTGCAGCTTATGGGCTTTGAAATGCTTAACTATGTAGAGATAACAAAGCATGACAACAAAATCATGTCTCACTGCAAGATCATTCAAATCATGGCCAACAAAGTAAAACTAACATGCAAAGATAATTTTATTTTCTGTAAATACCACAGGACAGGTGTACCCTATTGCTAATCCTGTTTATGTCATTATAAATACTTAATTGGTTTTACCATTCTGTGTTTTCAGTGGTCTTGGATACATTACAGGAGCAGGGGTGGCTAATCTGACAGGAGACTGGCGCTGGGCTCTCAGGGTGCGAACAGTTCCATCACCAGTCATGTTATCTGAGCACTGATATAGATATAGAGTGATAGATATTACGATATTAAGTTTTTTTTTCTCTGTTATCAGATCACTCCCATCTTGGGTGTAGTGGGACTTTTCTTTCTGGTCTTCTTATGCCCTAACCCACCCAGAGGTGCTGCAGAAACCCACGGAGAGGGAGTTACAGGCCAGAGCTCTTACAAGGAGGATGTCAAATATCTTCTGAAAAAGTAGGACACGGAAACTAATACCTGGCTAATACTGGATTGTTGGGGCCAATACAGATGTTGATTGAGAGTATTAAAAAAATCAGATAATGATATATCATCCGATATTATTTTTTTAACATAAACAAAAATCATTTAGATTTACTGGCCAGGCTCTAATTAAACTTTGCATCAGTCCCCAAAGTTTACAGAGATATGACTTTTGAGTCATATTTACTAATCTCCTTTTTTTTTTTTGTTACCTTGACCCTAGTAAAAGTTATGTGTGGTCATCACTGGGAGTGACGGCTACGGCCTTCCTGACCGGAGCCCTGGCTTTCTGGATGCCTACGTTTCTGTCCAGAGCTCAGGTCAGTCAGGGAATCCGACCGCCGTGCGTCCAAGAGCCCTGCGACCACATAGACAGGTGCAGCATCACCCTTCATTCACCTCATGTCCTTCAAAATTGATACAGAGTTTTAACAAAGCTGTGTGCCTCTGCTCCCTGTACAGTTACATCTTCGGTGCTGTGACGGTGGTGACGGGCATCGTGGGAGCGTGTCTCGGCAGTGGTTTATCTAGAAAGTTTAGGGACAAGGTCCCAAATGCCGACCCACTCATCTGCGCAGTAGGCCTGCTGGGATCGGCTCCCTGCCTCTTTATCACCATCTTTGTGGCGTCAGCAAGCATTCCCGCCACTTACGTAAGAGACGAATGTGTGTCTTTACCGCTGTGCACTAGCTAACTGATACATTTGTATGTATGGCAGTCCTTTACTCTACTCCAGACTGAAATGTTTCAAGAAAATGAGAAATGTCTTGACAACTATTGGGTGGATTGCCATGAAATTTAGTACACACACTCAAAATAAATAACTTTGGTGATCCATTAACTGAGCCTCTGACTGTTGCACCGAATAGCAGTTTACTCCTAAAGTGATTATTGAATAATGAATTAATTTATCAATTGATGAGTTGCTTATTACTCTGTGTCTTAAATGTCTCATTTCAGGTATTCATTTTCATTGGTGAATTATTGATATCACTGAACTGGGCTGTCTTGGCTGATATACTGCTGGTGAGTTTGGTTTGATGTGTGTGTGTGTGTGTGTGTGTGTGTGTGTGTGTGTGTGTGTGTGTGTGTGTGTGTGTGTGTGTGTGTGTGTGTGTGTGTGTGTGTGTGTGTGTGTGTGTGTGTGTGTGTGTGTGTGTGTGTGTGTGTCAAAATATGAAACTTGAAGCTAACTGGTTGCTTGTGTTATGTTTTACTTCAGTATGTTGTCGTACCAACCAGAAGGTCTACAGCTGAGGCTCTCCAGATTTCAGTCCTTCATCTCCTGGGTGATGCCGGGAGTCCTTACCTAGTAGGAGCGGTGAGAAATACTTATAATTTTCACACTGTCAACTTCCTTTTGACCTTACTGTTTCATCAATAGAATCTCTGCGAGCTTGAGTAAACCACTTTTTTGTGTGCATCATTGAGCTTTCTTCACACCTGTGCCAGTAGATCTCTGATGCTATACGCACATCTAGATCTGCAACAGATGAATGGAGCTTCCAAAGTCTGAAGTACAGCCTTTTGGTCTGCCCATTTGTTGGGATCCTGGGTGGACTGTTTTTCTTCTTGACCTCCCTCTACATTGCTGAAGACAGGAAGGCAGCAGCGCAATTGGTTGAAGGTACTGCAAATGGATAGTTACTGTCCTTTTATTCTTTATAAATGATGTACAGTAGAACCATGGCTCAAACAGAGCATATCTCTGCATATCCTTTTGCTCTTTCCAGCTGTGGTTGCTTGTTAACACATTCTGTGAATTGTTTTGAGTGGATGACACACTGGCAGTCCTAACCATTATGTTTGCTTAATTAATGTCAGTGTCACAGATGCTGGAGAGCCCTTCCTGAACAATAGCACTCTCACTATTCAACTCACTCACTACAAAATGGCACCCCTCCTTATGCAGTTAAGAACAAATTCTCCCTATTTGCACACATGCCCCAGTACACACTGGCAGTGTCATTTTTCTGGCAACTCTGAGGCAGAGATGGGCCAAGTTTTGATCCGAGTTAACATTCTCTCCATTCTGTTGGATTGGTAATTGGTGTGAGGCAGCTGCACCGACAAGGCGACTCTGTTGGCATCACCTTAGCAGATATGACATGGTTGAGAGTGTGTGTGTGTGTTTACACATACCTGGTCACCTAATATCATTCTAATGAGTGCTTCATACTTTATTTTTAAAGTACGCAATTCAGTAAGTCAGTGTTTTGTTTTGTGTGTGTGTGTGTGTGTGTGTGTGTGTGTGTGTGTGTGTGTGTGTGTGTGTGTGTGTGTGTGTGTGTGTGTGTGTGTGGTTTTTTTTTTTTTCCCAGGTAGCCCCTCACCACAGCAGGGTCCTGCATCTGAGCCCACAATGGAACTGAGCGCTGAGGGCATTAAGTAAAGCTGGACATTCATGTATCTCTAAATATTTGAAGTTAAGTTAACTACTGGTGTTGACAAAATATCAATTTTTATCCCTTCACAGCCACACACCGATGACAGATGCAGAGAAAACTTGTTAATTCACACTGCGAGACCATCAAATGCCTTTTTTTTTTTAAGTGCTTGTATGTTCACCCAGGCTCAAATTGTATTTTCTACAGATGAAGTCATGTCAACTTAATTTGTATAGCCCAAAAGCTAAAGCTCAGGCCAACTTAAAAGTTTACCTTAAAAAAGTGTTTACCTATCTGTTACAGTGTTAGTACAATATAACCTCCCATTCAGGGGCACTGTAGTAGCCTATACTTGAAAACTACATGCTTACAGTATATTTTCCTAATTGAAATGTTTCATTTTTCAATAAATTTGCAACTAAAACTGTTACTGAGAAATCCCCTCCTTCCAACCTTGGAAAACTCTGCTGTTATCTATCTATCAGCTAGTTACCTAGCTAGTTAGCTGTAGCTGTTGTCATGACCTGGCTCAAAGGCATGACAAAAGGTGGAGACACACATGGTTGTTCAATTAAATCAAATTTATTTATTTTAACAAAGATAAACGTGCAATCAGTTAATCAGTAATGTGTGTAATGCATGGATGTGTGTAAACGTATCAAAGCTAGAACGCAAAAATAACTAAACCAAAAAGCCAAACAAACCAAGCAACCTTGAGGAGGGAGAGAAAATGAGTGCCCAAGCACTCCTATTTATAGACATGTGAGCAATCAGTTGATCCAGGTGTCAACCATCAGTCCTCATTAGCCAATCCCCAGATCCCAGCAACCAGAGGGACCTAATAGGCCTAGGAGCCGTCCCACTATCTAAACATTTTGAAGTAGATATTCTACTATTTTTATTTCTAAACTTTGATGTTGCTGGCAAATGTAATCAAACCCTCAACAATCCAAATCTACTAGTAAGCGTAAGTTAATTCATGAAGCATGAACCGCCTTACGGTAAGACCGTTGTTTTGCTGACACCAGGATTTGAAAATGGCTGTGTTTAGTTGTGTATAACTATTAACCCTTAATGATTCTCCTGAATTTTGCTGACAACCATCTACTGTATTCTTATTCTAGTCTATAAACCCTGGGCAGAATAAGCTGAACCGGCCCAAGTATCCATGTTGAGGATCAGATCAGATTAACCCCTCCATCTATGATTGTCCCAGCCAGCATGCAGCTGCTGCCTCCTAATGAGGGCCAGAGGGGCCTCGGGCTGGAACACAACATATGCAGAAAATGGAGTTAAAGAAGGAGGATCTCTCTGTATATATTTTAACAGTTGCTGGAAATCCATCTCATAATTCCACTTTCACTACCCATTTCAGTGGATCTTCCATTGTTGTCCATGCACTGTAGGAAAGGAGGGAGTGTTTGTAACAGTAATGTAGCAAAAACAAGTAAATGTACAGTATAGCGTGTTCTATCTTTTTAGTTTTTGTGTGTGTGTCCACTAGATGGCACAGTTGCACTTCTGTAAAACATGCAATCACGAGGATCCCTTGACTTCAATTGGTGAGCTATAATGGGTTTGTCAGATGTTCAGTGGGAACTCCAGGAGAACTGCCCTAAAAACATACATGTTTGCAGCCGCCAAGGCAGCAAGTACATAATGCAGATTGACTATCATCTTTAATATCCCTCTGTATCTCGGGCAGCACTATTACATGTAATGATCTTACTGTAATGATATTAGCCTTCCTAAGTAATAAGCATTCTTGTTTGAAAACAGATTGTAAGACAAGCTATACCCAGCCTGGGAAAACACTGTTTTAAAATAATGAATATTTATTGATTTTGCCTTTTATGAGGAACAAACAATAAAGAGAAAAAGCATTTAAAGACACAAAGGAGACATGTTTCATTCCAAATTATCAACCTCCATGCCCCAACACAAATATCTACAGTGTGCAGTGTTAGCACTGCAATATAAACCTACATACACTATATACAGTATACCTGGGTAGGATGGCTAAACCAACCCTGGGCTGGGCTGTAAGAGCAAGGTCACAATATACACCCTGGCTTTATTATGATTAATAAATAGTTTTCAAAAAGAGACAGAAAAATACATACATTCACAGGTTGAACTTACCATATGAGTGTCTGACACGGTTTACTTTTGATATTCCCTGAACCCTAAACTGCGAGTGTGTCTGTGACCTCTGCTGAGTTCATGTAACATTCATCATCTTAATGTAAGCCTGCCTGCTCTTGTCAAAGATTAGCACAGACCAGACAAACAGGACATATTCACATACCCTGTATGACAGCCGCTTGTCACTCAATTTTCTAAACTTGTGTTCATCCTAACAGCTGCCCGTCACAGCGTGTCTCCATTGGGTTGTACTGGAGTAACAACAACTTGGCTAAAGTGGAATCGTGTACGAGAATTTATTTATCTTTGGCCAAATATCAAATATTTCCTGTAAAGGTGTGGAAACTGAAGCTGACATTTACAGATGGATGAAAGCTGTAGTTCAAGGCTGCTAAGCCATTGTTAAAGGCTTCATTGCTTTATTGTGGAATTCACTGGTATTTCCTTTTGTTGTTGAACATTTCAGCCTGATGCTTGTGATTTTCCAGAAGTTATGTGATTAGTCAGTATGCTGAGGGAATAGATGGGGGCAGCAGGACATGCATGTGGAATAACAAGCAAAGCACACACGCACACTAAAAGGTATGTGACAAACATTCTAGAAGTAACAGTTCAACCTGCAATTAAAACACAATAGGTATTGTACAGCATGTTTCTGAGCACTTTATCTGCATACCTCTCCGTTTCCCCTGTTGACCCTGGTTGTACAGGAAACTGTCACAATGGCTAATAAATTGTCCAGGCCGATCAATGACGGAGCCAGGAGCCAGGGGGGGGGGGGATACAGTGAGTGTTTACTCAGGGATGGGGAGCATTTTAGTCATGAAATCAGCCGTGCTTCAGGCCCAGCCACCCAGAACAACATGCTGATACATACAATATGACAGCAGTCGTCAATCAGAATGCCCTTATGATATCAATAATAACCAGAAATTGTCTCATGTAGATCACACATATTTACTGCAACAGAACAGACAGCTTATCTACACCATGTTTGTGCTATTCTCACCCTTCCACATAGCAGCCGCAGGACAATGATAAGACATATCAAACCACATTTGTGGATGTAAAGTTGCACTCTTCCTTATCACCAGCAAACTGCTGCAGTGTCATGACATCATATAGAGGAAGAGCCCTCTCCACCCTCTGTACTACCCCTTATTTGGACAATTACATCATATGGGCCTTCCTGTCTTTACCACACAGCTTGTAGGTACAAACATCCATATGCTATTTTATGGTAAAGCAGTGTTAGTTATACAAAAAAAGAAATTTTGTTAATTATAGGATTGGAAAAATAGGATTGTTACTTGAAGGCTGAGGCTGGGGTGCTGTGTTACTTCTGTAAAAATGCACAGCTCTGTCATGGGTGAGGAAAAAACTAATAAAAAGTGTTGATTTGACTGGTATGGGTGATAGTTCACACAGGCTTACACACATGCAAGATTTTTTAATTGTTGAATTACTGGCATCAATTAAGACAGAGCTTCAGTCTTTTCAGCTGGAGTTGAAAAATGTGTGTGTTATTTGTAGGTAATATATCAACAATGTGAATGCTCATTCCTGTTTGTGTATGATTATGTTTTTGATTCAAGACTGCACAGCAGATCAATCAAGCCTTTTTCTCATTATCATGCAAATGACTTAGTCTGGAGCAGGAAATACAAACGTGGGCTACAATGGAAATGCAGCCAAATTTGAGGTTTGCCCTATAATGGCATATGCACATTCTGTGCCTATGTATTTAGCATTCCTGTTTCAGAGGCATACTGGCCACTGAGCTGGAGAGAGCTGATTCACAGACACAGCCATAGCAATGGGGGTAATTACAAAGCCCAGTGCAGTCTATAAATATGAGCTGCAGCACCACACAGATTTGGTCTCACTGCAAAGTCAACCTCAGCCACATAGCAGCTAAAATTTCTCCAATTAGGCAGAGCTTAATGTTCAGTTTTTTAGTTGCATGAAGATTGCAGTCGCAGGAAAATGATTACACAATAACAGATGGACATGACGATATTGAGGCAGACAGTGGAGTCAGGGCTGGTTTTACCTCCCAGACGGATCAACTGACAGTGATGACCTACGACCAAGGAGTCCAGCTTGGATGGAGCTGCCGAATAAATAATTAAATGAGCCAGATAAAAGACGCTGTCTCTGCCCCCGAACCCTATATTTAGTCACTGCTGTCCCTCTGCCTCCTGCTGCTGCGCCGTACAGTATAGCTCCGAGATCAGACTTCCAAGGAGTGGAGACATCAGCCCAGATCTATTCAAATCCTCAGCTGCTCTGCCTCCAGGCACTCTGTTGCTTGGGTTTGGGAGTGCATGGCAGGAGGGTGCAGGAGCTACAGCAGGCTACTGTCAGGCAGAGACAGTCAGGGGGTCAGGAGGGCAGAGCGGATGAGAAGAGGTCAGAATGGCAGATCCCACACCTCAAGACTAACCGAAGCCTAGACGGCTCCGGCTCCAACAACAAATGTATGTATGTGAGGAGAGCAGAAGTGGGGTGGTCCAGAGCCACCAGACGTCATGTGTTGATGATAACAGCTTAGTCTGAAGACGGAGCATTTCACAGAATGTCCCTTTAGTCCCCTGTTGGGCACATGGAAATAGTCAGGCAAGATTAAAGCACAAGTCTATTGAAGTTGGCCTATGTTAATGCTATCAGTTTGACCTCTTGATGAATGAAAGAATGAATGAATGGAGTAAGATCTTCCCCGGTCCCTTCTGCTCACTGGCCTGTGTGAAATGAGTCCAGTTAGATGCTTCATTGCCTGATCATTAAGTCAACCATTTGAATCAATTGTACCAATTGACAACATGGGTCAAATAGAAATGGAACATTCCTCTTCTATGAAAAGAGCAATTACAGAAGATTGAATCAAATTCAATAAGTTGAACTGAAGTGGGGCCAGAAAATTGGAAATACAAAGTATGATTTAATGATGAATTACAAACTACACTAAAGTATAAAATGAAAGAGATGCTTCTAAATGACAGATGCTAGATGTCAAAATGTTCTCCATGAAAAGATCTCCATTAAAAAGAATGTTTGGACAAAATAAATGTACAACTGGTTGTTTTTTCCGTAGCTGAACTAAACATAAAGGAGGCCTGGTCATTCTGTCCTTTCAGATTGTCATTGGAAACTGGGACACTTGGTACAGGAAAGGGAAATGTGTACAGTTAACATGACGTAAACGTGGCTGATCGAGACAACAATGGGAGAATCGTTGCTGTATGATTACTGTATTTAAAAAAAATCCCTTGATTGCTTTAATTACTTAACTTTTTTATTCCAATCTACATTCATTTCTAGAGCCAGAGGTCATTGAAGCACACGCTAAAAGACAGAGAATAAAACAGATATTTAGATACATTAAAAACAACAGAAATTCAGATGAAAACACTATCAATTACACATTCTGAAAATGTGAGACTGCAGATTTGGAGGAATTAATTATAACCAAATCATCTGCATTCAGAAAATGATGAGATAACCAATACCTAACCAATAACAGTTGAACATGCTTTTAACTGCCCGGGCAAGTTATCCTTATACAAGTTAAACAAGAACAGAGATAATACCCCACCTAGCCTAACCCCATTTCAGACCTAAAAAGAGTCAGCACTACTCCATCAAACCTGCATATTTATTAGTTAAAATACAGTATAAATACAGTTTTACTTGATTATCAAAGCTGTAATTTCTTGTGGGCGTCATGAGTTTAAAGAGGTGGAGACGTGTTTACCAGAAGCACAGCTGATAGACACACAGCTGATAGACACGTGTTGCAGTGGGACATTTAAACTTTATTGGCAGATGCATGCTAGAATGCAGAAAGAGTCGGCCTTATCGAGCCTGCAGGCGCTGGGCCCAGCGATTAGCAGGTTATCTCCCATCCTGCACTGGAGGCTCGGCCCTGAGCTGAGACAGGAAGGAAGGCCGGGGCAGTGACTCAGTGGCTCCGGGCCACATAGCAGAATAACGCGAGAGATAGGTCCGGGTCCACCAAGCCATTCTGCACGATGGAAAAACACACAAGATCCCACAGACACGACCAGCATATCAAACACATCCCAAAGAATGAGGAGGGGAGGTGGGGGCTCCAGAGAGGGAGACAGGGGCTCCCTCCTAAGCCCTCCGCGTGAGACCACTGGTTGGTTTGGCCCTCTTCTCTTTTCCTGCATCCTTTTATCCTGGGTTTCAGTGTGCAGCATTACAAAAGCAATTCTTGTCAGTATCACTTGATCATTTTCTGCTGAGCCTGCCAGGCTGCACTGTTTGCATCATACTTTCCAGATTCAAACGGAGGGGATTTTCAGACATCAAAGTTATTGGGAAGCAAGTAGATGATTGCTTCGAAACTAGTTCTGCGAAACAAATGCCATGAGGGGCTTTAGGTTTTGCTGGCAGAACTTTCTCATTTCAGTCTAAATAAAACAATACAGGTCAACTCAGTGCATGCAGATGCCTTCAGACCTCAACCCTGAAAACCTCGCCATGGCAAAGGCCTGCAGAGCAAAGCCAGGCAAGCACCCAGCCTTCCCCCAAACTGATGCCAGGTCGGGGCCTCCTTCATCTTATACGTATTTACCTCCCTCCTGGAATTTGTTTGGCCTTTCACTGACTGAAAGCCTGATCTTATTTCCCTTTCAGGTTATTAGCATATGCAGTGAAGTCTATGATAGAATAAAACGTACTCGGTCCTTAGCAGGCTACCCAGTTCATCGGGATTAGGAGCCTATTGGCGAATGTCCCCTCTGGCTTTCAGCGACATCAAACTGCACTTGTTAGAAATGCCCCCTCAGCACGCCGACCTTTCACTCATATACTGAACTCAGCGTCTCAGCTTTTCTTGCTCTGCCTCACACCTTTCTGTTCAAATCCTTTCAGGAGGTCTTGGATCAGCTTTCGGTGATATATGTAGTTGATCAAGCTGGGGACAATTTGGGATTCCCGTATTGGCTAAGTTAAAGTAGCTCTGTGCACACACAATGGAATAGTCTGACAATTAGCCAGGCATGTTTTGGCTCCTTTCTGACAGAACACACATGGCCCAGAAACACTCATCTGCATGCAGGATTGGACTTGTCCCAGCCAATTCAGATAAAGCTCATTTTTTTCAATTGGTGACACTATCACCACACACAACTTGTTTCAGAAGCTCATCTCATGAAAAGTCATATCACTGAAATAGCAATATTTCACATCAGACAACAACACAATGTGTAGTGCTACTATTGTCACCTTCTTCTGTGGTATTTAAACCATTACAAACTCAGCTGTCTTCCAGTAGCATCGATAAAGGGAGTTACAGTATATCCAAACTTTGTATGGAAGAACAAAGTATGTGCAGTCATTCAAGCCTTTGAACTCTGCTCTGCTATAGATTGTAATGAAGTTGGGGACAGTGGCGGCTGTCAGATGAGTACAGAAACCGCTGAAACTGTCAGAACTGAGCCAGCTGCATTGTGTTCATCTATTCTTAACCAAACCAGATGATTTCCCTCCAAGATTTCTTCTGTAACCACCAGGAATGCCCCAGACAAACATGTCCAATACTGTAGTAGGATTCATCCAGCATGACTGCTTCATTCTGACCGCTGTGCCCTGAACAGCTTGCTGTGATGAAGATGAAGTAAACTTCATTGCTTGCAGACGACGAATTGACTTTGTTAAAGCTAAGTTTATTAATTTTTTTCAGCCACAAACGATTTTTCATGAGAACAAATTGTTGCATCACAACTTTCCAGACAAGGTGGCATTTGGGTCAAAATGAAAAATCATTGCTCTGATGGGTCTGCTGTACTGGTGAAAAATACTTCATGTAAATTTAAGTACTGCAGTACCATAATCAGCTACCATTATCCGCATCCTCCAAGACCTGTTTGGGCAGCCCGGGCTCAGACTGATGGTGTGACAGCAAATCATTCACCCCGACTTGTAGTAATAGGTCGATTTCTCTTAAAGGGATACGCCACAGTTTGTTGAAATAGGGCTTATCACGGTCTCCCCTAGCTGTAGATAGGTGGGCCAATGCATGTTTTGTCTCAGTGCAAGTAATTAGGTTGTTTTTTTGTCTTTTGTTGGCTCACTTTTATTCACAACATGCTAACCGGCAACATAGGATTCCATTCACTACGCTAAGCTAACTAGCGGCGGCTGCCGGTGTTGCGCTGGACTAAAACAATACATGCACAAAAAATGTGTTTGCCCACCTATCTACAGCTAGGGGAGACCGTGATGAGCCCTATTTCAACGAATGGTTGCATATCCCTTTAAATAACATTCTCAGAAGGTTGAATGCCATGCCTTTTGTGTTTTGTAATCACTAAAATGTGGGGGTTCATAATTTTTTACCACAGAAAATAATGAAATACAGTATCAACATGCAGTCATAGGCTGACTGCATGCACAAAAAGGTTTGTGTTACTTTGGAATCACTGTCAGAGTAAAAATATATTTTTAACATTTCATGTCACTATTTTGGTTGTAATTGGGGGGTTTGGAAACTGTTATTCAGAATGCTTCTATTCTAACTTCTGAGACGAATTGTTTGATCTTACTTGATGATATCTGCCACCACTTGACAAGCTCCAAGGGAGTTTAGAATGCACAATAACTCACCACTAAAACTCTAATTTCTGCTTTGTTAAACAACGGAGTGACATGAGTATGGAAACATTCTAATTCCCATGTATGCGTTGTACGATAACGACTAAGACTGACTCTAATGTTCCATTGTCAGGGAAGTTTACAACATTGCATTTAACATTAAAATGACATGAAAGCTTCAGTGGTTTAGGTTGGCAACTGGTGAATGTCAATTGCACTTCATGTCAGAGCTCATTGTGTGTGGAGGAAAAGCACAGCAACCATGTGGGCTTTTTATTTTATTCCCACACATCTTAACAGCTGTTCCTGACCGGAGCAATTTATTCAAAAGAGCCATCTGACCGTGTCCTTTAACACCTACTATAGCCATATGCAAGGACTATTGTAAGGCTTCTGGACACACAAACTCACTCCACAATAAAAAGGTTTAAGACACATCTTTAGTTAATTAGTTAGTTAGGTATATCATGCCTAAAGTGCCCTGCCCACATGAACTTAAAAGACAACAAAAATACTGTTGCAGTTGTGAACTTACAATCTGACGTGAACTTACAATCTGCCACTAAAATGGTTCCCTTTTTTAAATAATCATTAAGAAGATTTTTTTGAAATGAAAGGCACTTATGTGGTCCTTAAATCATCATATCCTATAATGAACAATAAAACATGATATGACTTCATCTTCAGTCTCATTTTTAAGCACACATCAAAGTGTCTCCTCTTCAGGACGACCAGTAAACCTGCCTGTTTCTACGGGAATATACCTGAACAGAAATCTTTCACTTTATGCTTCACCTTTGCACTTTAGTTGTTTTCATGATACAATATGTTGCTAAGCTACACTTGATATTCAGTTCATCTCTACACCAACACCACAATCAACATGCTCGGGCATTTGGCATTGAATGTAACCTCCTACGCAAGAAATCTTATATTTGTCCTTGCTCGGTTCTGATTCAACATTTGATGAGCAAATCAACTCTGTTGTCAGCAATAGATTAGATCACTTGCAAAATCATTCCTGTCTGTTAAGGTGTTGGAGATCATAGTTGTCATAGGTATCTTATCTCACCTATTGCAAAGATAGGGGATAGTAAAGAGTCTTATCTGGCCTGCAGCTGGTACACCATGCAGCAGTGAGACTCCGGAGGAGAGACCTTATCTCCCCTGTACTTGAAGTGCAGAATTGATTTTAAGATTATTTGTTTTTAAAGCACTGTATGGACTGCCACCAGGTTATATCTCTGAACTCGTACCCTCAGATCTGCTGACCAATCACTGCTCTTCATTCATTCAGTTACAAAACCCAGGGCTGATCAGGCATTTTATGTTGCTGGCCCTAAACTGTGGAGCACCGCACTGGTAGTTTCCCACTCACAATTACATGTTCCCCTCCATCTTTTTCCATTGGTTCAAAGATGTTGTGTTGTTTATGATTTTATACAGAATAATTTATTTTAAACATGTGCCAATTCACTTATTGATCATCATAATTGTGTCTGTGTCTGTCTGATTGTAATCATCAATCAAATAAGTCATCTCTCTGTAAAACACTTGGGTCAACATTGGTTGTTTTTAAAAGTGCTCAATAAATAAATGAATTGGCTTGACTTCATCTTTAATTAATGCTGACCAGAAACTGATAAAAAAAAAAAGTCATGGCTGTCAGTATGATAAGGTATGGGGACCCAAACTACTGTAAATTAATCAAATGTTGACATTTCAGATGGAGAGAAAAAAATAAGTAGCCTATGGAAAAATGTAAATCCTGACATATATGTGTGACTCTTTATCAAATAAATGTGAAGGATGAGGATTAATACATATATAGGCTAGATAAATTAAGTTACACCCACCCACCCGTTTCCCACTACTGTCAGCGTCCTTAAATAACAGAAAGGGTTTTCCAACCGCACCACACTCCGGTTGCAATACCCCGGCATCTGCACCCTGATATCAGGTGCGGCTCCATCATTCGCTGCGGGCCTTCAGGGAGGAGGAGTTTGGCAGCCAGGTCACACCCCCTGCACTACAGCGCCGGTTCCTTAGAAAAAAATCACCAAGGAGCGCACAGCCCGTCCCTCACTGCACTGCACTGCTAGAAAAAATATGTTACCGAGAAGAGCGACTCCTGCGCTTTAACACTTGAGACAACAATTCCACTGCGAATCATTTCAGTTGAAATCACCGACCATCGCTGAGACTGGTCCTTGTTGAACTATTTTCCCTCTCCATTCTCTCCCTCTTCTTTCTCTGCGCTGGATCTTTCGTGTGAGAAAATGTGTGTGGAAAGCGATGGATGTGAGATTGAAGGCTGCAGCAGTTTGGATGAGGTGCGCACGCTGTCAGGCAGCATGAGTCCCGCACTCAAATCCAGCCCGGACCTTCACCCGTGCCAACCGGGGCACAAATTCCGCGCCGCGCTGCTCAGATGCCGCTCACCGGCTGCTGCCGCCGGGATCCTCAGTTTTGGGAACGTCCTCAATTACATGGATAGATACACTGTAGCCGGTAAGAGACCTGACTTCTCCCTTTCTATTAGACCTGTGTCAGAATAGCCTAGATTTCTTATTTATGTGAGGGGTTCCAGTTAAACACAGCAGAGCAGTTTTCTTTATTTTGCTGGAGTATAATTGTGTACATGCGCTGATTGCCTGTGCGCTGTTCCATTCTTGTAGCAGCCAGCACACCTCAGCTGAGACGGGCGGAACAATGGGCTTGCCCAAGCGCAGTGGACAATCTGCTCAAACCACAAGGCTGTTAAAGGTGTTTTCATGGTTGTAGACTGCGTGTGCTGTGGTTAAATCAAACACATAGCCTTACTGTATGTCTTCGATAACACTCCAAAAAAAAAAAAAGCTGGACAGTAATGTTTTTTACCCGGGGCTGGTAGATAATTGCAGATCGATCAATTAAGGCGATCAAGTCTCCATCCACGAACCTGCCTGCATGCTTTCGCAGCGTGGGGCTCATCTGTCAGAGCAGTTTCAGCGACTGCAAATAGAGATAGAGAGCGTATCGCTATGAGGAATCAGTCATTAGTTCCCCGCCGTTTCTGGGAGCGAGTTTTAGTCCAGCATCTCCAGTCATCGGCTGTGTTTTGTGCGGCAGCTCGCTGTGTGGTGCTGGGATGAGGCCATGTGGTGTTCATCCCCCTCAAGTGTTTCCTCATTTCCTCACTGTAGCTGAGATCCAGAACATCATTTATTACAAGTGAACACTGTGTACAGATGGAAATGAATCGTATATCTTAGAATGTGTTAAAATGTGGAAAGTGCGTTTGTATGAGCCCAATTATGGGATTAATAGATTAATGGATTGTGACTAAAATGATCAATTATAGATGTTATAAACAAAATTCAAGAGCAGATTTCAGTGAGGGAATGGGGCATATTTTGAAGAGCAATATTGTTTTGTTAAAACATTGTAAGAAAAAGACTGTTGTTCAGTTTGTATTGTATTGTGTAGTTTGTAGTCTTACACCTCACAGCAGAAATTAATTAGATGTCATTTCATTGGTAGGGATTCCTTGTAAAGCAAGATTGGTTTAACCTATTGTTACTAATTAACAAGTGTTACATCAGACCAAGTTAACATATTAGCTTCATCTTAGTTTTACCAATATTTGGTTACTGGATGATGTATTTACTGTAGGCTTCTTATCAAGGCTTGGACATCGGACTGTGGCACTGAATGGGTTAAAATTATTGCTGCAGCATGGAGAATGGAGGAGAGCCTGTTCATGGGGAGAATATGCTCTTCTGTATAAAGAGATGCCTTCCTGATTAAAGTGCAAGTTTCTATTGATACTCTTACTGACATAGTGACATAGTCCCACAACAGAAGTCCATAGGTAATCTTGTATTTTTTTTTACTTCTTCGCAAATTATTTGCAAGATAGCATATCATTATCTGACATTAAGATTTCTGAAATTGATAAATCCAAAAAACAAACAATGGTGTAATTTCACTCTGTAGCCCCTGGCAGAAAGAGGGAGTGGCTTATTAAACAGAACAATGTGTACACCTAAGTCAAGAAGCTGCAAGCCCTTGGGCACATGAATGATCATTACAGCGGTAAGGCTTAGCTCCTCGACCTATACAGCCAAGAATGTGTTGATGTGGCATAGCTAATCTTAGGATCTTCAAGCACCACTCAGCCACAGATATAGCTTAAAAAGCCACATCCTCATTCTCAGTCATGGGTGCATCAGTCTCCCTCTACAGTGGCGATTTGTACTCCTGTCTCCTTACACCTCGTCATGCTTTGATCAGGGAAAACCCCTCATTAAGGGGCTCAAAAACAACCCTATTCTCCTCCGTCCTCTCCATCATGATCCTGCCACTACAGTCTCTGCTCGTTATATCCCATAAATTGCAAGGCAGAAATTCCTCTGCAAAGCCGTTAACTTTGCTGGAGCGCTCTGAGCACTTGCTGTGATGTGACAGGAGGACGAGTGACTGAAGAGAGATGAGGACAAAGTGTGAAAAGGGAGGAGGAATGGAGCACAGGATGTTGGGGCTGGGGAAGGGAGGGTGGTTGCAGCAGCCTGGGTTAACCCTCGTGGGGAGAGGCTGGGCTCAGTGCATGTAGTGCAGCGGGGTCCCTTCCATCCGTTCCCTTTCCATCCCTGCCACCTGAACACTGCTGGACTCTTCTGCTTTATGCATGTGCGTCAGACGCTCACTCACTATCAGGGCCGCAACCTTGTGCATCCAACACAAGTAATACATACAGCCAGAGCTGATCTGCTATTCTCCATCTCCTTCTAACTTTCTTCGAGCCTTACTCCCCCCTCCTGCTGTGTAAGCTACATCGCAGTAGCAATTAGGTGGTGGAAGCAGCGCATGTGCTGGTGGCACACAGTATGTGTGTTTGTGTGTGTGTGTGTGTGTGTGTGTGTGTGTGTGTGTGTGTGTGTGTGTGTGTGTGTGTGTGTGTGTGTGCGTGCGTGTGTGTGCGTGCGTGTGTAGGGGTGTAAAGTAGATCTGTATGATATATCAATATACTATCAATATTGTGCTGTTGGATTAGATATCATGGGGTTTTTTGGTTATTATACAATGTGACAAAATGTTGTTTCTTTTCCTGGTGTAATTTCTTATTACATTACTTATTACATTGTACTAAGTGAAATGAAGTATCTGTTTGTCCACTTTCCATTTCCATTTCTTCTTCACGTACCTTTCTTCTTTATCAGGACTCGGTCTCCCGTTAGCTCCCTGTCTCTTCTTCTTATTTTTAATCACTCGGCTTTCTGCGTCTCCAGCTTTCTTGTTCTCTTTCTTCACTAGCAGGTACCCAAAGCGCATCCCAACTCATAGATCTTAATGTCAATTAAGCAAGCATGAGCGCACACCCACAGAAAGCACACCCACATTAGAAAAGACTCTCCCCACCATTTCAAGAAGGGCTGAATGAATGAGAGAGGGGAGTTGGGAGGGGAGCGGGAGGGGAGGGGCCGGCTGCTGCTGCAGTGGCAGGCAGTCAGAGGGAAGTGCACTCAGAAAGCAGACTGAACCCGAGCGATGCCGTCCCTCCCCACCAACGTCAAAAGGTCTTTGTACCAGCAAGCCATTACTGTAGTGTGTGTGGATCACTAAAGCATTGTGACAGAGACAGAGGGTGACCATTGCAGACACCGGAGCTATTCTGCTCCACAACAATGATGGGAAAATTGCACCCACCAATGCACAACGGCAGAATCAAAGACTTAGATCTTTCTGTTAATCCCCAGTGTCAGAGGTGAAGCCACACACACACACCGACACACACACACACACACACATAAAAAACACCACAAATAAACTGCAGTTTATGATTCCAGCAGTTGACTTCTCCAAGATGATGGTGAAAACCACAAAAGAAGAGACAAGTCTTTTCGTTGTTTTGTTCTGGATTTGATAGATGCTCCGCCAATATCTCTTTTTTACGAGACTTGAATATTTAATGCCAACGGTATGTGAGGAGAAAACAATTTAATTGTATGAGAGTTAAGCTGCTGCATATTGGACGGCATCTTCCAGTCTCTCAGTAAGGCACCACAATGAGTGAAAAACAATATTGATTGTGCCATCCTTCAGATTTCAACAGGGAATTCTCGGCAATGTAATCAAATTAATACATTTTCACTTCTCCATCCCTTATACTGCTCTTTTTTCACCTCTTTTAAAACACATTTGGATTATCTGTTTCACTGTAGTAATGCAGTTTGTTCATCTAAGGATCATCAGACGGCTACTGGCAGTTCAAATTTCTGCAATTTCTATATTTCTATGTTGTGGAATTGGCAAAGAGACAGTGATCTGGTTTTTCTCAGACACACTTACGGGCCAAATCCAAGCGTGAGCAGGCACAGAGGAGACCAATATTAAGATTCAGGTCTGCTGAAGAGAAGGAGAGTGTGAGAGACAGCAGTCAGCTGGAACTCTGCAGTAAGTTGGACAGCTGTTCGGCTGGTGGCTCAGGCCTGGCCTGGAGTGCTCCTTCAGAAGCCTTGTTTTTACGACTGTCTGTGAAGCAGACAAGGCATAAATGGGGAGTGTCTGGGACATTTGAGGGTGTCGTGATGAGGTCGATCGTGCCCCTACTGCTTGCTGCATGAGATGGCGATCCATCCGACCATACAAGATTGGAGTGGAGGCCAGAGCGGAGCTGGGTGAGTTACGATGCTCTGGTTGGGTCACTTGTGTTCAAACCACAGCCACTTATATTCCATTTGCTTTTCAGAGTGCATAAGAGCTCAGAGATTTAGAGGGCCACTATGTTTAATTTAATTTGAGGTGGCTTTGAAACCTTAAATCCCGGTGTTGGTCTCTCTGTAGTCCCAAAGCAGACAGTCCAAGCTCCTCGACAGCTTATCATAAAGAGGGGATTAAGCGTTTTTTTTTTTCAGAGAATATGAGGATATGTGAGGCAGACACTCAGCACTTAAAGTTATTTGTTCTATAAGTAAACCCTGTTGTGTATTAACTCTAGACCCCCCCCCCCCAGTAACCCCCTTCTCAGCCAGCAATGCCGCAATTCGGGGGGTACGGCTGACTGCAGCCTAATCTGTGGTGGAGCTTCAGATTTGCGCTTCTTCCAGGACCCTTAATCTGAGTTGTCTCAATCAAGCTGTCATTCCAAGAATACCAACAAAAAAACAGGGTCCCATCCCACTGGACAAGTGCAGGACCCTTGCAGGGGAACTTTGGGCATCTTGCATTATAGACACAGATGACGGTGTGGTGCTAATCCTCTTAAGGCAAGCTCTGTCGCACTGTAAGAAAGATGTAGCCATCTATCCAGTCTGACAGACTATGCAGATTAATTCCTGACTGCTTTGTCCAGTTCATTTGTGGCAACTCATTATCGCCGTCCACATAAGCCATTCTTCTGCATTTCTTCATAAAGCAATCACAGGGTAAATGCTGAGCTTATTTTCTTCTACTACATGCTTTCCTGTCTGTTGTCATGACATACAGTAAAGCGCTCAAACTTAAAGAAAGCGCACCACTTTCAGTTCCACACAGGAAGAAAAGAAGAGAAGTGAAGATAGTGTAGGTGTCTGTCAGGGACATTTGTGGAGAAAAAAATCTAATTTTGGGCAAATACAAAAGTAGAAACCTATTTGTCTGCGCAACAATCCCAAGTGTAGAATTTCTCTGTGACATTGTCTTAGCTGCTGGTAGAAACATGTCACCACAGATCTTCTCAGTAACATGAAGTGTTACAGCGGAATATGTCAGGATTAGATATACAGGAAGTGTCTCCTCTCTACTAAACTGTGTGAGAGGCTGTGTGGGCCATGTTCGAGTGGCTTCGGGCTTGGTTGTTTCACCCTTCACTCGTCTCCCTATTTCACCCTCTCCTGTTTTATAGAGTTCACATTAAAGGTCCCCAAACAACAGCCGAGGCATTAAAAAGATGGAAGGGCCTCAAGTAATTTACTTTATAGGGTTGCTGCGTCTTTCTTACCGTGCTTATTCTCTCTGATGTCGAGCTGTTTCCAATTAGACTAAAGGCACTGTACACTGCACTTCTTTACTATTTCAACATCTTTCAAACTTATATTTCACTGTTGACAGCAATGGACAATATTGCAACATTGAAACTATTCAACAGATGTTAAATGGAGTCAATCACAATGACATGATATCATAGCAAGTGGACTTTTCCAGACTGGTTTCCCACAGATATCCCACTGATCTCTTTATGTCTATATCCTGGCGTGCCATTCCCACTGCTGTGAGAAAACAGTCTGTGTGTTCTTTAGACTCTGATTTAGCCGACGTCTGTAATAGTAACCGATGGAATTAGAGTTTCTTCCTGTGCCAGTGCAGGCCCTTTCATGTGGCTACTCCATATTTTTTACTCCAGCAGACACACTTCGCTAGCAGCAGCTTTCACCCTGTGACCCCACGGCAATGAACCGCTCCATGGCTCTGCTGATGGTTGTGACTCTTCCCCTCCATACAGCTGTTACTTTGGCACCCAACCTTGCATCCTACATCACTCATCACAGCTATGAGGCCGTTACATGCGTTGCATTCTGGAGAGGTTATATTTACTCTTTGCTGCCCATGCTATAGACCAGAGGTTTTCAAATCGGGAGTTGAAGAGAGAGACGTTTGAGCGTGAGGTCAGGAAACTGCGTGAGGTGAAAGGAACAGGTGCATGCTAGTGTTCTGGAAACAACAGAAAGTTAGTTATTGTAGTTTGGCCCATTGATTTGGCCCGCTCACCAACACGGTCAGCAGTTGGAGCTGTGACACAGCTCATGGAGGCAATTTAGGTACTTTAAAACCCTAGTGCGTGATTGCTGCAATTTGCATCTAACAACATTCTCCTTATTTGAGTCATAATAATAACTCAGCCAATTGGCCGTTGTCTCCGTGCTGTGTGTGTCAGGCTTTGAAAACCCCAGCACTACCCTGCCACACATTCAGAACAAAGCCACACATCGTGTTTTTAACAAAATCCAACATCAAAAATCTGATTGGCTCTTTTAACATACGGGGGCTTTTCTTGTCAGGTATATTCTTACTGGGTCTTATCTTTTAACTTCCAGTAGCTTGACGAGCCAACCTGTAAAAGACGACAGTGGTTGCTCAAGCTGCCTGTTGATCTTTGACACGTGAAGGTGAGTGGTAGGCTGACAATCACCGACCTCCCCTTTGTCATTAGAGCAGTGTGTGGACATAGGGACGGGGCAGTGGTGTTTTCGTTGGTGTTGTGTCCACCACCTACAAGTTTGCTTAAGGATTACAGCCCCGAGATAAACACGGTATCTGCAAACTTCAGTCCAGTTTTTAAGACATGTTGGAGTGACAGCGAGATGAGTCATAAGCAAAAGCACAGGGTTAACCGTCTCCATCCAAACCCTTTTCAAACACCCATTTGCAATTTTGCCCCCATGTTAAAAAGGCGCCCCCCTCCCTTCCTGTCTCATTATCTACGAAGACTGGAGGGTTTATCTGAAGAAAGAGCTGAAATTCATCTCTTCAAGCAGACGGAAAGATCACAGGAAGGAAGAAGGAGAGATTTGGGATGTGTTGAGCACTTTGCTGCGTTTGACACACTGTCAAATAGCAGCTCATCCCTGCTTAGGAAATGTGATAGGGAAAAAATGTGCTTTCATCACTCCCCGCATTCCGTCTTTTATGATTATATCTGCAAATTTTAACAGGGGAATGTTGTTGAAATATTAGTAAAAATGTGCTATATGGGATAACACTAAGAAAACAGCAATACTATTGTATGTTATTCTACAGTTGAGCAGTCAAAAAGTCACAGACCTGTTTGTTTGTTCTGTTATCTACACTGTAAATTTTCTTTTCCTCCAGCCACCCCAAACCCTTCGTGGCCTTCAACACACACACACACACACACACACACACACACACACACACACACACACACACACACACACACACACACACACACACACACACACACACACACACCGAGAGACATTTAAAGACAAAACAAAGCAACACAAACAAGTGAAATGTGTCTGTGAAGGTCATGTTCAAATGTTCCCCGGAGTCCAGTGCTTTGGCTGAGACCGCCGGTACATGTCATGAAGAAATGGAAATAGAAGACAATGCAATCCATTTCTTACCCTTGCAACACGCACACACACACACACACACACACACACACACACACACACACACACACACACACACACACACACAAACACACAGACACAGAATATTGATCAAAACAACAGCAGCTTGGAATTTTGGAATGATGAAACTGTAATGTCCTGAGACACACTGAAATTGGATCATTTTCTGACACAAGTTGTTCTTGAGAGGATTGGAATCTAATATTGACCTGCATGAGTTACAACCAGCGGTTGTGAAAGCAGACCTGCAGCTAGCAGCGCTATTAGCTCTCAGCTCCTGGAAGCTCCCACAGCTGCTAGAATAATATTTTGAGTGCTTATGTACAGCAGCCCTATATTTGACAAGCCTTCCATGTTGAGGAAAAGCCCCCCCCCCATTTACATGATATGTGATAGAGTAAATAGTAGAGCCTGGCACAGGGATTATGCAATCTTTTATATCCACTGATCAGGCTCAGGATAATGTCTTGTGTGTGTTTGTGCGTTCCCTCACACATTTCATCAGCTTTTTTTTTTTATTTCATGTGTGGATATCTGTCATGTTCTCAGAGCTAGAGATGATGAGATTGCAGCAGGATTTTCGTTATTATGTTTGGCTCCATCGTTACTGTGTTTGCGGGAAGAGCCCGGGTTCAATGGGGTTGCTGACCTCGGTCAAAGACTTGGATCTTTCTGTTAATGCCCTGGGTCAGAGGTGGACACACACACATACACATACACACACACACACACACACACACACACACACACACACACACACACACACACACACACACACACACACACACACACACACACACACACACACATACGCACAGTCCTTGGTGTGTTTTTCAGCTGTAAAAGGTTCACACTTAGGATTGAATTCCTATGAGAATGTGTCATTGGTTTTGTGTTTCCACGACGTCAGTGCTGTCACATTTGTGCATGTGCAGGTATAAAACGTAATGTTGGGCTGCCAGCAACACATTATCTTATCCAATTAGTCCAGCCTCTCATTTAAATTCTGCAATTTTGCACTGCACAGCTTGATTAGTAGGCAAGTAGACTTTTGTATCTGTGTTTATTTTCTGTCTGCACTGTGGGGGATGTTGCTTATGAGACAATAGCAGGCAGAGTTTAGGTGTTTGTTCCCGCAGCGCAGTTGCACACCAGAATGGTTGGTTACGCCTCACAGCCCAGGGAGGGTTATTACAGCGTTCTTTTGATTCTTCAGCACCATAAATGTTTACTGGTCCATGTTTAACTACATCAATCTGCAGGCAGCCTGTCAACACACCACTTCAAAAATGTTGATTGCATGTATTTATAACACTGAATATATCTATATCTGTTGCTCTATGTGGTAGCTGTGGCATAAAATGAAATGGTACTTGTTCTACATGACTTAGATGTTCAGGGCTGTTTAGGAGACAAGGCCACGGCTGACTGCAGTAGCCCATGTCATCATTCAGGTTGTTGATGGAAGTATCTGGGCAGCACACCAGTCAAAGCTTCATGTGCGTTTTTCTTATTAAAGCTTAATGACTGACTGATAGGTGCATACGGCCTGAGGCTGTGAACTGTGCTGTCGGTATGTGGGCCATTCTTTAATGAAACATGCCTGGTATGTGGAGGAAGTCATAGAAGAACAAAAAGTTATAGTTTCGTTTTGCATACTTTTTATCGTGTAAAATGAGAAGTGACATTCATTTTTACAATTGAACACACACTTGAAATGATATAGGCACTTGCAGATTTTAAAGTAGTACAAAATGTAAACCCTACCATGCACAAGATATTCATGGCTTTTGGCTTTTGAGGTCATATTTTTATAAGTTTGTGCATAAAGACATATTTGGGTTTCTCAGAGTGTTTGATGAAATAGCAGAGGAAGTAATGAGATGCATATCTTATTCATGAGACAGTGAAAGATGAACCCTACCAAATTTAGCTGGAAATGAGTGGCTTTCCCCTTAAATGTAGACACAGTGAGAGAGAGAGAGGCATTGGTAGGATTGCCTTTGAGTAACATGTGTACAGCTGTAGAGAGGTCACATTGACAGCATCTCAGAATGAGAATGCTTTCATGTCTGATTGGTGTCCTCTGGCTGTAGTTGTGATGGGAATACAGGAGGAAGCCTGAAGACAGGGGAAAAAAACATGTTTATTCATACATCCATATTGATATATCTATAAACTCCCAGGAGTTTTTAAAGTCTAGTAGCAGTATATGTTATACACATTGGAATACGCACAGTATGTATATTGCACTGGATAGGAGTGAAAGAAATATCCCATTAGTTATGGTCCAAATGGAGTAGTTGTGGCTCCCGTGAAGAATCGTGACGAACTCATTTATGACAGATGTTATCACTGTGCACAAAAAAAACTAAATATGGTAGAAAGCCTGTTTCATCAGTCATACTTCTAGATGATCCATTCGAGCAGCCTTGTAACAAAATGGATGCTAAATTGCACAGCAGAGATGTGGTGACATTCCAGTGCCAAGTCAAGAAAGAAACAATAGTCAAGAAACCCCAGGCCACCTTTAGATCCTAATGGCTGACTGTCAATGGGAGCTCAGTGGTCCATGCCGTTCAAGTATGAAATAGAAATGTTTGGAGGAAGAATTGAACTAATCTTTACCCAAAATGCATTTTTTTTAACTGATTTCTACTTATTTCATGTCCATACCATATGTTTTTTTTGTATGTCTTGTAAAAGAGATTCTTAGAGAACTTATGCTAAATTGTACAAGCAAGAAGCACCCCTCAAATATATTTTTTATAATGCACCAGGTTAATGTTTACATAAAGAATTGACCCCCAACAGGGGGTCTATAAAAAGGCATATATTAAAAGATTGATTCCTGGATTTTATTCATCAATATCAGATCACTCAAACAAACATCGATTTTAATTGGAGAATCAATTATTTTAACCCAGCCCTTTATGAGACAGATTTATGTATTATTTGCAATGTCACCCATTTTTAAGAAAAAAAAAAAACTAGAAACAATACATTCTTGTATTTTTGTCTTGAAAAACAGAAATAAAAAATAAAGGGCCATACATATTAGCCATATGGAGCTAGATGGGCCACTATTGCCCCTGAATTCTTCATTTCATGGAGCCTAAGCACTGTGATTATCCAGAGAAGATAGGTGCGCTGTAGCTGTATGATGCTAAATTGAGCTGAAAATACAAATCTTCACCAATTTTCTTCTATTTTTTATCATGGCTTAGGGTCACTTTGCACCCTCTCTTTAAGAGAAACAGCTCTGCAGTCTAGACAGTCAGTTTGACAGCCTGGGGACGTCTTATCGTCATGCTCTACAGCTCACAGTCAGATGAAGGAGATGAGTCAGGTGTAAAGCAGAGAGCACAGAAATATATTCTTTTCAAAGTAGATCCGTAAAGTTTAAGTATTTAAAATGAATATATCATCAGCATTTTACAGCATGCTGCTTTTTAAAAAAAAATAATGATGCCTTGTCTAAATGAGCATCATTAAGTAAGATCATTTAAGAAAGCTCGACTGTACATACAGTTTGTGATCATTTTGCAGCAAGATGTTTCAGTGTCCCCCATAGCGGATTCCCCACATCCTCATAAAATGAAAAATAAAAGAAAGGGAGAGAGGAGAAATTAAATATCATTAAAAACACAACACACACATAATTACTTTAATCCTCCACACTGTTATGTAAAAATAGTGCTGGGATTACTGACAGGATCTTTCAAATTCACATGTGCTGTGTCCAAACTAAAATATCTCAACAGTTATTGGGGGGGTTGAAATCTTTTACAGACATTCAAGACACCCCAGGGGAAGATCCTATTAAGTTTGGGGATCCCCTGGCTTTTAATTTAGTGCCGGTCAAAGTTTTGACTTATCCAGGGAAATATCTCGCACAAATTTACGTTCCGACATTCACGTTCCCCAGGGGATGAATTTAAAAAGTGTTGGTGATCATCCCTAATCTTTCCTCTAGTGCCATCATCAGGTCTAAATTTCACTTTGTTTAATACTCTGGTTAGTGACCAAATACCTGCAGAACTAATTACATTTCCACACAAGTTGTGTCAAGTGCTAATTAGCAAATGTTAGCATGCTAGCACACTCAACTAAAATGGTGAACATGGTAAACGTAACCTGCTAAACATCAGCACGTTAGCATTGTCATTGGGAGCATGTTAGCATGCTGATGTTAGCATCTAGCTCAAAGCACTCGCTCATTGTGGATTGATACGTTTAAATGGTCTAAGTCCATGGGGTGGGTTTGTGAAAAGGACAATGTCCATGTTACTTCTCCATGAAATTAAACTCGACACTGTTTGAGCCTCTCTCAGTGATGTTCTCTGGTTAACGTGGCTCTTTTATCAAAATTCCACATGAGTAACCCTTCTTTGGGTCCACATTTAAGGTTATGTTCAACTGCTGTTCAGTGTTCTTGTCTCATATTATCTCACATACCTTTGCATTGCTTCACTGCATCTCTTTCCAATACATCTAATGCATTATTTCATATGTACAAGTGGGCTTGCCCTGGGTGTATTATTGATGAGCTATACGTTTAGTCTGCTCCCTTGATCTTCACTACGCATCCTCTCCACTACCTTCAAATATTTAGCACGTACTGGCTGGGACTAATGCACCGCGGCCCTTGAGCTGAATTCAAGCTTTTGATTAGTGAAAGAAAATTAGGTTGAAAAAAAGCCCTATTAATCAAAGTGGTAAAGCTGGCAAAACCTACAGGCCTTTAATTTGATTTTGCCCCAGTTTGACTGTCACAAATTTAGAAGATTAGAGTGAAAGCTGTCTGAAATGTCACTGAAATAACAGCATATTCATCCACACTGGCAGGAGTTCTGATTTGATTATTTTGATATTGGTGTATTATAGTGGTGTACTGGAATTTGGTAAACTATCATAACTTTTAGCATTGGCTTGATATGACATCCACACATCAACGTCATCAAAATAAGAAAAAGTAACATGAACTGAAACCAGTAGTCTAACTTTCATTTTTTATCTGGAGTGGATCTACTTTTTATTGTGCATACAAGTGTTTGAAAGGTAGGGATTCGTGGGTTTCACAGACAATTCTGATGTTATGTTATCTTGTGTTAGTTATGAGTAACATAATGGAACAACTAAACTGAATGAATGTACAAAGAAAAAAAATAACATCATGTCACAGTCCACATCATGAAGGTATAGGAAGCTTTCTCTATTTTACATTAATGGTGTCAAAAGCTGCAGAAAGGGGCCCTGTGGAGTTTTCTTGGAAACAAATAGAGGCAAGCCGATATGGGATTTTATACCAATTTTAGAGGTGAAAATTCACAGATTACCAATATGGCGGCCAATACAGTGAATTTTTAGCTGGAATGAAAAAAGTCCTTTTCTATGTGGATTATGCACTGATTTTGCACCAATATGACTATGCAAAGTTACTGAGAAAGCTGCTTTCAAATAACTTTATTAAAGAATATTTAACATTATTATACATTGTACATCCAATGTATTACATTGTCAACCAATTCTAGAAATGACCTAGAAAAATATGAACTGAGAAAATAAAAAATACATTTAACTAACATAAATAGCTAAATAAACATCGGTACTGTATGCTCAAAAAAGTTATTTTACATATAGTGTTTCTCAATAAAACACATAAGCTGTGTTTGAAACCGTTTCCTTATTCACTCATTCATTATTCCCCATATAGTGTTTATTAAATAGTGAACTATATAGGAAATGACCACACGAGATTTTGGACACTCACTGAAATGTTGTAAACATTGTTGCATCAGTAGATGCGGCGGTATGTGCGCCGGGTATTTGTGTGACGAAGTGGGCGCGCCCAGCATCATGTAAACAAACCGAAATAAAAAATACTTCTAATACATCCCTGAAACAAACCAAGCACTTGGGAAGATAGTAAAAGGTTGTATATATGTTGCATGTTCAATTTACAATGTTTATCAATGAAAGCCTGGTCCATTTTTCTTTTTCAGTTTTCACGGGTTCTTCTGCTTCTTCTCCTCTTCGTGACCACAAAAACAAAAAAAACATGACCGCTTTGCATTGTGGTATACGGGAGTAAAATGTAGGGTACATCATATATACAGTATACTCAAATTAGCTGTGCATTGTGGGTATTTTATAGTGGCCTATATAGTGAATAAAATTAACCGCTGAGAACACCACTACAAAATGGCGAACACACTATATAGGTTACTGCACTATTTCTGGGACAGGGAACAGTTTCGAAAACAGCTATTGTGTGTATCCTTGAGGTCTAATAAACATGTTTCCTTCCGCATAAAAAATTTGCAAAGTATGCTCATACGCGTGTCTGTGGGTCCGTCTTTGTGTGCACGAACAAAACAGGTACTCACTCATAAAAACATTACTCCATAGCATAGTGGTCAACAACCCCCCAGGGTTCCTTTAATCAACATGGCTCAAGAGTCGGATTGATAGTATTTTATTTCTCACTTCAAAACAGTAGCCTCCAAGCTTGTCAGTGGAATGACGATGTAAGGTCTTACATAGTTGTGTGTTCGACTAGCTACCAACAGGAAAAATACTAGTGCACGCACTCTCCATCTCTTGTGGATGTTATTCTCTTGTACGAGCTTTGGTTTCCCAGACATTTGCAGTACGTTTCCTTTCTGTGTGGCAGGGAAAGGAAGTGGAATGGAAAAAGCGCTCCCCCGCCCACTGTGGCCACATGGCAAGGGAGGAGAGCAGTCGGTCAGGAGCCCGCCGGCCACAGTCGGGCATATTTGTGGTCACCTTTCTCCTCGCTGCAGTCTGAGGCGCTGTGCAGCACGGCCTGCCTCTGCACTCTGTTGCACCTCCCCGCGCTGTTACTTGATGTCTCTCACACGCTTAAATCTAAAGATTGGTCACAAAAACAACCAAAAAAGATGCACTTTCTCCTCACTCATTATGTCCCTTCTGTTCCCCCTCTTCCTTTCCCACACTATTTATACTGATGGGGGTTGACACATGAAAAGGGATCACCCCTTTACAGGAATGAAGGGGAAGGATCTGGCCACATCAGCAGAGCGGTTCACCGCTGCCCGTCACACTCTAGCCAGAATGAATGACTTCCATCCATTGGCTCCCTCTCACTCAGATACACACACACAGTGAATCCAGGGGAAAGGGGAACACACACACACACACACACACACACACACACACACACACACACACACACACACACACACACACACACACACACATACAATATATACATAAACAATGGAAACATATGCTTTGCAAA
>CM042439.1:21076632-21276632 GCA_023631565.1 Gymnocephalus cernua
GTGTGTGTGTGTGTGTGTGTGTGTGTGTGTGTGTGTGTGTGTGTGTGTGTGTGTGTGTGTGTGTGTGTGTGTGTGTGTGTGTGTGTGTGTGTGTGTGTGTGTGTGTGTGTTATGGTTTTTGTGTGTTTAGCGATTTGCCGTCAGAAATTGGTGGTAGATAGCACCCCGCGGTGAAATGTTTGCAGCCATTTACTTAAAGTTTAGCTCTGTATGGCAGCCAAGAGAGCACTTATCAGGGATATTAGACCACTCTTCAGGGATGTTAAGTGAATGATAGCCTTTGAGTACTGTCTATCCATCATATCCAACAATAATCACAAGCCACAAAAGACTACCATAAAGCCAGAATCAATTTAACTATAAATCAAAAAGAGCTCTGTGTTTCAGTACCTGTCATTATTATGATTATTTTTATGTCTTGATGAAACCACATATATGTTTCCCCTCTCCTTCTGTTTACAGGTGTTCTGCTTGACATCCAGCGGCATTACGACGTATCAGACAGTGGAATTGGCTTGTTGCAAACAGGTAAGCCTAAATCTCCTTTAATCCCATAATTGCAGGTGTGAAGAATTTCAGCTCAACACCTCAACACATTCTCGTGTGATGAGGGTAATTATTGTGTAATGCTGATGTTTTGGACGGAGCAATGAAAGGCAGCGGCTCTGATACCAGGTCCTCGCAAAAAAATGCTCTTTTCACACACTTTTACTAAGGTAGGTAGAGATATTGACAACACAATTTACATGTATAAGAATGCTACACATCATGGAGTCCATTTACACAATGATTTACTAAAAGCTGTTATCTTTTTTCAAGGTGCTTTATTTAAACAGATAACCAGTTGGAGTTTTCTCAGAAAACAGATAAAAGCTGGCTCATCTCTCCTGCCTCTAATTTATAGCCTGCAAAGCTGAAAGTTTTGAACATAATTCAAAAAAGTGCAAGATAAATTGCCTCATACTGCCTTGAATTTATTTTTGCAAAAATGTAGGTCTATCTCCATGGGCATTGATCAGAAGAGTATCTGAATGCTACACCACCAACAATGTTGAGGTCTTCTAAATATTTTGACTACTTAGCACCACTGTATCGCAGGCTTAAGTAAGGGAGTGAGATTTCCCAACAGCAGCAGCAGGGCAGGTCAATAGAAAGGAAAACACAGCCAGGAGCCAGGCAGGCTGTTCTCCTGAGAGCCTGCATGCATGTACCCGGAGCGTCAGAGGACTCTGGCTCAGGGCAGGGTTTCCTGTTCCACTCTAGACCTCAATGAATTCACCTTTTTAGCGAGATACCTTGCAAAGCCCTCTCATTGGAGGACAGGACCCAGTCTCGTCTCCGTGTGCCCTCAAACTCATTCAAACACCAACAAACTTGCACACAAAGTGCCATTGAGGGCAGGCAGCCAGGTTTGAGTTTGTGGGGGAAAGAATACCGCCCAGTGTTTTCCTCCTTCACTTGATGTTCTCAGACTAACTTTAGGTGAGCCGAATGGCGCGGTGAGGACAGAAATATCCAGCACCAAAAATAAATCTGTGTTCTGTTGGCTTTTCAGTGAATACGCCACTTCATCAATTCATTTCAAATGCATTTCCAGCCAGTTCGAGTGTAGCATGAGGAATCTATATTTCACTGAAGTTAATTTTCTACCAGAATTTTTTTTTTCCTTTACACACTTCTCCCCTTCATCTTCTTTTTGATGTTTTTGTTGATTTTTTGCAGCAGCAGTAGCCAAAAAATGAAATAGGCATGGTGTTTCAAAGCTACTTTTTTCTATAACTTCAGTTCAGTTCAATTGATTCACAAAAGTTAAATGATAAGTCCAATCATAAGACAAATGCAGATATGTGAAATGGGACACCCTGGTAAGCTAGCCTCAGACACTAGCAAATAATACACATTATACATATTGTTTGGATAAAAAAGGAAACATGCATTATACAATATCATGTACAACCTACAAGAAGAAGAAAAACCCTAACCACCCTAACCCTACCTAAGTGGTACTCTCAAGACATGTATTCCATCATCATACGATGCCTGTACAGAATAGTAATGGTCCTGATATGTAGAATAAAGCACGTTTTATTAGTTTTATGTAATCAGGCTACCTGCATTTGTGAAAACACACTGACCTGCACCGAAATCGTAACAAGAAACAGGAAACTGTGAAGGGTGTTTGACTCTTAATTCTGTTTGCATTGGCTCATTATCTGAGTTATGCACACTACCACACGGACTCACACACACTTAAACACACACAGTATGTTGTATGTAGTAGGGGGGGGCATGTGTAGCTGATTTGCCCTCTGTACCGTCTCTGAGAGGCTCCCTGTTGTTCAGGCTTAAAGCAGGGCTGCTGTGAGTTTTGGTTTGCCTATGGCCTGTCCCGGCCTGTCATGGTTCAGACTCCGCTTGGCCCCTGATCCCCAGGCAACCTCTTTCTCACACTGGCCTGAGGAATGCTGGGTGTCCGGGACTTAAGCTGTGAGAGCAGGGTAGGCCCAGACAGGGAGCCTAGGTGTGAAGAAGAGGTTAGGAGGTTGACGTAATCATGGAGCTGGAAGGCAGAGTCTCAGTGTGTGTTTGTGTGTGTGTGTGTGTGTGTGTGTGTGTGTGTGTGTGTGTGTGTGTGTGTGTGTGTGTGTGTGTGTGTGTGTGTGTGTGTGTGTGTGTGTGTGTGTGTGTGTATATATATATGTTTACAGTATGCATGTGTTCCTTCCGGTTTTCCCCACACCCCACGTGCGTCTCCAGAGGGAACAATCCCTGCCTCTGTGAGCACCTGCAGGCCAGGCCCGGCTCTGCCTTCCCTCCGTCCTCGCTCCCTCTGTCCTGGCAGCTTACGTCCACCTGGGAAAACAAACTGCCAACGTAGGTGTTTTACAGGCGGTGGGTGATGTGTGCGCTGAGGCTTTCTCTATTTCTCTGCTGCCAGGTCACCCTCACACTTTTAAAAAAAACACTAACCACACACTACAGGATCCAAGTCGTGGAACAAACACACACGTGTGAGTCAGAATCACTTGATGAGCTCTGTTCTGGTTCAGTTTGAGTAAAGGATAGTTTTGACCCTTTTCTTTGGCTCGTGATCAGAACTACTGGAATGAAAAATTTCCTATATCTAGAAGTTACTGACAAGTTGTTTGCTTTGGGAAATACTAGCCTGACTGAGCACCAGAGGAGCCCTTTAGACATGCTGCAGTGTTTTCATTTGGACTCCAAAAAATGTCTATGTTTTGTCTATTTTTGACTCGTAAAATGTAATTTTCCCGGAACAAGCCCACAATCGTAGAGTGGCATTAGATAATTGTATCTGTTTCCAATGAAAATCAAGTGTTGTTGTTTTTCATTTGTTATTGACCGCTAAAGAAATGTGCCTCTCTATATCTTGTTTTAAGATATTGATACTCATGTCAAGAAAAGAAATGATCACGCCAAGAAAATAAGAAACGTAGGTCTTGAGACTGAATGGCCTGGTAAGATGATTGCGTTTTGCAGTACGGTGAGTGTAAACATGGTGTTTTCATGCTAAAGGACAACCCATGGAAAATACCTTGTGGTGAGCTCAGTCTCCGCAGCGCCAGTTATTTCTGTTATTTGGCAACACCAGCCCTTCCAAAAGCAGCTTACACAACAGAAATTGACGTGAGGTATGTGCTCATTTCTATTGTGCATGTGTGTGTGTGTGTGTGTGCACGTGTGTCATTATTGCCTGAGGTGAGGTCCCATCTCTTTGTGTAAGAGGATAAGGTGTCTGTAGCTGTCAGTCAGGTTAGGGGTAAAGGCTGGAGCCTGGAGCTCTTTGGCCTGTCCGTCAGAATGGCGAGATGGTTTCACCTGAGCTCAGCAGACCTGTCAGAGCACCGGGGCAGCCTGAGCTCAGCGCTCCCACTGGAGATGACAGGCCTCCGTGCTAATGGCCCCCGGGTAGCGGCTAAGTGAGTGACACTCACACGCAGCTGTGAGCAGGACCAGTCCCGAGGGTACAAGGGGAACCAAAGGTTAATGGAAGAGAGGAAGAGGAGAGGGGGTTCACCTGGATGGTATTACCTTTGGTTTGTGGAGACTTTTGAGCACTTTTGTTAACCAGACGGAGAAATCTGAGAGAAGGCTCTCTCTCCTCCTGTTAACGTGCTAAGGTTATTGTATTCAAGTGCTTTGAGGCAAATCCCCCCCCCCCAAAAAAAGTCTTAATGGGTTGAATCATCCCTTACAATGGAAGCTGACATAGTAATTATCCGCCGCTGGTTTAGTAGGGAAGCAGAGTTATTGGGGTCAGTCAGGCTGGATGTACAGTGGGGCGGAGGCTTCATAAGGAGCCGGCGCTTAAAACAGCTCGCAGACTGTCTGTACCCTGTTCTGTGTGTGGCTGCCCACCATGTCTGTAACAGGACACCAGCGCACACACACACACACACACACACACACGCACATGCACACACGCACACACACACACACACACACACACACACACACGCACACACACACACATGCACACACACACACACACACACACACACACACACACACACACACACACACACACACACACACACACACACACACACACACACCAACCGACATTGGCCCAGTCTTAACATGGTGTCAGTCTGCCTTACGTGAGCTGTAAGAAATGAGGCCACAGGTGCAGTGTAAGACAGGCTTGAGCTCTGCTAACACATCAGACTTACACATAAAAAGCTTCGAGCCTAAACCGCAAGAAGTCAGCATTGTGCTAAGTAGAAGTGAGGGTTTTGCTACTGATGGTTTATCCCAGCTATAGCTGTGGCAACCTGTTATTTACTGGGTCTGAGGTGTGGCCAGTTGTATGGGATTATGGTCAGTGTCTACCGTTGAATGAAGGCCTCTCTCATTTTCTCTTGCGCAGTGGGAAGTTGTGCTATCAGTGCTTGATCAGCTGTTTTGGCCCCTCACAGCTGCTCCTATTTTGTCTCTGGCCCTCGGTGGTATCCCTCTGTATATCCTCCCTCTCTCTCTCTCTCTCTCTCTCTCTCTCTCTCTCTCTCTATCAGCAGTTTGGCAGCTGTTGGTGCCTTGTTTTCACTCCCACTGGCACCTTATAGAAGTTAGAGGAGATGGAGGGATGAAGGGAAAGAGCCACCTGTGACTTCCTCTTTCTGGTCATGCATGGCAGCTAGGTTTATTCTTCATCAATTCTGCATTGTGATGGTCTTCAGCAGCCCCTCTCCTGCTGAGACGAGAATAGAACGATGACCTGATGTTGCATCGTGTATGCGTTGCAGCATGTGTGTATGTGTGTCTCCATCTCAGGCTGTTTTTATAGGCCATGTCTCAGAGGAGGGCAGCTGTTGGGTGATGATTGGCACCCTGCTCCGCGTCTCCTTCCCCCTCACTTCCTGTCAACGAACCAACAGCACTGGCCATGAGTGACTGCCAATCCAATCAGGATTTTAAGGCCAATTAAACAAGCTTTCTGTCAACCCCTCGTCATGTAAACGTCCTATCAGATCTCTAATTGCCTCTTGTTTTTAAGCGCCACAGAAACTGCGCAAACACTGAGGTGGGGGGTTGTTTTGGTAGAATTAAAGATTTTAAAATAGGCCTGATATTTCGTCATCGAGCATTTCAGGCATTAAGATCTCAGGTGATATTTTCTCCTGCTTCTCAGAAAACGAGGCTGAACACCGATCGATTGTTTGAAGCCACGAGAGGCTGCTCCATGCTTTCTGCTTCGAGTGACATCAACAGATCAATTAGAAACACACACACACACACACACACACACACATTCCACACCCTCAAACACATGCTGGATTCATACAAACCCTAGCAAGTCAAGGTCAAAGATAGGGCTGCTTCTTGCTCATTTGGTCTGTTTTCATTCATCAATAAAAGTATGTGTATGTGTGTGTGTGTGTGGGTGTGGGTGTGCGTGCGTGCGTGCGTGCATGTGTGTGTGTGTGTTAGCCCTAGTGTACATATCCCATTAGTCCCAATAACAAGGGTAACATACAAGAACACAAACACAGACAAGCAGAGTCCTCTGTCATTTCAGCCGGAGCTTGTCATTAAGCTGGCTGCTCCTGTAGTTACTGCAGGAAAATGGCAGGAAAGAAAAACTCACTGCCATGTCACCAGCCACAGGAAAGTATCCCTGGGAAAAAATAACTACATGTTTTTATTAATGCTGCAGCTTGGATCGCAGTCTGGAACTTACAGTAACTGACTGTACAACTCACTACTGTTTTGATTTTAGTACAGAAGCAAGCGCCTTTCTTTAGTCTTATTATGACCATATGTGTTTGCTTATAATATGCACTGGTAATGTGCAAAAGACGATGTTCCAGTGCACTCTTGCCAGCCAGTTTGGAATTTGTAGCAGCGTGTAATTCTCCCCAGCTGCAACTCTCACACTCAGCAGGTAGTAGAGAGTTGTGCTGCAGCTGCAGCGGCGGCGACAGGCTATCAAGCTCTCGGAGTAGCTGAACGATTGAATAAAAGAAAAGGGGTTTAAGTTGGCATTAGGTTGCGCTTGATGGCAGCTTCGGCAGGAATAAGCTGCTGAGTTTGACAGAAACAGGGGAGAGAGTGCTGCACGGGTATTTCCCAGGCTGCATGTGGCATTTATAAAACAGCATTGGTAATCCAACACTGGTGAAGTCTGAACGGAGGAGTTTCGGAGGGGGAATTAGCGGTGATCAGAAATTTGAGGAATGCAGAAATGTTTGGGGCGCCAAAAAAAGGGGAATCCAGGAGGCAGAGATGTGATGTATTAGAATGTCGGAGTTAAGACGCATTGGTCAGCTCCGGTGTCTCTCAAACCAAAGATATGTGTCACACCCTCCACAGGCACTCCCATTAATCATTAGAGGAAGAAGAAACAAAGCTGCCACTCCCACTGCTGCTGCACACCTGATAGAAAGCACAACACACTGTTGCCACAGTGCACTGGTCACCACTGATAAGTTGGTGATGACGTAATGGCATGGCATGTCTTTTCTTTGCAGACTATTCCAGTCAGTAGCACGGTCAAGTTAATAAAATATAGGCTATGTAACATCGTATCCCAACCTTTGTAGTATTGAATATCGATGTTCTCTCTTTTTCATTGTATATGAATATTATAGTGAGAGTAAATTGCTCTGCTCTATATGGATACACATACATATGGAGCCTATTATGAGACCCAGAACTCTAGTAAACAGCTTTTGATTTAATGCTTTGTTAAATAGAATACACCAGAGACGGTGCAAACCTCCAGGCTGCATTCTCTTGAACAAATACATGCTGTCCACAGCAGTAAACTTACCGTAATACTAGAATTGCACATTTGCTTTATACTAGAGTAGTTGTCAAATGTAATACCATACTAAACATGAATAATCCTAAATATAATACTCAATAATCTTGCAGAGAGAGAGAGAGAGAGAGAGAGAGAGAGAGAGAGAGAGAGAGAGAGAGAGAGAGAGAGAGAGAGAGAGAGAGAGAGTGAGCTGCTATACCAAAGATTTAAAAACAATATTTAAATTGCACACTAATAATACGCTTCCACGTAGGGAGTTTAGGACATTATAAAACTGATACACAGTTTCTTCCTTCCTGGAAACAATGAGGATTCTTCTACCTTCATGGAGCGTTGCTTAACATGTGCCAGTGAAAGAATTCAGGTGCTTTTCCGTGTGTACAAACATGCACATGAGTCAGTTTGAATCAGGACACCTGTGGCTGTCGTAGAGACAGCAGGCTCTAATACCACAAGTGGGTTGGCCTTCTCTTTCCACTAGAAGCGATCAGCATTTGTTTTTATTTATTTTATTTATAAAGGGCTTCTTCTTATATTTGACGTCACTTATTGGCTGGAGAGTTGGAAGACACACCACCTGCGCACAGGACTGGCTAGTGCTGCAGGTTCCTAGAATTAAATCTGGGATCTGGGAAAGACTGTTTTAGATTCTTTGCACCATACATTTGGAATGAATTGCAGTGTACTTTGAAGCTTGATTCTCTTGTTTCAGTGGTTCAGTTCAGAAATCTCGTCAAAATCATGATTGATTTTAGCTGTGACTGTTTTCATTGCTATTATTGTAATTATCGCGATTGATATTGTACTGTTCATTTTAAACAGTTTGTTTTGTGTTTTATTGATACAATTATGTACTCACAAAGAAGAAGTGCAGAACAGTTTTGCCACAGATTTCGTGGGCGGTGTTGTCAAAGATGTGTCAGCCAGCAGCTCATGCCAAATACACTGAAGTGGCGGTCCAATATCATGGACAGATTCATTCATTCTGTGTCTTTTGATCCGTTTTCTAAAATTGCATCCATGCATCCCTGTCATCTGCTGCAGAGTGGAATGTTAATGTAATAGACTACATGGTATTATGTTCCTTTGCTGAGAAGAGTTACATATGGCTGGAGTGCCTGACATTCTGTGTGATGAGATCCTTGACAGTGGTGCGGAGGGTTGGGTTACCTGTATTTCCGCAACATCGCCAGTGCCTTCTACACAACGTTTGAACTGGTAACCGTAAGTGTGGTTCTCACATTATATTTAAATGACAAATGTATTGTATCATCGTACCACAAGCACAAATTCTCACGTATTTTTGGACTGAATGGTTCTGCCCAACAGTGCGTTTGACTCTTTTGTTGTTAAGTCCATAGCAGTGCATTCATACAAAGCATTACACAATTGATTATATAATCCGTACGATAAAAGAGATGATTTCGGCCTAGACTGGAGACCTTGAGTTAGGAAGCTGTTTTCACTGACTAACAGACATTACTCATCCATAGTAACGCCTCCGGTTGCAACAAGTAGATAACCTTGTAATGACAAAAAGGGCCGAGGCACAAAAGGCACCGAAGAGGGAAGTTGTATTTATTTATGGAAGTGGTGTGTTTGCGATGTGCTGAACGCTGACACCAAGTCACACACCTCGTCCGCAGCTAACAGGTCAAAGGGGACACTCGGCGGTGCTGTAAATGGCACCGAATGACAAGGCCTAGCCTGCAGACATGTACAGACCTGCACACAGGATGTGCTTCTCCTGTTCCTCTAATTCTGTCTCTGGCAGCTGAAGGACATTTTAATTCCTGAAACTGCTGTCCCTTGATTCGACTGTCTATCCTGACTGTCAGGTTTCACAGCTGCAGTGGGAAATACCCATATCGCAAACCTAAAATAAATAAATAAAAGATGACAGGAAAGCAGACCAAAATGGTAAGATGGTAAGGTAGAGAGCATAATAGTGGTGTAAATTATTACTATGCATTATTGGTTTGCATCCCATGTAGGTATCAAATACTCTTGAATGTTACTATTTTTCCTCTGTTCAGCTTCTTGTGGTTATTCATTCTCATTTTCAATAACCCAAAGAATCAAATATGTCCCTGAAATCCTCCATTTTGCAATCTGCCACTGCAGCATTGCTCTGTGCCACTTGATAATAAAATATTAAATAAAAATTGATTTTATTTTCAAGCAGGAGCACTTGAATCTGTGACAAATCATATTTACTGCACAGTCTAATCTCAGAGGTAGGAGCTTACTGTAAAGGGAGCAGCAGTATACTTTCTTAAGGGATTAAGTTCCCTTTTAGTACTTTCATTTCCACTTTTCAATCCCTGTCAGTCACCTTCAAGAGAAATGTGAGTTACTATATATACATAATTACAAGTGTCTCAATGCCTTTCTGTTTTAAAAAAAAGGATCAAATGGGCTGCTGAGCATTTGGTATCCTACGGCCGATAGCAGAGCCTCACAGGTGCTCTCTTCAGGGGAAACTAGTGTTTCATAGGGAAATGTATCCGTACAGGCTTAGTGAATATCAATCACACACACACACACACGCACACACACGCGCACACACACACACACACACACACACACACGCACATACACACACACACACACACACACACACACACACACACACACACACACACACACACACACACATACACATACACACACTCAACATACGTGTGTCTGCATCTCCTCCTGATGCTCTATTCACAGTGGCATTGAATCATAGGGGGTGAGTCATCCCAGGAGGTATTGTTTTGCTGGCCGGCAAAGACAGAGCTGGACGTCCGGTGTTTCTAGTCCCCCTCTGTGTGTATGTGTGTGTGTGTGTGTGGGGAGGGTTGGGGGGGTGGGGGGGTGGGGGGGTGGGGGTGGGGGTGGGGGGGTGTATCTCACCTAGTTGATATTTATACTGTATTTAATGTCATTACTCGCTTCTGAGAGGCTACACTGTACCACATTTAGGGTGTTCATGTGTCTTGTCACTGTGCCTTTAAATACTGAATACTTGCGAGTTCTTCTACTTTAAAAAGAATAAGAAAAATCAGACCTAGATCATTAACGAGGACGGTGATGATAATAAAGGACGATAAATGACTAAGTTAGGACTTTATTTACATGTACAGTGCCATACTGTTTCTAAGTGCTTAGAGGTAACCAGCGGACACATTCAGCATGATTCACCTGTGTCTGACACCACATTAATGTCACACCTGACTCTCAGGAATACCTTTTATTGTGTCTGCTTTTAGACTTCTCACACAGCCTTTGTCCTCTCATGGAATGTGCTAAGACTATGGTAATTCATGTGAATTGCTCGCTGAGAGACTGTGAGAAATATGCACAGCATCTTATTTGGAATTTAAAGAACATCAGAACCAGTTTGGCACTCCTACCTGAAGCACATATACTGTAAGACCAGAATTAGAATTCATTGTATTCTTTTATTATTATTTTTTCATTACTGTAGACTTCTGGATTTATTCTGTCAGAAGTACACAGAGAGTTCAAGAGACTTTGAGTTTTTCGCTTTAACCTCTGGCTACAAAGAGAATGAAATGGTTAAGAAGCAGTAATGATGAATTTATCTTCTCTTCAGAGGCTTTAAAATACAAAACCACTTCTGGCGATAAGGTAACGCTACATAATAAATGACCTTAATTGTTCAAACAACTCAGTAAAGTTACAGTGAATCGCCTCCATATTCACCTAATGGCTTTGTGCGGCATTGTAATGAGTATACAGTACATAATATTTCAGTCACGAATGTCCTTGCCATTAATTAACCGCACAACTTGTTTTCGTTACTTATGCCGCTGGTGTGGAATTGACAATTACAGCCTAACAGGAGGGAGTCATGAGATACACAATGGTTTAAAAAGAATGGCATCTGTTTGTTTAGCTAATATAGCGTGCAATATGTTACATAAGCCTAATGATAAAGGCATGATGTCAGGCACAGCTGATACTGAAGGGCTTGTTTAAAGTGTTTTCCAGTCTACGGTTGAGTCACCTTCCTCAGAAGATAACTGATAGCTATCGTAATTACACACCAACAGTGAAAACTGTAATTATCAGAATTAAAAGTAATTCCTTCAGGAATATATCCTGCCTCATATGAAAGGCATGTTTTATCTGCAACACTGTCTAATCACATTATCAGTGTCAGTATCTCATCTAATCTGTCAATTGTTACATTATCAGATGTAAACGCAGGTGTTCCACATAATTTGGAGCTCAATAATAAAAGCAAATTCTGCCTGTACACACTGAAAATGCCGCTTGAGTCAGTCACTGCGGGAAATAGGTAGTCAAAGCTGACCATTGTTCTATAAAAGAGGTTATGAAAATCTTTCCTCCCCTTTTGACCTGCAGTGTAAACATCCACAGACTAGGTCTGCTCCAGACATCGACTCCTCACTGTTTGGGCTTTCCTGCTGCATTTGCACTTTATTTATGAGAGATTGCCATCTTTGGCAATTAGCCAGGGCTTATCTCTGATGGCACTTTGGAGATCACACAAACATGTGGTGTTCCACTGCATCAACAAGAATAAACACGGGGACAATGGCGTTCAGTGTAGGAATGTGACCTGTGAGGACGGGCAACATTTTATGAATGTTTCATATTCAAGAGCTGTTTACTGTATGTCAATCAAGCCTTTCTATTCATTCCAGTTCTAGCCGGCTACCTGTTCAACAGAGCCATTTGAGGTGTTTCAGACTGCAGAATTAGACATATCCCTGTCTGCAGATTGAGTTATGAATAATTCTACTTTTTCTATCGAGTTTTGCCGTTCTCACTGCCTGCGCTGAGTTTTGGGTGTGACTTATTGTTAGGCATGGTTTGTTTGTCCTCCCTACAATGTCCTGAAATAGACTGAACACATTTATTTTCCTGTCACTGGGTCCATTCTCTCTAATGAAGCCAAACACACGGTGCCTGTTCAAACTTTTAAAAATAAATCCTATAAATAACGTGATGTAGTCTCAAGTCTCTTATTTTTTAAAACATACCGGATCCCTCAAAATGAGCTGCACTCGGAGGAGGAAATCATCGTTTCCAAGCATGACAGATTTCTTCATTTGGGCCTTTGTAGGTTTACAGGCTTCACAAAAGACTGACAGGAGAACAGTAGGGTGATTTTACAGGCAGTATTTATATTGACAGGGCATTTCCTGGGAGCAGATGAGCCTCCCATAAATAATGTGATACCAGTGTGCATCTGGTCTCACTGACAGCTTGTGTTTTATTTAATGCAGATTATTCTTATGCCATTCTGTATATGCACAATCTGATAATATGTGTCATTGGATTAAAATGGCGTCATGAAAGATTCCTTTTGATATGTGTCAAATGAAATGAACCAGGTGTCTCCTTTGTGAATCCACATTATACTGTACTGTAATCTTTACAACATGTCTGCAAGACTTTTATGTCTCATTGTCATTCTAAACAAAGTCCTATTCGGGATATTGTATTCCCTTCCCGATCTATAAATCAGTTCAAAGACAACTAGACTGCCTCTTTGGATTCAAATCATAGAGCACCTCAGGCTTGTCGGTGCCGACTCTGATGAGAAAGAATTTGATAAAAGAGAAAATGCAGCAATGCAAGCTGATTGTGTGAAAGGGTGTACCTGTTTTTTTATTTTTTAAAGTAAACAATCTGACAACATTAATCTATCACTCTTGTCAAATAAAGAAAGCATCTAATTGTGACAGCAATTCATCATCTTATTATCCTGTCATTTCAAAGCAGCTCCTTGACTAAACACATTCCCTGTTGGGTCGCTTAGTCGGCAATGCACTTGCGCGTGTTTTCACTAGATTCAGAATTAAAAAAGGTGTTATATACATTTGTTCTGTTTTTTTGCCAAGTTCTGCACCAAGGAGTTAAAGGAGGTGTTATCTCTTTCTCCTCAGTTTCTTCTTTGCTTACACTGAAGCTTAACTTACACCAATCACGCGGGATATTAAAGCGATATAAACACAACGCTCCCTTCCCTTGATCAGAAAGCTGTGAGGTTAAAGGTCCCACAACATGCTCATTTTCAGGTTCATACTTTTATTTTGGGTTTCTACTAGAACATTTTTACATGATTTTATATTTAAAAAACACATTTTCTTTCTCATACTGTCTGTCTGAATATACCTGTAGTCCCGCTTTGTCTGAAACGCTCCGTCACTTAATCCCTTTAAGCCCCCCCCCCCCCCCTCCCGAAAAAGCGCAATCTGCTCTGATTTGTCAGCTTTTCTGGGTCTACTGCATCTGCACTTTCTGAGTCATTGCACTGCCATCGCATCCGGGGAATGACTGTAACAGCACTGTAGCAGCACTTTCTACCTATATATAGTATTGTTGTGACATCACAATCGTCCAGAAGTCCTGACGGCTCGTTTAAAGGCACAGTTAGTGAACACGGGCTGTGTGCTTTTCTCTGTGGAATGAGCATTTTGATACTTTCACAGTATTTATATAGCACCTCGACCTGCATTATCATAAAAAAAGGACATGGAAATCTCACTTTTTACAATACGGGACCTTTAACACTAAATAAGTGCGAGCACACAGTAAAGACCTGAATTCATTCCCATGTGCTGACACTGCTAAGAGGTGAAAATGAGCCTTAAGAAACAGTGTAGCTTATCAACAAAATCTGAAAATTACATGAAATAAGACACACAGAGACAGATGGAGATGTGTGGCCCTGCTAATGACTTCAACTAGGCCAGTTAATGATGTGAGGATATGTAATTTTGACAAGCTGTTAAACAGTGAGAGTAATACTCTCCGGGCCCTTGGCTTTTAAAAGCCACATGGAACCAGCTGGTGGTGTGTGATTGTGGACCTCTCCCTCATCTTATCTCCCGTTTGCACTGCAGCACACCCTGCTCTGTATGTGTATGTATATGTGTATGTGTGAATTGTTTCCCAGCAGTGCTGTGGCTGCAGAGTAAGCTGGTAAAGCTCTTTAGAGAGCTGGACCTGCACTGAACAGTCATCAGTGTCTTTTAGCATTACACAACCTGCAGCACTTAGCCACATAAATGCTCACAATGGAGGCTGTAGAAAGACAGAGAAGAAGGGATACGCAGGCAAGAACAGAACAGGGAAGTAGTGAGACTAGTGAGAGGTAGAGAGGGAAACATACTGGTGGGAGAAAGACTCATTCACCTGTAAAAACCCAATTCATTCATTCATTAATAATTATTCAGATTAGATTTAAATTAGATTTTAGATTACATTTCACTTTTTGAAATGGGATTTCTTTCTCGAAATGACACGCTGAAGGATACAAATAGGCTGTTTTATGTATAAAACATTACTTTATATATTATGAATTGTAGTATTTTGATACTATATTAATATATCATTGTAATATTCATTTACTTCTTAAGACATAATAATTTGTCAGAGAGGTGAATCTTTTCTAAAGCAAAGCTACCTGCCCCAAAGACTTGTCATGTGCACACAATGTTTTAGAATTCATTGAATAATTTGATTCCCACATTTTGTTATTCAATGAATTTGAATAACAAAATGTGGGAATCGATGGCACCATAATTGCACTATATTTCCTTAAACTATGATTACAGAATGTCTATTGTTTGCTGTATTATCTTAAATGATGCCCTATGATATGCTATTTGATGTATTTTTATGTGCATGTTGCTGCTGCCTTTGTAGGTTTTTGCCCCTTTTTTGTTTCAATGTGATGCCCTTTTCTCTTTTTTCTAATATAAACGGAAAGATAGCAATACATTACAGCATCAATATCAAAACTGCATTGCATGTAGCACTAACAGCAAAATTACATTAAAAAAAGAAAAAGAAATCATGGATAATGATAGCACAGTGGTTACCGATCGGTTACCGGCTTGAATACCTCCAACAAAGTAATGTAACATGATTGATTTTACACTATTTTTCGGGTAATATGGTTACAAAAGGACATCTTTTTTATCATACCTTAATATCTCATGTTCAAAACTACAGTTATGCAATAATCTGATTATTGCCCCTTTGGCCTCAGCAGCTGCGGGACTGTGATGCCTGTGTCTTATATAACCCCCCCCCTCTCTTTTCTCTCCCTTCCTCTTCTGTATGTTTATGCTGATGATGTGTCAAAACACTCCAGTCGGCCTCCCTAGCTCCCTCACCGCTGTCAAGAGTAACATCTCTGCTCTTTTCCCTCTGCAAAGACGCAAAACACGGTTTGAGAGCATTAAAAATGCAGGTCTGTTTGGGTTGGTCCTCCTCATAAATATTGACTAAAAGCCCTGAGAACGAGGCCTGTAGTCGTCCAGCCAGCAGCGGGGCAATTAGGGGAGGACACTTTAAAGCACAGTGTTCCTTTCACTGGGACATAAGTCTGGTTGTAAGAAATTAAGATGGAGGAATTATTTATGGCCACAGAGTCACCACGGTCCTCTGGTGCTGGTGTGTGATATACTGCTATTAATCTCCTTGCATCTGGTCAGTGTGATTGTTATTCCAGCAGTGATATATTAAACCATGACACCATTTTTTTTTCCTCCACCACCTTTTTGGATTAGTTTGATCCAAACAAACTGACAACATAGAATCTCTCTCTTTTAAGAGCTTCTGTATTTGGCTACTTTTCAAACTGCATCCTTCCGACTGTAGGACACTAAATTTGTAAAACTCCTTCCCTCTCTTTTCACAAATTGAATCATGTGCAACCCACATCCCCTTTCTCAGTGACATACTCTGCTGTTTCACCTGTATTTAATATTCTTCTGCCAGGTTTCTTAGTGCGTGTAGTATAAGTATAATGGAATCCTAATTGGTTGGAGATGAATGGAGGTGTCCTCTGGCAGTCCTTCACTGTGTCTCTGGCTGACTGGTATCACACAGTCAATCTGGACAGGTCCTGGCTTAATAAGTGGACCTGAAAGCTAAAATACTTGTCTCAGTCCAGTTGGAATTCAGTTATTTTTTTTAGAGCAAAGTGCAATGGAGAAACACATGATACTGTAAATAGCCTTATCCATGCAATACCAATCCTGAAAAAGACATGTCTGCATCAGTAACCATCACGTTTTGTCACTATATGCAAAGTAACATTTTCTTTTCTTCTTTTTCCTCCCGCAGTGTTCATCTGCAGCTTCATGGTGGCAGCACCCATCTTTGGTTACCTGGGCGACCGCTTCAACAGAAAGGTCATCCTGAGCTGTGGCATTTTCTTCTGGTCCATTGTTACTCTGTCGAGCTCCTTCATCAGTAAAGAGGTACGACATCGCATATGTTCTGATGGAAAGGGGCACAGCACGAGAGCTCCAGTGTTATTCTATTAGGCCACCGTCCCCGTGACGGGCTACACTACTGATCTAATTAATTTGTTATGATCTGGATATGCTTGTTAAAGATAGTGAAATAAAACGACGCACTTGTTAAGTCAGACACCCGCTTTTCCTTGTAGACATTCTTCATGTCTCTCTCCCTCCCTCTCACCGTCTCTTGTCTCTCTCTCTCTCTCTCGCTGGCTACCAGCCAATCAACTAATGACGGCCCATGCCTCAGACTTGTCTCAATTACAATGCTTCAGAAGATAAGACTTTGTTGTTTCACTGCCCCTTGACAAGTGGATTTAGATCTGATATCTCTAAAAGCCCCTGTGTGCTGGGCGCTGTTAGATGCATTAAACAATAACATTATTCCTAGGGGCGGGGGAGCGGTGTCCTGCTGAGAGTAGCCATCACACTATAGTAAAAGGCTCTGTACGTGTGCATGTATATGTGTTTGGGGCGGGGAAGTGTGTGTGTGTGGGGGGGGGGGGGGGGGGGGGGGCAGACAATCTGAAGTCGCTCGACTAACATTAAAAGCTATGTTATATTAATGCAGCATGCCTGCAGAGCAGCGTCCCACAGTGTTGTCTCTTCCGTGAGTAAGCCTGTTCACTGCCGAAGCTCTTCAGCCCAGAGCTGTGGAAGGGAATGACAGCTCAGAGATGTCTCAGGACAGCGTCCTTTAATTTAAATCCCCTATGACCCATCTGTTTGGAGACAAGATGGCAGCTATTTGCCTAAATAGGAAATGCATTCAGGCGCTGCTCATGGCTAAACTGAAATGAAGGGCCTCTTCCCTTCTGACAAATGCCAGAAATGCAGCTGATTGCTGATGAGGAGATGGGAAGTGATCCTCAGCACCTGCAGTCCTTCGGCCTAAACTTTAACTTCACTTCAGACATGTTCCTGAGTGTGTCAATGAAATGGGACAAGAGTAGACGGCTCTTATGTAACAGCTTGGCGGCGCTGTCGCCATGAGAGATGAAAGACATGACATGTACTGAAATGTTAATGACCACTTACAACTGAGTCCTATCATTATGCATTTAAGGCACTGTGGGGCATTTTGGAAGGATTTGCAGTAGCTACAGAGTTCAGATCTTACGTAACAGATATTTGCCACTGCCATAAAGTGAAATTGCACATCTTTTTTTCAGTAAGAACAACAGATTAACGTCATAAAATGATCACTTGCAGGGCATTTGAAATGTGAAGCACATTAGTGGCAGCCTATTTATAATTTCATCCAATGGAAAGCATGACTCATTTTATTCACTTTCATCTAGTGAATATACAGAGGGTGAGACAGGGATAATGACCGCTGAACAACTATTGTTGTAATACAGCCTGCTGGCTGCACAGATTGATGATTCTTTATTCTTTTAAGGACCATTTATATATTTTTGATGATTGTCGTCTTTATAAGTGTAATATTTGAAGATCTGAATACTAAAAGGAAAAGGTGGCCAAAGCATTTTGTTATTACAAAGTATCTTCTTGAATGCAATGAAGTGATGATATCTGTAAGATTTTACCTTTTAAAATCAAAGTACAATAATCAAATGTGCCAGTTGACACATTAATTAGTGTCAAGCCTTTTAGGTCCTATTAAATAGATACAATGGTTGTCTGTGCATTAAGCAAAGACATTTTAGAACCGCCTACTCAACTGACGTCCTCTGCTTAAGTGTAAGACGTCCACGACGTCTGAAATTTTCTAAAAGCCTACGAGTGTGTCAAACATCTTGGGCGATTTGGTTTGCCTGTAACACACCAAAGAATAGACCCATCTGCACTGTTTTGATTGCTTCGTCTTCTTCTTTTAATTTACGGCGGACTAGGCACGGTACGTGTATTGCTGCCTCCCACCGTTAAAACAGAGCATTTGGTCTTTGCAGACGGAATGGATGTACGTGTGTATTTGCATATAGAGCGGGGAAATTAAATATGATTACAAGTGGTCACTCAGGACGCATGTGGAGACACATTCTAATGCCAGGTGTCCACTGATGTACTTGGAGCAGCCACTTGTGATTGGATCACCCAAGACCATGATAATACCAGGTGTGAACAGGGCCTTAGTCTTGTTTAAAAGTAGGTTCAAAACAGTTGAAAAGAGTAGATTTTCCTTAACCTCCGTATTCTCCTTTATCTCATCATACTTTTCCATCTGCATTTACACCTCATTTCTGTTGCACTTCCCTGGCATTGCTGCCTATTGTTGTTGTGGTGATGACAGTCTGGTGACCACATAAACAAAAAGGACTACTATCATGATCCCACTAAACGATGGGCCATTAAAAGAAGAAACTAGATCATTCCAAACAATGTGACAAACACAAAGATATACAGCAAAGAGAGCTCAGCTGTGATCAATCATGAACACAGCAGCTCTCAAATACTGTAACACAAAAGAAGAAGCAGAAAACAGTTGAAGGCAACTGGAAACACATTGAAACGAATATGGCACAGCAGAGACTGTTACTTTGGATGCATCCCTTAAGTGTCACCTGCTTCTCGGGCTCCAGCCCTGAATGTTTTCTCAAAAGCCCCAAATCTTTTAGCGTTTTAAAACACCTTCAACTTTGTGTCATTTCCCCAGAGCAAAAGTTTCACCATTCATTCTGTGAACTCTACTCATAGCATAGTATAACAAAAATAGGTTCCAAGATTAGTAATGTTGTTTACGCAAAATTCCTACCCTACCTATGCTATGTAGCCTATAACTTCTAAATAGTAACATCAGACCATTGTTGCCTGTCTTTAGGTGGCAGGGGTGAAAATCCTCAAGATTTGTTGTGTTCTGGTTTCAAAATTATGAAGACAGTTGGAGAACAGTTAAAAGCAAAATAGGATGTAGGCTGTTGTAGGATGTGATAACAAATAATGTACTGATTTTTAGGCATTTTATTATGAAATATCTTAAAAAATAGTGCATGTAGCTGCATAAATGCTAACAATGTAACATCAATACAACATCAAGTTCTACATGCACCTAATATTAGTCATGGGACAAATGTAAATTAGTGGCCAATATTTGCAGTTTTGCGTCATTCCAGTGTGTAGGGGGAACCAGATTTCTTTGTAGCTTCACAAGCAGACGGGAGTCCGTTTCCAGTTAGTAGTGGTTGCCGTGGAAACAGTTAACAATCCAGCTTCCTACACAGGTGCCCCCGCCAGCATGCATGCTCCTATTAAAGCCTTTTTAAAGCATTCATCTTTTCATTTATTAGCTTATTACATCTAATGGAAGATAATATGCCATGGTAATTTAATATAGCGTAATTAGATTATAATGCTGACGTGATGCTATTTCTCAGTTTCATTAAGTGAAATGTATTTGGTTCAGCTTTTTGTACTAAGGGCAACACAATCACAACATTAAAATCAGTGTGACAGCCTGTACGTTCATGTGTTCATGGGGTTGAGCTGTTGAAAGTCATCGCTGCTCATTAATGAAGAGTCACATGTTTGGGATGTTGTGACATGTGCGTATGTTACTGTAATTCACTGTCTTGTGCGCCCGTTTCAGGAGTGTCTAGGGAGTGTTGATTATCTGGTAGATAGAAAATGCATGTGATGAATCAGTATGGAATCAGTATCTAGGGCTGGGATAAAACAATTGATTCTCCAATTGAAATCGATCTTTGTTTGAGTGATCTGATATTCATTTTTAAAATCCAGAAATCAGTCTTTTAATATATGCCTTTTCACCGTGGATGTGGTGAAACATTAACCTGGTGCATTATATAAAAAAAATAGTTCAGGATTGCGTCTTGCTTGTACAATTTACAGCATAAGTTCTCAGAGAATCTCATTTGTCTGCAAGCAAAATTAGTATCATAACTGAAATTTCCCTAATCTAACTGATATTGAATCGAAAATGCAATCGAATCGGGACCTTGTGAATCGAATCGGAAAGTCACAGTCAATACCTAGCCCTATCAGTATCAGCAGTATGGGCATTCCAAGTGTGATTGTAATGACAATTTAGACATTTACAGACCTGCTACTGAGTAAGTATTCTTAGGTCTAAAGGGAGAGTTCGACTGGTTTGTGCTCTAACGAAAAGTTGGTGAGGAAAAAGACTTCTGACCAAGAAAAATGGCTTTTGGTTTTGTCTGACATGGAGCTTAATAACAAACCCCCTATTTCTTTTTTTTCTTTTTCTCTCTCTGCAGTACTACTGGCTGTTTGTACTCTCCAGGGGACTGGTGGGTATCGGAGAGTCCAGCTACTCCTCCATCTCCCCCACCATCATAGGAGACCTGTTCACTAATAACAGCCGCACCATGATGCTCTCTGTCTTCTACCTGGCCATCCCCCTGGGAAGGTGCGAGCCACACACATCCTGTTTTTTTGAAGCATACACCAGGAAACAACAAGATATCGGTACTATTTCCGGGAGATGTTCATGTGGACATTTATGAAACTATAGCTTGGTGATTTCATCCAATCCAGTCGGTCCTTCACATGTTAAACCCAAAGGTGCAAAAGAGAATTAGCAGAGATAATTGAAATTATCCTCACATGGAGAAGGTCAGGCTCGCCCCGCTCTGGCTCTCTCTTTTTTTTTCAGACGCAGCCACACAAAGAGCTCAGGCCCTCTGCGGAAAGAGAAGCAGAACTTACAATTGGCTGTGTGAAGCTTAAAGGGAGGCGGGAGTCTTTTTGAGGATGTGGCGTAGGGGTGCGAGAGTAGGAGGTATTATTAAGCTCAAATCTCCAGCCTTTTCAGTTCATTCAATCAGAAAATGGGCCACAGGGAGAAAACAGACAAAGCCAAGTAATAAATGATAAATGTACTGGCGGATGCCTCACGGGAGCCACTTGAGGTTTAACGTTATATACCGTGCTTAACAGCATGTGCCCGAGCTGCCGCATGCTGCGCTGTTTTAGCTTCTGCATGCAGAATCACACAAGGAAATGCTAGAGTAGTAAAGGTGAAATGTGCTCATTCTCTGTACACTGTAAACATTAGAATTGAATGTATTTATAACATGTCATTCAACTTGGTTGTTGCAGAGCAAACAACACTGATGAATGGTTGTATAACTAATTTAGTGTACTAACATCAGAGTTTTTGTTGGAGATTGGAGACAGTTGGACAGGAAGATTGGTTGATTGGTTGTGTAATGAGCTGCCAAAACGTTTGGGTCACAGTGAACTGCCCAGCACCGCAAACAATAGAAGGTGAAAGAGTTGGCCTCAGTAAGGTGCAGTCAAACATCCTAACCAGTCTCACACTTGTTTGTCTTTACTGAGGTTGTTTTGACCATTTCCAGGAAATGACCTCAGGAATTAGACCGGATTCACAGGAAATGGATTCCCCTGCTCTCCCTTTTCTCCCGATAACTTAAACTTGGCCGCAGAGACAGGTTTCGGCGCGACGCCGGTGTTTGATGTGAGCATATTTTTCATGCTCGAGTTTTATTGTTGGTGTTGAACTTTCCAAACACTCTCTGGGTGCACTCTGATAAGATTAGCTGTTAGTCACTCACTGGAAATATCATATGCTGTCTGAGCCCGTGTATACTGCAGTGTTATTTTTGGAGAACTAATCATAGAAGCACAAGCATAGACTTTGCTCTGAGTGTGTGTACATGTGTGTTTATGTGTGTATAAACCCAGTTAAACATGTTTTTGCGCTTTAGCAGCCAATGCTAATGAGAACCCATTGCAAAGTTTAATCTTCAATCTATTGCTCCAATCTGCTATTGTAATGGAAAAGAGCATCTCTTGGCCAGAGGCTCTGCACATTGAGACAAACAGGTTCTCTGAGAAATCAGGATGTCTGATTGACTTCACTGGCTAATTCTAGTGAAGAGGCATAACTGTAATTATACACTGTATATGGGTGACACATGAAGGAAAAACAACATTAAATGTCTTAGTAAGGTTTTGGTCCACTAAGAACACCAGATATCCCCACATTTGGTGTTTTGATGATGCGGTGAAGAGCGGTGTCACTTAAAATCAGCCATCGCACAAACTTCTCCCATAGGTGTTCAGTTGGGATGAGCTCTGGTGACTGTGAAGGCCAGAGTATATGATTCACATCACTTTCAAACCAGTCAGTGATCCCTCATCTACTATATGGACGCATCTGAGGGATAATATATTAGAAAGCAGTGCCATTTTTGAGAAATGTGTCTTACTGGAGGCATTACAGCTTTGGGGGTTGCAGCTAACGATTATTTTCATTATCAATTTATCAGCGAATTATATTCTAGATTAATGGATTGATCGTTTGGTCTATGAAATGGCAAATAATGTGAAAAATAGCGTCATAGTTTCCTATAGCTCAAGGTGGTGTCATCAAATTGTGTGTTCACAGTTCAAAGACCTAAAGTATTCAGTTTACTATCACCTAAAACAAAGAAAAGTAGCAAATCACATTTGAGAAGCTGGAACCAGCACACATTGCTTGAAATATGACCCAGATGATTAATTGCTTATCAAAATAGTTCAGGTCATAGTGATCACTTCAAAATATCAAAAGATGAATCAGCGCTTTATTACCTACTGCATTACCGTGTTGAAGATTATGCTTACATACTTAACTGTCAGTCCTCTGCCGCTCATACCCTCGGTTTACTGTTTGAATCCTCTTTGTCCTTTAAATGCTGATGCTATCTCGCAGCAGAGGCTTATCACAACATAAGAGCCCCATTATCTGATCTGATCTAGCAACATTTCCCTCAAAACATGTCACTGTTATGTCCCTTTATGAAACACAAAACAGCCTTTAACTCAAGCAAAATGGAGTGAAATCCAATGACACTGTGACAACACACAGCCTTCGGCCAGATAACCATGTTAGTGCTGCGCTCTGTAGGCTCGTGGGCGGTAACGTTGCACCTTCATTTTGTGGCTATGTGCACAAATCGCATATCCACAAATAGACCAACTAGCCAAGTTGCACTGTCCTAAGCTCTCCATGTCAAGTACCCAAACACTCAACGCAGCAGACAAACAGGATGTGTGTAACGTGTCAGGACTCAGGACACTGACTCATATACTTAATATAAAACGTGCACTGATAGACCCAAGTGGAGCATGTTCAGTGTAATGTATATTATGTTTTGTGTCTCTCTACAGTGGGTTGGGTTACATCCTGGGTGCCAGCGCCAAGGAAGCTGCAGGAGACTGGCACTGGGCACTGCGGGTAAGGGCGACATCATCCACCCAACACTGCACACAAACATGCACACACAGACAGATGAAGAGCCCCTCCTGCAGGGCTTGGTGGTGAGGGCCTGTCTTGGATCTGGGGTCAGATGGGTTGGTGGTGGCAGAAGCACCGGGGGGGACAAACATGGCTGAACAGGCCCTGACAATGTAGGAAGTGACAGAGCAGAGATAGCTAAAGGCTAAACAACTCTCACAGATGTCAGCTCAGCCTTTTCTAAAAAAACAAAATCTCAAAATTTGAACATCAAACTCAGTCAACATCTTATATGTGTTTAAGCTAAAAGGCCGTGTCCTGTAGGGGTTCAGTTCTTATCTGATGGCTGCAGCGAGGTAAGTGGATTTCTTTTAAAGATTAAGGCTGATGCTAGCGCTTTCTTTCTCAGTCGCTGCAAACACATTTATCTTTCATTACACTTTACCCACGGAGGTGGTCTCCTGTGAAGCCGGATCAATGTCGGCCTGAAAGTGAAATAACAAAGTGTCAGGGCCTCCTCAACCTGTGTATTGTGTCTTTTTGGGTGGAAAAAGTTAATAAAACAGCATCAGGTTTCAGTCGCGTTTACATGCACAGCAATAACCGGGGTATAAGTGAATAACTGCCATTTCTCTATGTATACATGAGCAGGTAGAATGGGAAGAATGACCTCTACTTCCGGTACAGTAGTTGGGAAAGCTTGGAAAGCAGGGAGAACACGGACGACTTTAAAGGTCCTGAGTTTAAAGGTTGTTTTTGCCGCCATTGCTTCCAAGTGCTCTCTTCTATTTCCGGGTTAAAAACCACTGCAGCGGAGTGGGGAGGGGCAGTTGTAACCTACTGAGCATGCACAGACACTTAACCTGAGCTTAACCCAGTTAAGGTGTATACATGCACGAATACCCCGGTTACTAAAGGAGTTATCTAGGTCTGTTAACTGGGGTATGAGAACTCCGATTTCAGCCAGAGTTTTGCCTTTTTTAAACTGCATGTAAACACACTGATTGTTAGCTACACATGTTAGTAAGAGGTTGCTGGAGGTACATTTTGGCCCAGCCCAGGACACAGTATACATGCGTGTTCCAGGTATTTTCAGAGGTGCTAGCTGTGCTGCGAATTGTGATCGGTCAAACAAATGTGTCATTTCATCACAACAGAAAGTACAGGAGCAGCAACAGAACAATAACCACCAGCTTACTATAGCATCTGCAACAGCAACAACGTCTTTTTCAAACAAAGGACAACAATGGAAGGGAAATGCTGCCCTGAGAAGCATTTGAGGAGAAGATGCTGTTCAGAGAAAGCAAAAAGCCACTGCAAGAAATGAAAATGTGTGCCAGAAAAGGCAGTAAGCCTATGTGCGGAGCACAAAGACACATTTGTTTCTACGTGCTGGCTCGCAAAATCTCCCAATCTCCCATCTCCCAAAGATGCTCAAAGAGCATTAAGCTGGATCCCTTTTAATTAAAGGCTGATTTCAGCTTTTAAGAAAAATGTATCTGGAGAAATTTGCTGAGCTTCCCCACCGTGATAGGGTAGGCTTCAATAAAGAAATCCTTACTGGCCATTTTTTTTGCAGTACTAAGGAGCAGACAGAGGTGTTAAATTAGGAGCATAAATCACTGTTGTCATAGCACTTTTTTACTGGGACTCCAATGAGTACTTGAGACAAAATGTTAAGCAGTCAACAGCTCCATAAGGCATACCAGCAGTAATGGCAAGGACCAATGAAAGGTCTAACAGGACTCCCCAGGAGCCGCTGACTTCAGGGTCAGCTTTTAAAATCCTTGAGACAAATTATGACCTGACTCTTCTTATGAACCGAGTGACATTTTAAAGGAAGACATTAAACATCCTCCCAGCATGTCGTGGTGGAAGAAATTCCTGGATGTGACAGCTCGCTGGCTTTGAGGAAACAGGACGTTCATTTCTTCTTGTCTTTGTGGAGCATTAAAAAAAAAAAAAAACGAAACACAAAGAGCAGGGCAGTTTGCTTCACAGCACCCACAATGACATTCCAATAAAACAATCTCAAAGCCAATTAATCACCGGTGTGGCATGCAGAGGAAAACAAATACCAAGACATGAAACAGGTTTTGTGCAGCGGTATCCTGCTTTAAGGAAAAAAACACTGCAGCGCTTCCGTTTGTTTTTGCCCAACCAGTTCCAGCTAAGTTCCTTGTTTATAGAAAATGCGGACGATAAGAACGAACAGGAGGGGGTACATAGAAATGAGGAGCGGGAGAGGGCAGTAGCTAATTTCTTTGATTGCCAACCATCCATACAGGAAGTGTCTAATGGGCCCTGTGGGAATTAAGGTCAAAAGTCACAGGCTCCTGGTGTCTTTTTGAATAATTATGGGCGGCCTTGAGTGCAAAACAAAGCTAATATTTATTTTCTTTGAGATGAGCTCTGTATCTTCCATTAAGCTGCCTCCAGCACATTATATGATTCTGCTATAGATGATCCAATTAAGTTGCTCCACACAAGCAGAGAAGGATTGGAAAGAAGACACAATATGGGAAAGGAAATTATCAGTGTTGGTGTAATCCTCACACCTTTGAGACCATAACCACTGCGTTCAGCCACATTATGAGCCACATCAGACTCAGAATTACTCCCTCAATAAAAATCTTGAGAATGCCCACAAATACACACACACACACACACACACACACACACACACACACACACACACACACATTTCACAGTACCACAGTTCTTGTGCATATAAATGGCTTTTATAAGCTACAAAATATGATATGATGAATTTCCCCTGACAGATGAAATTGGTTTTGCTTTTGTGAGCAATTTGTATTAGTCAAACAAATCCTCTCCCACACATCCCATCCTGCCTTTTGTCTTTGTCTCCCCCACATACACAGACACCCACATGCACAAACATGCTACCTCATAACCCATAAAAGATGATAGTGAACAAAATAGCAGATGGGTTTTCACCTTGGTGCAGACAGAGCTCACAAAGCAGCTCTCAAAGCCAAAAGCTCTCAGAGTCTTAGAGTATTGTATGCTTATACACATAGGCAAGCCCCCCTCCACACACACACACACACACACACACACACACGCGCACACACACACACACACACACACACACATATAAACACACACATAAACACACACACAGTGCCAACAGAGTAAGCAGAGGGAATGTTCTTAGCTCCAGAGGGCTTGTATAGGATGTCAGGCGTATCGGCAAACACAGTGGCCGTCCATTCACAATGTAAACCTGCTGTTCTTTGTCCTATGAATATCATGTCAGTGTGATGTGTTCACACGATCCGAAGCCCTTATAAGTCTTTTTTGCCCCGGTAGGTGTCCCCACTTTTAGGGATCACCGCGGGAACCCTGATCCTGAACTTCGTGCCTGAGCCAAAGAGAGGCATCGCTGACCAGATGGGACGCATCAGGACCCGCACCTCCTGGCTCTGTGACATGAAGGCGCTCGCCAAGAAGTAAGGCCTCCCATCAGCCTTAGAGAATAGACCAGGTTTTGGGGAGATTGATCTGTTCAGTGATTAGTATTGGGCCTAAGATCATCCATTTTCCCCCAGCAGGTCACTAAGAGACATACATGCTAACAATTTAGCTTACACTTGTTGAATGATAGGCTGCAAGCATTATATATTAGATCTTTTGAGTTGTTTTGGGGTTTTGGATACAGATAGAGCTGCAACGATTAGTCCACTAATCACTTAGCCAACATACAATTAATCAATTATTTTGATTAATCAGTTAAGTCAGTTTTCAAGCAACAATACCAAATATTTGTTAGTTCCTACTTCTTTCTGTGCCTTAACATTATAGGAAAAGGACATTATTTGGGTTTTAGACTGTCTTCTGTTTTTCTGATGTATTGAATTGGCACATTACATAGAAAATGAAAATAATCCTAGAGCCACAAACATACACACTTTTTACATATATACATTCACTCATGGTTAGCCTACAGTAGCCATTAGAAGCATGGAAATGTCAACACAAGACACAGTGAACCAGTGTCAGTCATGCAATACTGCTCACTTGTGAAGGGAGCTTAGCATCCGTGACACTGAAGGCCCTTGTTATTATATGACCTGTGGGCTACATTTCTTTAAGAAATGTTATAAACTCTCTATAGCCACTGTGATGTAGCCATGCAGGTTTATGGGAACTATTTTAGGAGAGCAATCACATATTTATGCCCCTCACAGTGTGACTTTTAGCTGTACACAGTCTTCCACATTCACAACCAATGGAATGTGTTAAATGGTGTGTTATTTTTGTCTCCATAAAACTGTCAACTGCATATCATTTCAGTCTACAGTGTAGCACAGATATGCTTTTTGTCTTTTGTATGTCCTTATTATCTATTTGCAGATGTTATCAGATGTTTTTTTACAAAGAGAGCCAGTGAGATGTTTGAGATTGCGTGAGAAAAAAAGTAGCTTGTTTCTGTTTCTGTTTGATTGTGCGTGTTTTTCTTCATGTGGCTAGTCGGAGCTATGTGTTCTCCTCCCTGGCGTCCTCGGCGGTGTCTTTTGCCACTGGTGCGTTTGGCATGTGGATCCCTGTGTACCTGGCCAGAGCTCAGGTGGTGCAGAAGACGACCGAGCCCTGCAACAAAGAGATCTGCAGTAGCACAGACAGGTGAGAGTTTAATGACTAAACATAGAGAGCAGGCCTTAAAGTCACAGGTGTAATCTGAAACTGTGTAAAAGAGAAAGTTACCAGCATCCTTTGTGTTCAAAGCTGGATGAACTGGACTGAACTACTACACAGCTAAAGTCCAGTTCATCTGTTTATATTGGAAGTATTTCAATGTTGCACCATTTATAATGACCGATGATTATTTTTGAAATGTGCACAACCTAGCTTTGCCAGGTACCATGGACTTAACACTTGCATGAGATATGAGATAACGCAAGTCTTGTCTCCACTCTCCTGTCTAGCCTTATCTTTGGGGTGATCACCTGTGTGACGGGTCTGTTAGGCGTGGTCATCGGGGCCGCCACCACGCGCCTGTGCCGCAAGAAGACAGAGCGAGCCGACCCGCTTGTGTGCGCCGTCAGCATGCTGGGCTCGGCTATCTTCATCTGCCTCATCTTCGTGGTGGCCAAGAACAGCATCGTAGGAGCTTATGTAAGAGTCACTTCCTGTTACCCGTTTGTATATATTGTGTCTGCAGCAGAGGAAGTTTATGATTAGGCCCCTTTCTGCTTTCTCTTATCCAAGAATCAACAGGTCATCAGTGAAAATGTCCCTCTACCAAGGAGCGGTTAGTATGTTAATTATGCGTTAGCTTTAGGGGCTGAGAATTAAAAGGGAAAGTCTGATAACCAATCTAATAAGAGAATGCTTAGTAAAAGCTTATCGGGCAGGTTTCAGGAATGAGCAGTAGAAGGACACCTTGCCTGATGCCAGCTCCTTTCAGGCCCAGAGGCAGTGAGTGGGATGTTGCTCCTGATAATGAATAGCCTTAATTGCAGGTTAGATTGCGATGGCCTCGGGAGCTGCTGCAGGTGGTTGAGGCTCATACCTCATCTGGCCAAAAGTTAAAAATCTCAGGCAAATGCCCAGAGAGCTTAATTGCCTTGTGAAGCAGGAAAGGGTGCAACTTAGCAATCGCTGCCCTGAAACAATGCACTCTGGGCTGTTGGACTCACCAGGCACACATTTCTCACTCTTATCAAGAGACAAAGGAATAGGAACTGACTCTCAACAACCTGGGCGGTAATAATGCTGGAAAGCTGGGAAAGATGGAAAATATTTCCCATGAGTGTAGGGGAACATAATAAACAGCCTTCCATATCCTAAATGTGTGACCTTGCCATGTCTGACTTGTGATTTTTAACAGTATAATAAGTTTGTTTAATATAGTTCCTTTTACAGACAAAGTCAGGGCTTCACAAGACAAGAACGGGTTAGAACATTTTTTACAAACTAAAAATAGTAAAAACTAAAGTATGTGTGAGGTGCGTTGCTTGTATGTGCAGGATGACAGGCCACATTATTGGACAACTGCTTTTATAAAACTGTGATAACACGCCATTTCAATCAACAAAGAATGACAATATTAAATAATAACCTTATTAATTAAATGTGCCATGCTCCATATACTGTATGGAGTATATGGAGCGTACTGGTTTTCAACAGCTGCTGAAAAAAGCAGTTACTAAATGATAAATAATGACTTGCTTAAGTGGCGATTTTAATTAAATGAATGAATGAACTCATGAACATGAGGTCAAAGGAGCACATTTATTAGGTGTTTGACGCGAGGCATGACTTAGCCAATTAGACCTGAGGTGTCCTTATTAATTACATGACAACAGACCGGTCCAACTCAATTCTAGACAAATACTGTGTGACAGAAAGGGTTTTTGCTGATGCACTCAAGTGACACCAGATTTCTATCTTTGCATTGGTCACAAAGGGGTAAAGATGCAGGCATCGGATGCTCTCAAATGTTTCAGATCTTACCAACCAGGACCAATTAAGTCCTGTTGGAGGAAACATACAACAGTATTAGTAGTTAAACCATAACAGGCCCTGACTTTAAACATGTGACTTTACTTCTTCTCGGACTACTCTACACCACTACCATGTCATCAATCATTGTACAGTACAGCAGCAGTTGTAAGTGATCAGCTCAGGTTTCATTGCGAAGCACTGACAGATGTGTCATGTTATAAGGCGTGACGTGGCTGTGTCACCATTGACCCCTCGCAGCTGTTGTCTCGTCAACACACAGCTAATCTGAGGAGAGGCTGGCCTTCTCTCTTCTAAGAGGCAACATGTCGGTCACGGTGTCTGGTTCGCAGCTCTCAGAACACACTTGTCTACATCTCCTCTGTCAGACTCCTTCTGTAGCTCTCTGTACTGTACTGTAGGTCTGGCACACTGGCAGAAGGGTTATTCCCCCAGCAGGAAACACACATCAACCTGCCGTGTCAAACCGTGCCAGACGAAACCAGCCAATACAGACACGCGAGATTCCACTGCAAACCAAATCCCTCTGGGTCTGTTTTTAAGAAAGTGGCCTAATAGCAACACCAGCTGGTACTGACCGGTGTACATACAGTAGCGTACTTGCATATATAGTACGCTGTGCGTCAAGTCTACCATGTTATTTAAAGCTTTATTTTTCTGTTCCACCCATTCAGAAGTACAGTAGGACATAAATGCAAACGGTGCAGCTGGATTTAAACTTAGGAAGTGTTCAAATGTTCCCACATTGGCTTTGACAAGAATAAAACATCCTTATCTTCCTGTGCCGTTTTTCAGCTTGTAGGCTCAATGGGACCAAAATGAAGGGCCTGAACCTCCACGTATAATTGGGCCACAGCATAATAACATGTTCTTAAACCACAGCAACCAAAGCACTTTTATTCAGCAGTGGATTCCCACACACAATAGCAATATCTACAACCTCCTTATTTGGCTTCATGTCTGCCTACCGGTCTTTTGTGCAGTGGAAATTGGCTGATCTTAATTAGCACCACTAAATAGACTCTTTTTTTCTACTTTTTAGGTTTGCATCTTTATAGGAGAGACACTACTTTTCCTGAACTGGGCCATAACAGCAGACATTTTAATGGTAAGTACTGAGAACCTATACTTATCCACTGGGTCAGTGGAAATTCCTGCAACAAACTGCAACAAACTACATCAAACGGTGGCCATCTAATTAGACACAGTTTTGTGCGATGTGGGAGTGGACTAGTTTGGGTGGGGCTGATAATTACTGTCTTTACCATGATTGATTCATACACTGTTCATGAAAACAAATCGGATGTATGTTTTGGTATCTAAAAGTGAAAAGTAAGCCAAATGAAATTAGACTTTCACTAAGGTGGGTGGACCAAAAAGTGCCTACATTTGTAACTAGGTTGGAGACTGTGGTGAGTATGTAGAGACATGGATAAACCATTACTGACATTTGAGTGACAGGTCTGCCTGGGGTGTTCTGAACCAATGAGGTGGGCTCTGTGTACATAATTGAAGAAGCACGAGTTGTTTTAACATGGCTGAGTGAACCTTTCTACCTCTGTCTCTTCATCACCTCATACCGTCTCATGTATTTTTCACCCTCTGTTTCTCTCTCTCTCTCTCTCTCTCTCTCTCTCTCTTTCTCTGTGCAGTTTGTCGTTATCCCGACGCGGAGAGCAACGGCAGTCGCCTTTCAGAGCTTCACCACTCATCTCCTGGGTGACGCAGGAAGTCCGTACCTGATAGGCCTGGTAAGACTCTTCCAGAAGAATCTCAGGGTGGTGGTGGTGGTGGGGGGGGGTAATATATTTAAGATTTACTCCCAGGTCGTAAATCTCAGCTGGAAGGCACAGCTTCAGCGTATATGTAAGCGGCCCGTTCATACACACCATGTATTCAGATACCAGTTCAGGCATTGTTTTAAGTGGGCCAGTGCAAAGTGAAGTGCAAGTTTTTAGCACACGTCTCAGGAGGGCTCCTGAACAGTGTTGCGATTTCACCGCTGCTCTTCAGGCTGTTAGTGGCGTTTTCTAGTGGGCCTACATGTCATGGTTCCCAGGAGGGGCCAGTGTTACTGTATTTGATTGGTCAGGAGATGGGGTTCTTACTGGGAGGCTAGGCTTCTCAAGGTCACAGTCACTCAACCCCCAACAGCCCCCCCCCCCCCCCCCCCCCCCCCCCAAGCATATATCCAGGGGGCCAGAATACAAGTGCTGCTTGCTATTTAATGGAGTGTAAAACAGGATCCACCTCAGACTGTCAAGAAACATTCCTCTCATTCCCAATAGAGAATGAACATTTCTGAAGTTAAATAGTAACTCCATGGAGGTACACATTACCTATTCCTTATTTGAGCCTACAGGATGCAATGAAAAATACGCTGTTCTGCACAGACAAAAAAAAAACATCACAGACATACTCCATGTCCCAATCTTCATATCACATCCAAATGTTTAACTTTTTATATCAGTTTCTATGATGTGCCCGTAACTTGCTTGGGAGAGAATAGACTGCCTCAGTGTTACTTTGTGTTTTGGTGTTGTGCCTCTGGCTCACAGCCTAGGTCATGTTAACAAAGACAAAGTGGAAGTCTTTGATTAGTGAATCAAACTGATCCTGGAGATCCACTGTCAGGGCCTGACAGTCTGGCAACAGACGCAGCTGTCTGTCGAGCTGCATTCAGTGTCCTGTTTTTCTTTTTCTTTTCTTCCCTAAATGGAAATGTTAAACTATTGTCGCAGCCAGATAAAAGGAGCAGTAAGTTATGTCCAAGTACTGACAAGCTCTTTAAAAGACTAAACAAAACTGACATTAAAAAAAAAAGAAAAATCAAAATTCTGGGAAACAGAATCCGACGCTGTATTGTTCCTGCAGATCAAATAAAACCCAGTGTCAACCTATATTCTACCAACGTCCTGTTGACACAAGAGAGATACAGTACTTTGAAATGTGATGTGTGATTCAGTCTGGATCACTTTAATTCTAACTGACGTAAATATTGCAACCAGTCTTGAAAAGATGAATTAATTATTCGATCCACAGAAAAATGACTGACAGCAGTTTTGATACCTGATTAAGCATTTATGTCATTTATTTAAACAAAAATTATAAACATTTCCTGATTTCAGCATCTCAAATTTGAGGATGTGTTGCTTCACACGGCTGTTTCATATCAATTAATTGATTAATATTGAATTATCTTTGGGTTTTGGCCTGTTGGTCGGACAAAACAAATCAATGTAAAGATGTCTACGCACTTAAATAGATGAATGATTAATTGATTATTCAAATCATCGTTAGTTACACCTTTAGTTTCAGCCTTACAACATGATATGCTACCCAATAGAATTGCTCTCGTAATATTTCAACAAGTTTCAAATGTCATAATAATGCAGCCCACACACACTGCCAGTCAGAATTACCCAGTCATGGCCCCACAGTTCGCCAGTCAACCAGGTTCTCCATCCAGCCTCCGGGATCACAACTCTCCTCTGAGTGACATACTGAATGTCCGGGGGTTTCTCACTCCTCCTCAAACCCCCGACCTACGAGGGCCAGAATGCTCCAAGTGCGTCACCACTCACTGCCTCAATTCTTGAACTGAGGCTTAGCACGCGAGTGTGATGGACTAGTCGTGACGCACGCTGAGTGCGGGCAGATATACAGTCACTTATGCACACTGGCACAAATCCTGTGAATGAGCAAAGTGGAGAATCTCAAGGAAAACAGACGGGTGGTTATTGCTAAGCAACCACAGGAGAAAGTGAACGAGTGAGTCAGTCCTTTTGGTTCACAATTGGGTTTTGACATGTGCACCAAACAGACCAGCAGATGATGTGCTCAACTCTACAAACCACCAGAGTTGCTTTTTGTGGGAACGCCTGTAGATATTGGTGCCCAAATGCCACAGAATTACCCTTTCCTGTTGTGTAAAAAACAAAGCTCTCCTGAGCTTGTGCCAACATCCCCCTCCATCAGCACGTAGACCAAAACAGTTGTCACATAAGAATCCCCCGAGAACCACATAATGGACTCCTCCTATACTTCATGAGTAGGACATGTCCAGCGGGCAGAGTGGGTGGCAGGGAAACGCCAGGAACAATCTCTCAGCAATCTCCCAAGAAATTCCTTCTAGCTCGATAATTAGATATGCAGCAGCACACTATGTATTTTTAGCTAAGCTGTAGTTGTACTGTTGCAAGTTGGAGGCAATTTACCGTACCTGGCGAAATAGCTCTGCATTGGCCACACACACAGCTGCTGGACGTAGACCATGGTTTGCCACACACGTGTATTTCATTTATTTCCTTCCACTATCCTCACTCTTTCTCTGACCACTCCTCAGGGTACGTGCATGCGCATGAACACATGTGCACTGTACTCCCTCCAACATCCTCCTGTCAGCAGTTCTCCAGCTCTCTCCGTGGAGAATCTCATTCTGCTGATGCTAACATATAATGTGCTTGAGCCAGGGTGACCTATTGCCGCTCAGACTCTCACTCACACACAGACAAGAAGCCCCCTCTTCTCCCTGCTGTGCATACATACACATAATCTGCTAAAAGCTACCATCGGCAGCCTCTTCTCCGTCACGATTGCCAGTACAGTGATCTATGTTTAAGAGCTGCCTTGCGAGTGACACTGGAAAAGCAGAAATGGTCACTTTATACCCACTATTCTCCAGCTGCTGTTTTCCTCAGCGCCACGCATCACAGACAGACTGAACGTATGCGTTACCCAAGCCTTTGACAACAATACAGCACGAGCTACTAGCTGTGAAAATCCTGCCACGCTTAAAACAAAAACAGGGCGTCTCACATCACACTGGGAGTCACTTTGATCTGTGATGAAACATGCAGAGCTCCCACTGTATGTGAGTGAGTTGAGCATAGCGTCATGTAGAGTGTGTCAGAGCATGTCAGGATATTTTAAGAACTTTTGATAGATGATTGGTTTGAATTAAATCTCTCTTGTCTTTGTGTCTGTGTTTGTCTGTGTGCGTATGTGTGGGGGTTTTGGTGGCGGTGGCGGTGGTATGTGTTTGTCATTGTGTATTTGTGTGCAGATCTCCGACACCCTTCAGCAGAGCTACGCAACCTCGCTGCTGTGGCAGTTCCTCAGTCTGGGCTATGCCCTCATGCTCTGTCCCTTCATCATTGTCCTGGGGGGCATGTTTTTCCTGGCCACTGCGCTGTTTTTCCTGGATGACAGGGAGAAGGCCGAGAAACAGTAAGTGACTCAGACAGTGTTTGAATAACTCATCGTTATTTCATTTGTTATTTAGTCATTCATTCTTTAAATATTTAAGACTTGCTTGAGATGTTCTCCGCTGGCTTTCTGAGCTCCACAAACACACCAGCTCAGTGCAAGAGGCTGGAAAAGCAGCAATAATGCTGGTGTTATTCTGAGTGTCATACAGACATACATAGGTTAGACATGGGGACAATTATATTCTCTTTAACCCAGTTGTGGGGTTTGAAGTGTGTCAGGGACAAGCAGCCCAGTGATACCAACAATGGAGCTCAGATAGACTCAGAAAGCTGAAAGGCCCCAAAGCCAATAGAAAGTCCCAGTCAGCTACTGTAAAAGTGCTCCAGAGCTGACACAAGCTGTTCTAGCCATCAATTTGTTTAAGTGTGCTTACGTAGACTTTTACCAACTACCTCCCCTTTTATTCAAGCATTCACATTTTCCTCTTTCAAACACCAAAAAAACGTGATGAGCCCAGAGGGCACGGTAGCTGGTCATAGCCTTAAAAGGCTAAAACAAACACACTCATCCGCTTTCAGATGGTGAGACATGACTTCTTGTTTCTTTCTGACTATTATTTCCTTCTTTTTATCACATTGACCTACTCCCCTGGTGCCAGCGCTCTCAGAAATGACTTCCTTCCTGTTGAAGATGAGGGACATTTTTAGACAGGATGGTAGTCTGATGTCTGTCTGCAGTCAGCCTTGTCTTCACCCTGAGGAGTTTGTTGTTCCCACACCAAAACCCCTTATTAAGACAGATTTTTAGCACAATTTAAGCAGAATGAACATTTTTGTAATCATATGTATTGAAGAGGACAGCTAGAAATTTGCAAAAGAAATGTGGAAACTGAACTTCAAGTTTCAGTGGAAGTTTTTAATCCTGGGGTCAAGCTACCATCCAAGCCGTTATTATGTATTCTGTGTAATGTTAATAGTTTTAAAGGGGTCTCTGCAAAGGCACCGTTAAGCTGATGTGTGGCTTCTGTTGGGCCTGATCCAGGGAAGAAAAGGGAAGAAATGCAGAACAATGACCAAAAGTCCCACTCTTGCCGTCGTGCCAGTAATAGATACCAGTTTGTGGTCCAATTTGTGGTTTAAGCTATCTCACCACATTATTGCACAGTGTGGGCAGATGGCACATGTTCACTCAAACTATATCTAACCACAACCCCATTGACTTTCACACTACATGCTGTAGGGCAAAGCTAATAGAGCAACAGATGGAGTTAAAAAGACTCAGATATGAAACACTTGGAGGCATTGGAAGCTTGTTCCTGTACAGGATGTGCTTTATTACAAATATGCTCAACATAGAGGTGAGGAGGCTGGATGTCAAAGCTTATACAGTACTTTAATTAAAGGTTTAACAGTTGTATTAATCGTTCATGCATCATTTACTAATGCTTTATTGATTAGATTAGATTAGATATAGATTAGAAGCTATTAATATGTTTTCGGTTGACAGATTGTGAAAAATCTCTCTGGCTATTGAGTCTTTAATAAAGTCAAATTATCAGACAATTGATAAAGGGCCAGGAGTTTGTCACTTTCCAATGAGCAAAGTTTGCAATTAGACATGTTAATAAGCCATTAATACATGGTAATAAACAGCAAGTCTGCAGTTATAAATGGTAATAACGAGCCTAATTAGAAACCTTTTCCTGAACTACATACATGTATCCAGTACAGATGTATATTTGATATCAGAACATTACACTTAGAATACACTTTGAAACATATTCAATATTGAATGCCTTACTCTCCTACTTTAAGTCAATACATTTCCATATGTATCTACAAAGAACTGCCAGAATCAGAATAGTTCATTCATCTTCGCTTGTATATCCCACCTATAGATGGGTTAATCATACACCAGCTTGTCAGATTACATCAAGGTTTGTGTATATATAGCAAACATAGCATTGCATACCTCACCTAGTATACTAGAGGCCCCTATAGATCTGTACAGATTTGTACTAAACATCCCAATGAAGAAAAACCTCAAACTTAAACAGCAGCAGCTTTTATGTAACAAGCTGCAAACAGCACCTTAGGGACCAAGAAATATGACAGCATCCACAAGTTTGTACAACTAGAGTTGTTTCATGACTGGGATATTTATAGATTCCATTCACGCTATAAAGCCCCTGATTTATACATTTCCCCTGACTTTACAGAGCGCTTTGCGGCATTTTCCCCTCCTTTGAGTATGTCCTCAGATATTCAACGCTATTTATAAAAGGCGCAACAAGTTACTCACTGGAGCGCGCCTTTCTATTTCCAGCCTTAAAGAGTGCTTTATTATTTCTGGGTTGTTAGCTTTTTTGGGCTGCAGGGTTGCCATTAATAGTCCACATTTACACTTAGTGTGAGAGCACAACTGTCTCATCCGCCATGCCGGTGCGCTTTGACAATAGAGATTCAGTGTGGGTCAGGGCAGGGTGAGCACTACAGCCTGGAGGATCAGCAGACTTTGACGACTGACAGACCGAGGAAGACATTTAGCCTCTGACGAGCGAAACTGGAATTTGTTGGAAAAAGGGAAAAATAAATGTTAAATGTGATTTGAGAAGATCTGTCTGAAAGCGTTTGTGGATCCATAAATCCTAAAACTATACCTCTCTCCTCAGGTTGAGCCAGATTACACGACCACCCTCTTCAGTCAAGGTATGACCAGGTAAATTGCCTTTTCTCCCAAAGACGCTTTTACACTTTAGTGCTTTTCACATCAGCAGTTCTACAAGCAGTTTAAGTGCTTGCTAACAAAGAGACGGTTTTGGAACATCAACATTTATAGGGCTCTCTCCTCATTACCTGGGAAGCACAATGTAGAGCTCCTTTCATTAGGAGGACTTCTTTCAGGACTTAAAAGACAATTTGACCCTGATGCTATCCAAAGCTTTATGGCATTGTAAGCGCTGAAAGTGATACACGTTATGATACACAAATGATTGATCTATGATCTATGTCCTGTCTCAGTGTACTCAGGGAGTGTCCAGGCATTCTTAGAGTGGTGGTTATTTGACCAACTATCTGGCATCTTATCAAGACCCGAGCTGCCTTCCCTCCTTCCTGCCTTTATCAGACTCAAACACACATAGTGCAAAGCCTCTCTAATTATTAACTAAGCAAAGAAAAGACACAATAATTGGCAGCACACCAGCCAACTCCGCACTGTAGGACAATGGGGAGCTACTGTAGTTGCCGGTACAGAATAACAAGATTAAACTCTGACTCACTGATTAGAAGGACAAGGTATATGTTGTGACTTTATGTAAAGTTTATCATGTTGAGCCAAAAGGTCAAGGTTTACCCCCCTTCTTATCATTTATTTGTATCTCTATCTGGGTTTATTTGTCCACTAAACATTTGTCAAAAATGTACACAAAGTGCAGGAAAATAGGTCATGAATGTGTACACTGCTGGGTTTATTATGGCCACCTCGCAATAATGCTTTGTTTCTCCAGTGTGAAATGGAGAAGGTCAGAAAAAGAGAACAAAACACTTCCTTATATATATATATATATAGCTTTCCTAAAAAAAATGCAAATTCGTTCATTTCTTGGTTTACGAGGAATAAGAAGTGTCAACAAAGACTTGATTATAAACTCACTGACATGATTTAGTGTCTGATTAGTGTTTTTTGTGATAAAATTGCAGCAACTTGTGAAAACCAGGACATGGAGGTGTGTGGGATTTCTTACAGAATGGTTAGAGTTCAGGCGAGGAAGCAGGGCGATCTGCCAGTTGCAACTCCCTGCAGTATTTGAACGCAACAGTCGACTTGGTGGAAAAACTGTACAAAGGTGTAATATCCTGCAGGCGGAAGGACAGGATGATCCCATGAACTACAAGAACACTTTGCTGACTATTTTCTCAAGCCTTCATTTACATTTTCAGATGTATTTCTGCCCTCCAGACAGCCATTAGTTTCCATTCATTTCACTTTAGAATAAAGTGTCTACTTCCAGGGGCATCCTGCTGTTTCATCTATATATCATAAGGCAGTATGACCATTGTATAAAAAAGAAAAAAAAGAATCCTTTGTGCATTCAAGGACACTCTGACATCTGACATTTGAGCATTGGCTGATGGAAGAAGAAAAAAGCATTGCATTAAAGGTTCAAGGTCCAGCTTTATTGTCTTATTGTGCAATGCTGTATTGTATAACAACGATGAATACAAAGACTTAAAAACTACTCCGTAAAGAATAATTCAGAAGATATATTGCTGGGAATACATGTCAAAAAGGATCATTTGTATTTACTATTCTTTTTTTAATTTCTAAATTCATTATATTCTTTTCTTGTATTGTTATTAGACATAACTTATCTGCAGTCAGTTACAATTCAAATCTGCAGTGTCAAAGTGTCCTGGAATGTACCAACTATGAGACTGTTCTAAACACTTTATGCTTGCAGCTGCTTAACCACAAAACCTAGTCAAACATAGGCCCAAAAAAGTAAAAGTGTGATGGATCACCCATCACAAGCAAGTCTGAAAGCTCTGCAAGTTGATTTGCATTGTGCACTAATGAATAGGAGGCAATGGCTGTCTTGAAGGCAAGAAATCTGAAAAAAATAAAAATAATTGTGGTATGCTTTGGAAAATATTCTGGAGAAATATTCTGGAGAAACAATTTGTAAGTTATAGTAGTAGTTAAAAGCTTTAGTGCGTAACTTTTTTATAATAATGAGCGTCCGTTACATTCAAGCCATTGCCCAATGAGTAGCTACAAAGCTAAGTCAAGACTAGCAGCTCCACACAACTCTCTCTGTATTTCTCAGTATGGCTATAATACGCAAAACCACCAGTGTGGTCTTTTACTGCAAGTACTGCAATATCATTACCATTGGCAGGGTGACAATAGTATGCACAGCTAATGACAGGTGACATGAAAGCCTCCCACATGTCTGCCACACATCAGGTTTCAGCAGCACTTTAAGCTCTCAGCCTGAGGGTTTCATCAGTTCTCTGTCACACACAGCGACTAAAGCATTTTCTCCCCGCTGTCAAACAGGGCTAATTAAAGAGAGCAGTGATTACAGATACATGAGGTCAGAGTTGAATCTGCCTGCAAACCTGATCATTTCTATTCTTAAGTGAACCACAGAGGCGCTCAGTGGTGATTGATTATCAACACATTTCTTTTGGGGGGGAATAATCCAATCAGTGACAGGCAGTATTTCCTCCCTTGGGTCTGAGTCACAGATCAATACAGTTCACAGTTCATCTGCGCTCTGATATGATGTGAAGTGTTGCAGTCCAAACACTTACTCCGACCACTGTTCCCAGAGGTACAACCCGCTGCTCTGAGAAACAATTAAGAAAGAAACGTAAGGGGGTAAAAGAACACATATGCCGTTGTGAAGTGCTGCGGTAGATTAAAGGAGACTATTTACATTACAGAAAAAGTGTTTGGCTCTAGCGAGCGGGTGGAGGTGAAGGAGAGGAATTTAGAGTAGGAGAGAAAAGGCACACGACCGCTGAATAAATGAGGATGAAGAGCAGCAGTAATCGCCCAAGCTGTTATACATCGCAAGCTATTAATCTCCGGTGATGCAATCCCAGACGGAGATCTGATACACTGAGATCCAATTAACTTCCTCTGCAGGAGGAACCAGCCTCTGCTGACCAGATTCACCCCACGTCGCGTGATAACAAGAGGACATCCCCAAGCTGGGGGCTGTCAAAAGATCAGCATGAGATCTGACAGCAGAGCTTCACACTCATTTATTCAGTAACCACAATCCCATTTTACACTGGGAGGAATCTCACATCACAGAGGTCAAACTCCGATTTAGTCACTGCTGTCCAAACTTTAAGTGTTAAAAGTGTTTATACAGCTGCAGGCACATACTTTCCTTCTTCGCACGCTTATCATTCAACAAAAACTCTGAGTCCTCAGTCTGCAGTGGTGAGTGAGCTTATGGGCAGCGACCACACACACACACACACACACACACACAATATATACACACGCAGTACAGCCAGGCTCTGATGTGACCTGTGTAGCTGACGATGCATTTAGAAAGGCCCTAATCTTTCAGACCTTCCTCTTTTATAATCCAATGAATACGCGAAAAGGAAGAACTCAATCAGTGCCCTCTTTACAGTGAAGCATCTTTGGTCACGTCTACCAAACCATTTACTGCTTTCTCCAGCCGTCCTCGAATGAGAAGCCAGTCAAAGCTATAGCAATGTCAGCCATCATGATTTGCATCCTCCCAGCCAAAAAACCTCTACAAGTCGGTTTGATTAGAGTTTATCCGTTTGCCAGACCAATCACACCGCCCCTTTGCTTGAGAGGACAACAGTCTCCAGCACAGTAATAGTGAAGCTAGGAGGCTAGGATCAAAGCATTCACAGCTTTAATTGGCTCTATGTCACGCTGGCATTTGAGCAATGTAATTTTAAATTTGGCTCATAAACAATTCACAGTTTACAGCAACAACTAACACTTATAAATGGTTCATCCCCGAGAGGATTGGATCTGCAGAACCAAAACACATTGTTTTGGAGAATCCTCTAATCCCCTCTGTTCAAGCTATTACCATTGTTTGTATGATGTGCGGAACATAGCAGCGTGTCTGCATGAGTGTGAACGTATATGTCTATGTCTGTGTGTGCACACTGTGCGTGTGTGGATGTGTGCTTGAGAGTGTGAGACACTTCGCTCTGCACAGCTCCCTGCACTAATCCTGTAGTAGCTTGTGTACTGGAGCATCCAGGGCACCGTAATGACAGAGCGCAAACAAACAACGGGACGCACCGCCATCTCTCTCATCCAATCTGAAGAGATCACAAGCGTGGCCCCATGAGCGCTTAATGATTTAATCTCCAACTGGAGTGTAGTTTCCCCCCCTGGTGCCACATTTGCACCTGTTATGAGCTTTGTTCATGTGTATTTCAGCAGCTGGAGCAATAGCATGTTTACATCAATAGATTAGTTAGAGATAATGTAATATTTAACTCCAAGTTAAAGTTTCCAAGTTGGTCAGTCATAGAGTGTTTTTAACATATTTAATGCAATGCTATTTATGGAGTCTGTAAATTCTTGCAAACGCTTGCTGAAAGCCTCAGAAACATGATTTTACATCAGCAAACCTTTTCTTCATTTATCTTTGGTTTAAGTTTTTACACAAGGTAATACTTAACAGGTTAAGTTGTATTAACACAGAGCAGTAAGTTGATGCAGTAGACAAATCAAGTTTACATTAGTAGTCATTACTAAATATCATTAGCAAACAATCATTTTTTTTTTTTTTCTGGAGTCATGTTGTCTAAAATAAGCATGTTTAGTTAAAGTGCTCATATTATGGGTTTTGGCTTTTCCCCTTTCCTTTATTGTCTTATTTATCTTTTTTGTGCACATTATAGGTTTACAAAGTGAAAAAGCCCAAAGTCCCCCCCAAAGGTACTTACCATCTCCAACAGAAAACACTGTTCACAAACTGCTCCAAACAGCTCTGTTGTAGTCCAGCCTTTACTTCAGAGACAAACATGGTCACTTTGTAACACGTTATAATGCTCGCCTAGCTGATAGCGTGGCACGCCCTCATACTCTGCTTCTGACTGGCTAGTGGTCCTTACCTAGCTACTGAGCATGTGCGACTCCCATCAAAGATGGAACAGAAGTGCGATGGCTCACTCTGTAGCTAAAACAGAGAGCTCAACACACAGGGTGAAAAGAGGAGCTGCAGCAATGTGCAGTACAACAAAAACAAGGTGTTTTTTAAATTAAAACATGTAAACCTATCCTGATATAACCTCTAAATATAAGTATGAACCTGTAATTGAGCATAATATGAGCACTTTAAACATGCAAAGTAACACATAAGTAAAAATATCAAACTTAAGGGTAGTTATCACTATTTAATAAATTGATCATATAAACATTGTTTTTTCTTTATTACAGAAAAGTTCTAAAAGTACAACTGTTCCAAATAATCAAAAACTAAAAGAACACAAAATATAGAAATATTCCAGTGTACCTGCTTCTCAGACAGTTTTACAAGACACAGCATCACTGGCATTCAATCTGCTTACAATGCTGACTCACTGCCCAGAGCCCATCAATCCCCACCCGGGTCTCGGTCATGGTGCAACAATAAATGTAGATAAACATGAACACTAAATCAACCACATAAAACTAAAACCCAGATAACATAAATGCACACTCTACATTAACAGGACATTATTAAAACACACTTTAACTAGAACAGAAACCGTTCAGAACATACTTTTTTTTCCCATGAGCCTTTGCAGCGCAAAACAGATCAAACGACCCCGCCCCTCCCATACAGAAACTTAACATCCTTAGTTATCTCTGCTTAATATGATCTGTGCACTGCATACTTAAGCTGATTATTACAAACAACTAATGTGATTTAGTAATGAATATGGTATTTACCAAAACATGAAAGAATAAGTATAGTGACCATAAGTAGTGACCACTTTGACACAATAATCCACGCCTTTGTCACCACTCGGCTGGATTACTGTAATGCACTGTACGTGGGGGTCAGTGGATCCTCTATTGCTTGTCTCCAGTTGGTGCAAAACGCTGCGGCACGTCTTTTAACTGGAACACGTAAATGCGAGCACATTTCCCCCATTTTATCGCCGTTGCATTGGCTGCCTGTACATCATTTTACTGTATAGCACTTTGTGTCCTCTTTGGATTCTAAAGTGCTTTATAAATAAATGTTGATTGATTGACTAAAAAAAGTTGAATTACAACTAAATCTGGATTTACAGTGTGTGATACACTGAGGCAAAGACACACTTACACATTCTGTGTGCTACTGTGGCTTATAGCTTGCTGTTGTACACTGTTATGTGTTGGTATGCTGTGTGCAGGACAATATTTAGGTCACAGGCTGGTCCTGGTGTGCAGGCGTTATCAGGAAGGTCCTAACAGATGGCTTAGGAGCTTTCGACCTCAACATTAATTACATGAGAATATCCTGTAGTGAGGCCAGGCTCTAACTGTTTCCTCCCCACTCTCTCTCTCCCCTTCTTTCAGGTGACAGCCACATGAGGAGCCATCTGAAGAAGCAATCAAACTCAATGAGGATGACAAATTGGAGACAAAAAGCGAGGGCAGCTGATCCACTCCTTTAAAACCACGCCCATGTTCTCTTCACCGCCGCCACCGCCACGATCATCCTCGTCCCCCTCATCCTCCTCTTGGCTCCTGCTGCTCTTCCTTACCACACACTCATGGAGGCTGCTCAGAACTGGAACGAGGGAGCGTCTTGCCCCTCCTTGAAACGCCTCCAAATCACAGGTCGGTGAGAAAGCGGTGTGCTGAAGCTGGCCGGCTGACAGCTGGTGTCCTCCTCACCTCTGTCTGTGAGAATCCACTGAACCTTCCAGGGAGGAGGTGGGGTGGCAAAATCCCCTGTGACCCCTCCGACTCCTGATGCCATACTACTGAATGCTGACCATGAACCTGCCCTGTCTGTCTGCTTGTCTGTCTGTCTGTCTGTCTGTCTGTCTGTAAGTTACATCAGCTGTCAATCTGCACCAAGTGCCATAGCGTCATTACATTCCTTGAGACTTTGCACTGACCACCAACAACACTCATGACTTCATCACTGACTATGTTTACATGCACACTATAATTGAGCCGTTGGCTATGAAATTTGTAAACTGCAGTCATAAAGCTCCATCGGTGTCTCTGTCGCTCCCATTAAAATGGCCCACAATTCATTCTGCCCTGGCTTTCAACACTTGGAGCCTGTAACCTGACAGAGGCTGTAAAATTCAAGTTATGTTGAGCAAGTGATGCAACTTGTTAAAATTTGCTGCAGGAATATTATTCTCTAAGTGTTGTTCATCCGTTCAAACAAGCTTCCAGCAACGGCCCTAATATCAGGTTACTCTGCACATCATAATGGCAGTACTAACGACATGAGCTTCAAACGTAAATACAGCGTTCACATGATGAATGCAGTATTCTCATAATCGATCGATGTTTAGCTGTGCATGTAAACATAGCCGTCAAACCAAGAGCCAAAAAACTGTTACTTTCTAAAGGTCAGTGAATCAGCCTTAAAAATTGGAGCTTTCACATCAACAGCTGCTTCTTTTGACCCCCACATTATTATTAGCTTTTAGCACTTACATCAGCATTGACAGTGCCAGCGAACAGGACAGAGATGAGAGATTTCTGCACATTATTTTTCACAAGGTTTCTTGTGATTTCTTTTTTACTCTTTTCTTCCTGTGTGTTGGATTTGAAACTGGAGGTCATGCTGCCTATGATTGTTTCAGAAGGACGATGATGCAATCTGATTTAAAGCGGACACTGGACGATATATTTTATAATTTATAATGTACATGCTTTTTCCCAAAAGTAAATGAAATGCTACTTTTTTTTAACTTTTAAGGAGTAACACCTGTGTTTTTGTGTACACAAGAAGCAATACAAACATTTTTTGAGGAAACCCACCTTTTAATCCACACTGCCTTATCAGTGAGCCAGGTTTCTCTTTAAAGGTGGTTTAGCTCTCCGATGGTTGGTTTTGAATTTCTGGACACATCACCCACACAGAGACAGAGTCGATTTTAATGATGGATTCCAGTCCTGTCCCTGCTGGTTACAATACCAGGCATTGTGAAAAGAGACCTTTCCCCCTCGCAATTGTAGATATCCCATTCCACCATTAGAAGAAAGGACCTTTGAGAAGAGCTGGAGTCATGGTCATCAGTTTATTACTGAGGGAAATCAAAATCCCAGACAGGAACAGGCAATCCTTCCGCCCCTGGTTAGGCTGATGGCGAGCTCTTATCGTTGATAACGGATAAGAGAGGAGATCCCCCCTCCCCCCCCCCCCCCCCCCCCCCCTTTGAAACCAGACCAGAATATCCTCAGATGTCACAGAAGGAGCTGAAAAACTGAGTCCCCTTCCATACCTGTACCAGAGAATGACATAGAGATTTAATTATGTAATAGAAGTGCAACAAAATTGGTTTAATTACTCTATGCTTTAATTACAGTATGTGCATCGTATTTGTAATTAGTAATAATTAATTTGAAATCCCACAAAGAAGAAAATAGTGTGCTATAGCTAGTTGCTTGTGTATACAGAGATTTAGGCAAAAGCGTCATTAGAAGCTACCCTGAAGGATCGTTTTGTTGTAAATACAATTTTACTAAAACCTATAAGCCACTAACGGAGTCAAAGGTTTTAAAACTGGTGCATAAAAGGGGAAGAAGCACTTTGCAGACCTCCAAGAAAACACAGGAGGAGGAGGATGGAATGACCTTAGCGGAGGAATAAAGGGAAACGTTGAGGTGGTTCCTGTAGCATTGATGTTTGAGTATGACTCACGGCTTGCTGCCTGTGTGTGGGGTGCTGTGTGGGCTGTGTCCTTGTTGCCAGATCATTAGCTTTAGCTTCTCTCCAACTGCGTGGAGCTCTCTGAATGTGATTCTGTCCAACCTGACGTGTTTACACACCTACATCTTCTTAATTAATTAAGCTTCTTACCTTCCTTTTATTGATTTTCTTTTTCTTAATGTTACCAAATGAGGTTTTTATATATATATATATAACTACAATAGAGAGATAAATATATATAGCTATATCACGCAGCAACTCTAATATATTGTAAATGATGGCTTGGATGCAATGTATTTATTTGTTTGTTACCATAATGGAGAATAATCTATAAAGGGAAGTTTAAGGTTTGTGTATACTACACTTTGTTGGATGTCATTGGGTTTAGAAATGCCTGTTTTGTTCATCCTTTTGTATCACAATGAAACAACACAATACCTTTTTACATCACTACGATTCATCCTGTTTACTGTGATCTTGAATTGGACATCTCACACATATTACACACAAAAGGAAGTGCAATGCGATTGGTTTAAAGACTTCGTATTGGTCTCATGTTTAGGGTGCAATACTTTTGCATTCAATTTTGTAGCTCTTAGTAAATGTTTTTTTTTGTTTTGTTTGTTTTTTAGAACAACGGATCGAAACCATTTTGCACATGTAATGTTCAGGGATTTATTTGAACCATAGCCTAGCATCAAATCCACAGCCGCTGCCACCGAGGTCTGTCACTTCATGCTCACAGTACAGTACGTTGCTGACATACTGTCATCTATTATGAGAAGGGATGTTGGCTCTGGTCAGATGGGTCATGAATTGAGTTTCACTTTGCCAAATTTAGTTGATTTAGCAGCACCAATCCTTTAGGTGTATATAAGTCCGTTGTATCGAGTAATTCTATGTTAAAAATCACTGAAGTGATGTATTGAGAATGTGCTATTTCTTGTCATACAAGAATCATGTATAAAGAAACCTATTTCTGAAGTTGAGCAGAAAACAGAGGTTATTTTTTATTTTTAGAGCAAGTCAATACAAGAGAAGTGTAGAGGAATCAAAGGATATTATTCTAGAACTGAACTGTGATGCTCCCTCGGGGGGTTGATAGAACATGTATATGTCTGTAAATCAAATAAACCTATTTAATCACTTCATACCATCGTGTTGTCTCTGTTTCTGTCAGACATTCAGCACATCTAACCGAATCACCATCCAGCTGTGTCTCCATTAAGAAATGATTCTTTACTTAATTACTTTCTCCTGATCTATTTTAGGAGACTTTCATGTCGATCTTCAGAGCAAAGTTAAATCTAGGCAGTGTTTGAAAAGATGTTAGCTTTCGCACTACAGAAGTGTCTTATCTAAGTCTAAGAATGAGCTATATACTGTTATGCACCACATGCTGTGTGCTATGCCTACATTTAAGTTCCTTAACTACAAACCAGAGACAGCTGGATTCTCATTTCATTGATCATTTTGAAAGCACATATTTGTTAATATTCACGTCCATATGTCATATTCTGTAGCATTAGTGTTGCTAACACCTTACAAAAACATTACAGTTCAAGAACCAGGATTCATCAGTTGCTTTAGTTTAGTGTTAAACAGGAATCATCTGCAGTGATATCCTCACAAGTTACCTAGCTTGCATCTAGATGTGTATATGAATGTATGCTCTGAATAAGATGATTAAAACATTTTTTGAGAATCCTGCTGTTCTGGTTTGTGATTAAGAAAATAATTATGACTTCCCTGCAACTACGTTGATGCTTGACTTTTCTTGAGGGGGAACACAAAGGGTAAATGTGAAGTAATGAGGGAAAACTTAGATGAGAGGGCACAACAGTAACTAATGTTAGAAATAATAAGTGATTAATTGGTGAAATAGTTATTAGTTTCGTGTTGCTCTGCAGCTGATTCAGAGTTAATCAGGAGTGACTCATGAAGAGTGTCAGTGTGTTGACTCACAAATATGTCAACTTAGATGAGAGAGCACAAAAACATTAACTAATGTAGAAGTAATAAGTGAATAATTGGTGAAATAGTTATTAGTTTCGTGTTGCTCAGCAGCAGAGTTAATCAGGAGCGACTTATGAAGAGAGTCAGTGTGTTGACTCACAAAGATGTAAATGAACTAATCTGTCATTAACCTATTTTTTTCAAGTGTGTTTTGTAATCAATCAGCAGCAGTTTGTAGTTTTCTAAGTTATGGTCTTCCACAAGCAAATTAGATTTACAGTGAAGCAATTCCAATCCATAACAATGATTACATTGGAGAAGCTTTTGACATGAACGATTACATCTTGTGGATTAATTCACAACAGTGTTGACAGTTGTAAGTTGTTCCTTTGCATAGCAATGAGTAAAGCCATCTACAGCACAGCACCTGGTGAGTGGTATTCTTATTTCCTGAGGTAATGTTGTACTTCAGCTCGCGCTGCTGTCTGACCAGTTGTACTTTGACCAACAAGTGAAGTCAGTCGTTGCTAGTCGTTCATGCTTTCTGCAGCATTGGAATATCTTGAAAAGAAGAAAATCTAGAAACTGTCGTTCAAGCTTTCATTACATCCCACTTAGAATCTCGTAACTTGCTGTATTGCTGTATCAGTGTCATGCTCAAAATGCTGCAGCAAGACTAGTACTCACAAATCCAATAGAAGAGTGCACAACATTACTTTGAACGCACGTTTGGCGTTGGCAACTGATCATATCAGTTCCTTACTAACCCCTCATCAGCCTGAATGCAGCCTGAGATCCTGTGGCTGAGGTCTGTAAATCCCAGATCAGGGCTAAGAACCAGAGGAGGCCGAGCCACGTCTCTGGAGCGACCTGCCGGAGGAGAGCAGGCAGTTCTGTTTTGTCTTTCAAATCGCTCTTAAAAACACACTCTTTCAAAGTGTCTTTCTCTTGAATTGGTTTACCTTTTTTGTGTTTTACTGTGTTTTCGTACTTCATACCTTGCTTGTTACTGGGTCAATTCTACTTTTAATTATTGATTTTCTGGTAAATTATCTTGTTTTTATGCCTTTTTAAAGCACTTTGTAACTTGTTTTTTAAAAGTGCTATATAAATAAAGTTATTATTATTATTATTATTATTATTATTATTATTATTATTATTATTGACACGTTTATGGATTAGACTTTGGAAATATTAGAACTATTGAATGGGAATGGAAAATGCAGATTATTGTAGACAATAAGCCACTTTTGTTATGTTGCTTGTAAAATGTTTACTATGTACTGTGCATCTCGGTTCACAAATTGATACGCTTGCCACTGTTATACAATATCTAAAGTCTACAATTCAGAGCAATTGATTTGTTCCTTACTCGCCTCTTAGTATCTACTATCTAGCCTAGTATGTTGTCTACCTTAATGCAAAGTGTTTCAAAGTCATCTATTGTTTTTAAATAGTTTATGCACTTATTCACAGTGAAGACACACAAGGATGAGTTTGGTCAAAGGTATTCATGCATAAACTATTTTATTTTAAAATATGCACCACTTTTGAGAACTGGATACTATTTTTCCTCCTCTCCTCATCTTTGCAGAGGCTTACAAAGTCTTGATTCTTATCACAGAGAGAGAAGGCCAGAGTGAGTCTGTGAATGAACTACTGTATTGTTCAGGTGCAGTCAGCCAGGCCTCTGTGAGGCTCAGTTTGTAAAGTAATCTTGCAGTCTCCAGAGTGGTTACAGACACACTGACACATCACAGACATGACACATCCGTGCTGTGGATGCAGTGAAAAAACAACATCTATTTACTGTCACAGGAAGTGAGGAAGTCCACAGCTAAAGGCCCTCTGTGTGCTGACGTTCATTAGAAAGCCAGAGTTACCTAACATGGCAGCTAATAGCACTAATGGACTTGTCTATGACAGGGCTGCACAAATACTAAGAGTAAGTATACAGTGCATTTGTGACAAAAGAAGACTTGATGTTGGCTGTGAGGCCTTTAATTAGGCAGTGCTACATTTTAAACGGATCATTCTACCCGCTCAGTTTAAAGTGGGCATGATTATAGAGGAGCCAGAGGAAGCTCAAAGTGGAGAATTAGTGTTTGGTCTGTGGATGACCAGGAGAAACCAACACCCTTTCCCACAGTCAGACCAATACGTACCCCAAAGTCAGACGCTCCAATCTCAAAGTCAACACACCTAGTCATGCAGCAGGCAGGAAACACTGGGGCGTAGACAGGAAAAGGGGAGCACTGGAATTTCCATTTGCACTTTACCACTCAAACTCACAGAGGGCAAACTTTGTACAACACGCAGGGTAAATTTAGGTTGAAAAATAGCCGCCGGTGGATGTGAAGCTTTAAAATGTCTGCTTGTCCGGGGTTTAAAAGCAGCATTGTTTAGGCCATCCATTTTTTTTTAAATGTTACCATGCGTTATGAATCACAGTGGCCTGTTGTTTTGAAATGTACTTATGAAGAATAGTCAGCTTTCAATTCAAAACTGTACGCACATGTTGCACTTGAAAATGACGTGATTACTTTGAATGTGTCCATGTGTTATGTGAAATGGACATCTTAAATTCAAAATGATAAATAAAATACTATGTGGTCAATTCAAATGTCACATATTTCAAGCCTGTAAAGATTTGTTGATGTTGCTAATGTTTGTAAACCTTAAAAATCATCTGAAGTACATTTTGACGTATGAAATCAATATTCAAAAAAACTATCTGTATTAAATACAATTGTATTACATTATGTTAGTTCATATTAGTAAATCCTCACACAGAACTCTAACACTATGTAACTTACACGGACTGCCAGCATTAAACACACATTCTTAAAAACTTGTGATATATGTAACAGTTTAAAATTGTCATATTTTCTCTCAGTGTGTTTGTTTTCAAAAAGTGCAATCCAAAATAGAACAATCCAGTTTTAATGCATGGCAGAGTATTCAACTGAAACCTATGGTGTTTTCAACTGTTCAACTGTTCCAAAGTGATAGGAAATAGTCAGTTTAATATTAGGCGGAGCATCTAAAGGGGTTTACGGGTGTAAAAACAAGTAAAAGGTATTAAAAGGTATTACTCTTATTACAGAATTAGAACACAATAGGTCTGTGTTGCAGTGACAACCACAATCGCATTTGATTACTCTGTGACTTTAAAATAACAATCTGTCAAGGAACATGACTCACAGCATTCGTCAGTAATTTGCACATTGTTTCCTCCTGAAAACGCCACCCTCCTGAGCTGGAATAATGGATTTCAGACAGATGTAATCGCTGCCTTTACTCTCTGCAGGAATGTCTAAGTACCACACAAAAATTTTGGTTGCAGGCAAAGATGTTTGTGTGATAAGGCTGACCTGATGGTTAATGCAGAGTAACCAGCACAGCACAAATAGAGGTCGAGGAAAGAAAAAGTAGTAAAAAAAATAAATAAAAAATCCATGAATAAGAAGTATCTGCAGTATCACATCTCCACTGTGAATCTCTCACCTTCTCTCTGTTGACACCCACTGACTTTTCCAATCTGCTTCACAGTGTGGAAACACAGTAACCTTCACTAAAGCAAGTGTGGTGGAAACATTACATTACAAGTGTCCGATTGCACCTGGTGAGAGGTTTGTCATGTTCCCAAAATCATTTGATGTGAAATAGTATCATCTGTATGTGGATGTGAGATAGAGGATCTATTTTCCAGTGACGAATTTATTACACCCTACCATTTTAGGATGGAATGTATTTGTTTTTAGTTCACAGTCAGTTCACAGCACTTGAAACCATTTAAACACGGATGAAACATTGATGAAATGAGCAAAGACTTTGGTACACTCTGTATCGTGTGAAGACAAAGACGCAAACCGACAAACTAAGTCATTCACTGGCCCATGTAGCACATATTTCTTGCTACCAACGCGATTGAACTGGAGGGATTAAAGGGAGAAACAGAGATTAGAGAACAACAAATGACTCTCCAGGCTGTTAGTGCAATCAAGGGGAAAAGGCAGAAATAGCTCTTTGCTTCATTAGAGGTTCACTTGAGGCGGGGACATGCTCAAGTCTTCAAGCACTCTTCAACCACTCTTCAACCACTGTCATTACAAGAAGACACGATGGAGCTGACAACTGAGTGACCTCACATCACGCTGTAGCAATAAAACACCACCTTTGAAAATGTAGAAAAACCAGGAAATGTGACTGGCAGACGAAGAAAGAAGTCGTGTTTGAGTATGTAGTGTTTTCATTGCATGTAAATCCTGAGTCAAATTAAAACACTTCTGTCTATATTAAATTACACATGAAGACGAGGAAACCTCTTCAAACCTCTTCTTCTGTTGTACAAAGTGAGAGCTGCACATTGAACTTTGCAAATTACTGTAATAGGACCATACGGTATGTCCTCCCTTTCAATAATAATAATTATTGTTTAGTCTTTCAACACAGAAAGACAATTTGCTTGTAATGGGTAGAAAATGAAATTACATCAATTGAAAAGATATAGCCTACTGTAAGTTATCCTAAGAACAACCATGTAATAGGAGTAAAACAGTAATATCTGGTTGGGAAGAATGTTATTACAGGTCCACTAAAAAGAAATAACTAATAATAATAAATAAATAAATAAATAAATGATATCTTCAAAAATAAACTAGTTAAAGAAGATGCTTCGACCAAGTTATTTTTTGGTGTAGTGTTTTGTAGTCAATTTGGGGTCAATAATTAGAACGTACATTTTATCAGTTTGCCTATACAATACAGAGTCACCAAAATACCACAGTTAAACAACTAGTGTGGCCTGAATAACTAGGTTTTTACTTAAATGTATACTAATAAATATTATACCTAATAAAATAAAAAAACCACATGATCACATGTAAGTTGTCCTAACTGTAATGTGTAGAGTGAGAACAGAAGTGGTTCAACTGATCTTTGAGGTGCGCCACATATTAATAACATAATCATCAACAAAAGATCTTCTTATTGGCAGATTAAATAGTATTACTAATAAAAGGGACATGACGTTCTTTATCTAATGTAGATATTTAGACAGGAAACCATAATAACATGAAAACCAATACATAAAGAGCTGATTCAGGAGAAAATGACAAGGATAATTGACATCAGCAAATGTATTGCACAGACAAGGTGCCAGATTTGTTGCCCACACTGAACGTCATACAGCTGAGAGATTTTCCTCCTCTTCTTCCTTTCCCGTTGTTGAGAATCTCTTCTGTAAGCATCATTTATTTCATGTGTGAATGGACTACCAAGCCCGAGGAGCCAACTAACCCTCAGCTGTCAAAGTCTGCATTAATGCACGGCTCTGCATGCGACTACTGTCATTAAAAAAAACGACACATGTTCCAGAGGAAGCATGTCTTCCTCCTCTTAACTGTCTACCCATGTGGAATGAATAAGAGATGTGCTTCACGGTAGGCTGAGCAATGTCAATGAAGGAACCAATGCATTCAAGAAGACATAAATGGCTAGTAATGGTCAGGCCTGCTGTCATTGGAGCCACAGCAGCAGAAGACATCATTACCCTACAGCCAGTTATAATGATCCCTCCTCGTCTCCCATCAGGCCTTGAAGCAGGGGCTTCATTTCAAACTATACAAGTGAGGTCCCCAATGCGATGAGGAATTAATTTGATTTGCATGCTTACTAACAAGGATGTAATGTAAATTGACAGCGGAATAGTGTTACCGCAACTGTGCTTGTTATGTGCCACAGTGGGTTCAGTTTCGGGGGTGCAGCAAGTGTGAGTTATGAATACCAGGGTTTTCTGAATTAAACATGAGCTTATGCTTGACTTGGCAAAGAGTGAATGATGTTAGTTGGCTTTAGTTGCTGTTTTTAGCTCACATGATTCCATATTTAGAACTACCGTTTCCACTGCAGCACAACCTGGTTCACAAATACTTCCAAAGTCTATTTATGCATCTGTTCACAATAGCATCTGCATTCATGTGTCCCACACGTGAAGCAGAAGCTGGGAAGGAGCTGTGTGTGTGTGTGTGTGTGTGTGTGTGTGTGTGTGTGTGTGTGTGTGTGTGCGTGTGCGTGTGCGTGTGCGTGTGCGTGTGTGTGTGTGTGTGTGTGTGTGTGTGTGTGTGCGTGGAAACAGCTCTCTATAGATGAGCATGTATGTATGCACATACACCACAAATAGCCGTCTCTTTTAGGTTATACAGGTGTATGCAGCCCAAGAGGCTACAAATACGCTGATGCACAATGCACACAAATAGATCAGCCCACACCCACAAGAACACACACACACATAACGTTTGATGCACACAGGAAACCTCTTCTACAAGAGAACAAGAGGTCAAGTGGGTTAATTTCAACATTTGTCGTCATTAAATATGGAAAGATAAAGAAATTTATTCAGGATATTCCGTTATATCGCGCTGTGTAATTAAAAGTGCTTCAATCCAGGAATACATTACACATACAGCTAATATTGCACTTCCCTGGGTAATTAATTGCTCTCCAAATGGGCTGAATCAGTTATGCTCTAATACTTACAGCACACAGTAGTCTGAATACCTGCAATGCACACAGTCCAATTCTTCAAACCAGTGTATCATCATTAGAGCTAAACCTCTTGGTGCCTAAGTCATGTTTAGCCACACTAGGGGTGCTGGGGATGTCAATGGGGATGTTTGTCGGTTGATCCACCCTGATCCTGACTGAAATATCTAAACGATCGGATGGATTGCCATGAAATTTGGTACAAACATTCATGGTCCTCAGTCATAATGACTTTGTGATACCCTGCTTGTTCATCTAGTGCCACTGCAAGATTGACAATTGGGGATGTCAGTAAAATGTCGGATTGCCAGGAACTTTGTACAGACAATCATGGTGCCCATTGGGATTAATCCTAATGTCTCTGGTGGTACTTTGACACACCAGCAGGTCAAAGTCTTCACATAGGCAGTACAACATCTCACACCTACTGGCTGGATTGGCACACCATAGTGTACAGACAATAACGGTTCCCAGAGGATGAATCCCACAGACCATGGTGATCCCCTGACTTTACCTCAACTGTCACCACGAGGTTCACATTTGTGGTTTTGAGTAAAATGTCTTTACAACTGCTGGATGGTTTACCATGAAATTTGGTAAGGGTGCTCCGATCGATCGGTCACCGATCGGTATCGGCCGATAATCGCTTTAAATAGTTTGATCGGTGGACTCCATAAATGCCGATCAGATAGGCCGATCAGATGACGCACTACCATGGATGTATCAAGAGCGCACTACTCATGAAAACATTTTCAACATGGAGCTAAAATGGCGGCGTCCCTACATTCACTGGTCTGGCAAGGTGTCTGAACGGCGGTAGAACAGCGGTTGGCCCTAAACGAAGACGGTAGAAAGACGGCTACCGCTTTTAAAAAGCGGCTGCCACCGGTGGTGTTTGCGATTACGCCATTCTGACGCTTCTACTGCCTCTGGAGCACCGCTGGTGGTCCGCGACTCATTTTTTATCTGGGAAAAAGACAATACATTAGCGATTTGCAACGTGTGTGCCAAGGAAATACCACGAGACATTTCAACACCACCAACCTCATCAGACATTTGAAGGTTAGTCACAGAAAGGAGTATGAGGAGTTTTCAAAGTTAGCTAACGCTTAGGCAGAGCGGAGTCGTGTAGCTAGCAGCTCCGGCGCCGCTCAAACAGCTGTTTCCCCGTGTGTGTGTGTGTGTGTGTGTAAAGTGTGTCTCGGTCCGTGTGTGTGCATGCATGCATGATGTTCATAAACTACACACTGACAGTGTGAGTACAGATTAAATTAATTATCTAACTTTTTTAGGATTTATCCATTACTGATTTGTCATCAGAAAGCAAATGAGTGGAAAAAAAACACCTCACAAATTAGGGCCTCTGTTGTTAAAGCATCACGCATCTAAATACCTAGACCAGGATTGTCTTGTTCTTACATTTTTGGTTCTTCGGTCATTAAACACAAGTCTCTGTCTTTATTTAAATCAAATAGTATCCGGAATTACTTTTGCCAAACCCTTAGCTGAACTAAGATGATTTGCCTCACTCAGGCTCCTTTTCATGCTCTGCTCTCTTACCTCACCTCTTACACAACCAGAGGAATGAGATGAGGGAGCTGTTAACCACAAATGAATGAATGTCTGAAATGACTGATGGGGTTGATAGATTATTCATGAAGGTACAGTAGGTGACCTAACATGCACTGCATTCTGTCAGACAGTGATGTTGAAACTGACTGTGTTGCCACTCAACCTTCAGATCAGTGCACCCAGAAAGGTTGTACATTTTCGTGCACTGTGGCAGTCCACTAGTATTTTCTTTTCAAATAATTCCTGAATTGACTTTCTATTGGATCTAAAATGTAGCGTTGTGTCACCTGTTTTTCCAAAATCAAAGCATATACACATCTACTACAATATAGTAAAGCACATAGAGTGTACTGTATGCACTTCCATTGACCTAATTCTCTTATTTTACCACAGGAATCACATGCTCGGCCCTTCACATATGGCAAAGAGAGAGGATTTATTTTTTCAAGGGAACCTCAGGAAATGGACTCAAATTCTATCCATTCACCAGCACCACATTCCAAATGGTGCTTACATCCTAAAATCCTATTCAGGAACATGAAATCAAAAAAGAAAATGTGGAAAGAGAGACACAATAAATAGTATAGGATAGGACTAGGAACACAGACAATATGCTAAAGGTGTTGGTACCAGAATCAGACATTTCCATCCGATTCTTACGGTAAATGTCCATTCTCTGTGTTGCTATTTCAGTCTTTTTGCATTAAAAGCTAACTTGACTTTCTGCTTTTGACCTCCTTGTGACACTAAAGTCATCTCTGCTTTAAGTAGTCAACCTCTGCATAAACACATAGAAAGGTGCTTGAAGTCAAGTGTAACTCCAGATAGATAAAAAAGAAAAGAGGTTCTAGCATAATCAGTTCCCATGATAAGTTGCTTTTCAGCAGGGAGCATCATCATGCCACATTTAAAGTCACTGCTTATTTGTGACCACATATGGTAACAATTAACTTAAATGTGTGATACGCAAATTAATTCACATAATAGCTAACATTGCTACTTCAGTGTGTTGTTGCTTCAACATCCTGGCCAATATGAACAAAAATATTTAAATCCTATAGATATTGGCAACATCTTTGATTCTGCTATTGTGGCAATAGGAATTTCAAAAGAACTCTAATTGTGGTCAAAGATGAATGTCATGATCCTAGCTGACAATATCTTAAATCAATTCAATTGATCAACAAGTCAATTCATTTCATGAGTGATGGAATCGATTTTGATATGGATACATTAGGCTAATGCCATTCATATTGAACGCCTCATTAGACTGAGAATGTCCAATGACCCAGGTGAAAACCATTGGTACTGGCTGTGTTTGAAAGGTCCTTGTCTCATTTCTAACGACATTGTCTGGTGATAAATCTTCACCTTAAGAGATGGGACGGTAGGGTTCTATGATGGGGACATTTGCAGAATGATAGCATGGCCTGACTGTGGTGGAGAAAGGGCACCCAAATCTGTGCAGCAGGCAAAATGCCACAACATGTTAGCATGCTGTGCAGCTTTGTAGCCTGTGGACAGTGGTGTGTAGACAAAGAGTGGGAACCAATCCAAGAAACCCTGCTCTCACCCAGAGGGACTGAGCTGAATATGATCTGTACACAATGCTTCAGACTCACAGCAACACTGGAGAAAAACTAATGTCTTCAGGTCTTATTCAAACAGATATTAGATACATTGAGACTGGTATGATTGTGCCCAGAGGTATTGGGGGTTAGATTATCTATGTGCTCTCTAGATTCTGATTATCAATGTGTATGGGAGTCAGTCAGAAAATGAGTGTGTCCCAAGAGAGAGGTAGTGCACACACACCCTGTTGTACATACAAACAACTGAAACCTAATGAAGTATATTCCATCTGTAATCCAACCAGTGAATCCATCAGATGTGGTGGTAGGCAGCAGGCAACAGCAGCCTTGTGGGACTGAGGGCGATTTATGGGATGTAGGCAGCAGGGTAATCCACGAAGAACTCTCTCCCACCAGCACTAAACATTAAATATGAATTTCCACGTAGGAGACAGTCTGTGCTCTACTCATACTATATGCAGGTAGAATTGATTGATCTGCCCTGGTTATGATCTAAAGGTAGCTTCTTGGTAGAGGACGGTATGCAATATTAATGACTGAAAGTACGGCTGTGGTTTTACTAGAATTCAGAATAGATCTAATAGAATACAATGAGTGAATGTTATATAATGTGAAGACTGTAATTTCTCAGTAACATTTTCAATAGCATTTTCTCAATTGTGAATGAAAAGGCAACTGTTTGCAGATGAACCAAACGAATGATAAACCTATAATGGAAAAACACTGAACAAGGTACTTGCAGAAGGAAGCATCTTATTATTGAAATACAGAAGGATCTAGGTGTGAGGAAATCTGTTCCACAGTGTGTGTGTGTGTGTGTGTGTGTGTGTGTGTGTGTGTGTGTGTGTGTGTGTGTGTGTGTGTGTGTGTGTGTGTGTGTGTGTGTGTGTGTGTGTGTGTGTGTGTGTGTCAGAGCAGGGTAGCACCTGCAGTGCATCAGCCTAGGTGTAAGATTGAGGTGTGGACTAGCTGCAGTCATTTACAGTACAAGCTCTCACCCATCATACAGAAAGGCGTCTTTAATCAACTAAATGATGAAAAAGAAAGATATTTTTAGGCTGTCTGCAATGCTGTTTGACTTGCACATTCAGGGCTTCCATTAATCAGTTTGCAGTGTGTTTGTTGTAGAAAACATGTCTAGAAAAGAGATCTTTGGGCTCCACCTTGTGGCAACAATTTCAAGCTATTACAAACTTCTGTCTGGTGCCCATTTGTCATATACAGTATGTTCTGTTAACCTTGACTCTGCTTCTTTTGTTAAGTGTCTCAAGTCTCATAAGCCAAATTTAAAGAACAAAGACAAGCAGGCTAAACAATGAAGCTAGGATCTTAAAGGATAGGTTCATATTTTTAAGTTCATCCCAAAACAATATTTGCATGCCATTATGTACATTGAAAGAGGTTTTGGTTGCTTTAATCTTCCCTGCTGTCCAGACTGGCAGTGAAGAAATCCCTTTGAAACACAATTCCACTGGAAGAGATGAGGGATAAAATTTACAGCCCTCGACCAAAAATGCATTCTTTCTCCAGGGGACATATCATGAATAACTCACTTTTTCTGTGCTTTTGCACATACATTTGGGTATCTGGAGTGCCTACCAACCCACCAACTGTGAAATGAGACAATCCAGTCAGTTTGTTGTGGGCTGTCTAGATCAGAAAACATGGGATTTAACCAGCCATTCAGATCTGGCGTCCTTTCCTATGTCACATGCAGGCTCATTAGAATACCCCCCCCCCATAAAAGGTACTACCTTTATAAAGGCACGCCATTATTTTCTCACAAGCCACTCACCCAAAATATAAGCACGGACCTAAAAATGAGCATATGTCTCCTTTAAAGAGTTACTTAACATGCCCCTGAAAATCTTGTTTTTGCTGACCTCCAGTGGCTTAGTGAGTGATGACACTGTGGTTACAGGTGCCAACAAACACACTTTTGACCATAGGTGAAAGAGACATAACATAACACTGATTTACATTGCTGGTTGAGTTGAGGCTAATGTGTAATGTATGTTAAACTAAAATGACTAACTCTAAAACATCCCCACTTGATTCCTTTGTTTAACTCAGACTACTGAAGCCTCATATTAGCTTAAGAAAAACTTTAAAGAACACGTACTGTGTATTTTGTCCCTCATGTTCTGCATTGGAATCACATTAGGAATGGATTCTTTCCGACCATTGGCCAATTGCAAATGGGAGCTTCCCCGTTTCACAAATGATTGTGGTTAAAGATACATTTTAAAGCTTTAGTGCGTAACTTTTTGATATTAATGAGTGTCCGTTACATTCAAACCATTAATGTTTTCTCACTGATAAAATCTTGTTTTGTAGTGTCAAAGACAGAGACAAGAACAAATCATCACAGTGTGCTTAGGAAAGCCTGTTTAATAATTTTCATAAAAATAAACCATGTAAAGATAACTCAACAAAAAAATAAGGAAACACTGACGGAATAGATATTCCAGCCACAAACAAGGCCTCAATGATGAACAGAAATGTGGTAAATTCAGATTTAAGTCAAATTTCAGTGAATAACAATGAGATTTCAAACAATGAGAATTAAAGCTGAACAGAGAAGAAAATTGTAAGGAAAATCGGTCAAATTGATACATTTGAATTCTATATTCAATGTAATTCAATGCTGAATTCAAATGAAAGTAAAATCCAGTTCTGAATTGACTGTGACCCCAGAGACGATTGGACAACATTAAAACTTCAGAGAGTAAGAAAACAAAGCGGTCATCTTCATTATGAGGTGTCCATTGAACCCGTTTCTGAAATGTAAGAGCAGATACATCTTGCTTATTCACCACGTAATGTAGAATTTGGATATATTGGGTAGCAAATGTATTCACCTTATTTTAAAATCTGAGGGCTTTGTTATTATTTATTTCAAATGACTTGATGGGAGAGCTGCGCCTACTCATTGTCATGGTATTTGTCCATATACATATATGCTACAGAAACTACAAACCAATTACCGCTATGGAGAGGCTTTTTAGTAAGCATGTAAAAAAGGAAATCTTCTCTTATGACTGCAGCAGATTACCAAGGTGCCCCACTGTTTGACTTCTATTAAACTTGTGTGAATGCAGCATCAATGTGAACTGTTGCCGTGTGGGATCCAAAGCCGAGGACTTCGGCTACTACCAGAGACAGAGAGGATGAACAACCAACTCACGTGTTTCATTGAAGAGGAAGGAATCCTGATACTCCTTCATGTACTGAGAGGATCTGGCCTCATCCAGGAACAGAGAGTAAACCCTTTTGATGTCCTCCACCTGAACTTCTGTCCCCTGAAGAAGCCAAGACACAGAGATGACATCAACATAGAGACTACAGGAATTCATGACTAAACTACTGAAAAATAATCCGTCCAATGATTAAAAAAAAAAAAAAAAAAAAAAAAAAAAGTTGTGTTACAGCCGCAGCAATATAATCTGCTTGTTCAGACTGAGTTTACCTTGCGTTTGCGACACACCAGTCCAGCAGTGCTGATCAGCTGGATGGCGTAGCGCAGTGACGTCTCCATGCCGATGCGAGTCAGGACGGTGTGAGCCTCCTCGCTCAGATCCACGTCCTCCTCCTCACACCTGAAATGAAACCATGCGAGTTGATTTCCCTTTCATAAACGCCGGGAAGAAGCAAACCTAGTCTGCCGACAGATGACGAACGCAGATTCTCACCGGATCTTGAGGATCTGCCTCGTCTCTTTTTCACTGTAAGGGGAGGTGGCGATGATGAGCAGGCGATCCAGCAGGTCAATGGGGATGCCATGAGGGCTCTGATAGTTTGTGCCGCGGATACTAAGATATAAAAAGGAGATCAATATTTGAAAATAATTAAAAACATATATTTTTTCACAGAATTTTAAATACCATAAATCAATAGTTTACAGCAGTCTATCAAATAGCCAGATATACAAGTTATAAGAAATTAAAATTCCCCCCAAAAAATGGTATCAGACCATATTAAACCATATTTGTGTATTCCTAAAAAAAACTCAAATGATCAGATGGGAGGAAAATGTAGATGCAATAGTACCGAGTGATGCCTCTGTTGGTGGCCATAATGAGAACTGGGGACAAGTCACTCTCCAGGGCACGATTCAGGAAGGAAAAACACTCCATGTCCAGCATATGGACCTCGTCAATAAATAACACCTGAAACCACAGACATAGAAAATTAGTCTGGTACAATTACAGAAAAATCTAATAGAAGCAAACACACACAGTCGCACCTACCCCAGGAATGATCTCGGCCTTGCCCTCTTCCCTCCACTCGCACACTTTGGCATTAATCTGCTCGCGGACTTCAGACTTGATCTCCCCCGTGTCTCCGGAGAAGAGAGCCAGGAAGCCTTGTGTGCGGCTGTTGATGACGTCGATCTCATGGAGGGACACCGTGTGGACCACCTCTTTCCTCTTCTGCAGCTCTCCCTCTGGACACTGTACAAACTGGGTCTACAAGGATAACACAAATGCAATCAAATCAAATTTCATAAATACGTCCCATTAAATTAATTACTATTCTACAAGGAGTATAGTGATATTAGGCAATGAATTTCAAACAGGTTCGGGCTAATGCATTGTGTGATTCCACAAATGTCTGTAAATATCTACTGTTGTTTGGGAGTGTGAATTAGTGACTGCAGTAGTGAAATGATATTGATGTGACAGTTACAGCATACCTGAGCTCCCATGGCATCATAGTCTCTGGCTCTGGTGAAGGAGCGGCCCAACTTGCTGATCTTTCCAGTGGCTTTGTCAATGGTAATAACATCTCTGAGAGGAAACAAAGTAACAGTTTAGATCACGCATGGCTATCCGAGAGGCCTGACTCATCCTGATGTGTAAAAATCAATGGACATAAGATTAACTCACCCTGCTTGAACCTTCTCTTTACTGAGACTGTCGATCATCTTGTTGCCCAAGTCATATATCGTCTCCATCTCAGTAGTCTTAAGAGTCAGCTTGCCCACCTTGGCTCCCTGCGAGACAAAGTTAAATACGTATACATTTGTCTATATCGAGCGTGTACTGTTTTACACTCGTTTCAATTTCCTTTTCCCTGTAATATCAGTAGTGACTGCCTTCTGGCAAACCAAATATTATGGTCTGGCATTAAGAATGACTGTGACAGACAGACAGACACAAAGTTATGAGTGCACTTGGAGCCGACGTGTAAGGAGCTTACCGTTCCAGTGGCTGGTCTATCAATCTGGATCTCCACCACCTCTCCTTCAATAATCTCTGTCTCTTCTCTGTAAGAGAAACACACTATGAATACTTCATTCATTTCAAACAATGAGACTCACCAAACACAATTATTGTGTTTGCTCACTTACTTGATCCTCACTCCGATGGCTTTTCTAAAAGCCTGGCTGAGTGCCTCGGTCTTGCTCATCTCCAGCGAGAAGATCTCACTGCCAGCCAGCGCTGTGAAGGGTGTATCAGGGCCAAGAGACTGGGCAATGCCTGCATTAAAAAAAATAGATCTCAGCTGAACCGATACTCAGCTAGTGAATCTGGAAAAAGGAACTCATGCTTTAACAAAAAAAATAACTTAAGCCAATTACAACAACAATATAACTTCGAGAGGAGGATGACGATGAAATAAGATTGTGTTCTGGAAAGCCTCCAACATGGTCCTTACCCATGGCGATGGCAGTCTTTCCTGTGCCAGGTTGGCCAGCTATCAGTACTGCTCTGCCAGCTATGTGGCCATCTTTGATCATCTCCAGAATGATCCCTGCTGCTCGACGGGAGGCCAGCTGGCCAACCATCCCCTGAGACACCTGCAGGTGAATAGAACAATCTATATACATTTCTTTTTTTGATAAATGCCAACTAAAGAGGGAACCAGTGCTACAGCCACATGCTATGAACTTCAGACTTCACGCTACCTGTCTTGGCTCCAAAGCATCATCCAAACCAAGGCCACGAATGTGAGAGTGTGCTCCTAAACACAAGATAGAAATGATCACATTAATATTAAGCACATTAGGAAGAGGTACCCCTTGCATCAGCAAACATTCTGGGCCCACTGTGAATCTGGATGCTTACCGATTCTCTCGATCCGTGTGATGTCACGAACCTCTGGAACCTTTGTAGTCGCCATCTGTATTAAGTTAAAAGCAGACAGCAGAGATAACGTCAATATTAAAAAAAAACAATCAGTTACAAAGAATGAATACTACTCCTGTTGGCAAAAGTGGAGCTTGATAAATGACACTTGGCAGTAATCATGTGAAGTCAGCTTGCAACACAGAAATGCTAGCTATTATTACCTAAAAGAACGAAATATAATCTTACAGAAATACTGCCATAAAAATTTGCAGTGGTCTACATCATCTGAAAAGGCATCCGGGAAGTGAAACTGATCAAGAAAAATGTGGCTAAAATAGATCAACAAAAGAATCAGTAAACAGGTGTATTACAGAAGGCTGGCTGCATCTGACATTAAGCTGGAGTGAACAAGGCTTCTGTCCCAAGAGTACAGAGGAATACTCTGGAAGCTGGGCTGAAAGCTACTTTACATTAATTAAGTCACCAAAACAGTACAAAGGGGATGTTGAATCCAAGTTTGATTTTTGGTTTATTCATTTTCAATAACATTAAAAAAGTCACAGACATTATTAAATTCACTAATCCAGATTCCGAACTTATATTTTCCACTTCTCTCTATAATAGTCCCTGAGCTTTTCAGTGTATGTGTAACGTTACTCCAGGATCAGTCATTGCCTTCCGTGCTTTGTACCTCTATTTAAGCTAATGAAGTTCTTTTCTAATTAAATAGAAAAAAGGCCCAGGTTTTACACCATGTGTCAGTGCTAATATGAAGCTAGTTAACCAAGCTGGAGCACATACAATTAACTACAGTTTGTCCTGTCCAATCGGTTGTCATAGTGACAGTTGTAACGCATGCCACACAACACAAGAATATGAGAGCATGTGGCTTTAATTTGTCCTTATTGTTGTTTCTGTAAAAACACCCATGTCAGTTGTCAACATGAGCTTGAGGTAAACGACATGAGGAAGAAACAAAGCTTACATCTCTTCTCGGCAGCGCTAATAACGTTACATCGAAATATAGCGTTAATGCTAACGCTAGCTAATGTTATGTTAGCAAACTAGCTAGCTCCATTCATCGGTTTTCTGTAACGTTAGTTACAACAAGCCGAAGACTTGATAATAAAGTGATTTGAACGATAGCAAAGATGCTACGCTATCAGGAAGCGAAAGAGGAAGGTCTTATGTATTTATTTTTTTATCTACAGTTCTCGTATGAATTTAAACTCACCTGTGCAGCCACACTTGAGAAATGTGAGAATGCGGCGGTTCTTTCTAATGTGCGCAGGGTAAATGTGTCCGAGGAGAAACAATTCCTTCTTTTTCTATGTCAGTTGTGAAGTTGACTGCCCTCTATAGACCATAGGCAGGGTGGTCTCTTTATCGCATAAAAATATTATGAGTAGTTTAGTAAGAGTGGTCGGGCTGTGTGTTTGTGTAGGTTTGGATCAGAGACTGTGTATTTTAGCCTATTTAAACCATTATACAGCTTGCCTCATACCCCCATTTGGTGTCCCCAGGAAAGGTAGGCTATTTAATGTATTAATTCGAAGATTTTTACATACTGCCTCGTCCTCTTGTATCTAAAAACTAAATAAAACCTGTGACTACAACATGTTACCTTTAACTTTCCTTTACACATTGTAGGATTTACAAACAAAAACAAAAATTTGGTATCATCAGCACATAATATGTTGTTGATAGTAGGCTAACCAATCCCATGATGAAAAGGTCTGTTTGCAAGTTGTAAGACATGGATAAGCTGGAACAGTACAGTTTAGCCAATGACAACTTCTTTGTTATACCATACTTCTTGCACTGTTACAGAATGTTTTGTATCCTTCCCACAGAAGCTTTCCCAGAGTGAGGTGACAGTGGCCGCTGACAGCCTTGGTGAGCACTGTGTACATTTGTCAAGGCTCACAAGTGATTTGACAGGATGAGATAGTTCTGTACAAAGCAGCTACAAAGTTACATCAAATTGACACTGATGTGACGACTGCTCACCAGATGAATTTCAACAATATACCAATATTCTTTATTTTACCAGGGGTAAAACCTCTAACTTTTTATATGCTGCCTGTCACCAGCTTTCTGTCTGTAAAATAAAATAATAGGCCCACACAATGTGAATTTTGGCCTGTTTAAAGCAGCAGCTAAAATCATAAACCCTTTAATGTGATTTGAGTAGATGGAGAATTTCTCAAATACATAGGGATAGGGATCGATTGATGCTTCTCTCTTAAGTAGCCTACCATATTTACTAAAATTGCAAATTGCAAAATCACAATTTTTTGTAGTGACAGTCTAGAGCAGTGGTTCAACTTTCTTCAATAATGTACCCCTTTGAATTGTTTCTTTAAGCCAAGAAACCAGCGCTAATCATTTTTGGTAAAAAATAAAAAGTCTATATAAAGAGGAACAGTGCAGCGATAGATTTACTAAACAACAGCCTTGTAACTGAAAAAAAAAACATTTAAATGCTAATGAGAAAAGGACAAAAAAACTGTAAAAAAGACAAAACCTTGGAAAAAGATGGTAGAAAGAAGGAAGGAAGTATGACAAGAATAGGCCAAAAATAGTATCAAAAACTTCAAAAACAGTGACATAACTTCGAAAAAAGCGAGAGACTTGTAAATGTAGAAGGATAGTAGAAGGAAGGAAGGCAAGAATAGGTCCAAAGAAGGCGACACTAATGTCACATTTTTAGTAGGGAAAAAAGTGCATAAAGAGGAACAATGTTCTGGACAACAGCCTTGTAACTGTTAAACATTTTGTTAAATATCTCACGTACCCCCTGCAGTCCTCAAAAGTACCCCTAGGGGTACACATACACCTATTTGAGAAACACTGGTCTATAGGGTATCTTTCAGTCTGGCCCCCGTGTTCAGGTAAATTGTGGAATGCAATATAACTGAAAAATGGCAAAACTCTCCCGCTGACCCTAACCTCACGGATTCTGGAGGAGTTTTTCATATCCTCTGTAGTGTATCTTCAAAGTTTTCCCTCAAGGTTACAGTTTTAGGATTCCCCAATCCAAAATCAGGATACTGAAAGTTAGACAATTAGAACTTAAACAAAACCTTTTGTTTGTCGACGTCATCAGTTGTGATGTTTCATGGCGTCTAATCACTGGCTTGTGTTCGATGTTATGTCCTACATAAGTGAGCTGTTTGATGTTCAAGACACATTTTTTGTTAAATAGTCAAGTTCGTCAGAAAAGGGTTAGAAGAATCAGATATGGAAATATGTAACTGACAAAATGCATGTACTAGAGTCCAAATGAAAAACAAATTGTCATTATTCTTCTAAAATGTTGCCAGTGAAAACGAAATGACAAAGAATACAGTCTTATTATTAGGCCATTTTGACATTACAAGCCCTTAGGTCGATTTTGTAAAGAAAAAAAAATGGCCAATATAGTTTTATCTCCTACAGCAATCAAGTCTAACTCCACTTGTACAGCCACTTTTGTATCTTTAGAGTCAGACTGGACCAAACAGCATACCACCAACATTTAGAACTGCTGATCGATGAGACTCAGCCATCTGTAAACCCAGCAGCCTCTCAGTTGCACCTCACCTCCTCCTGTACAATTCCTCTCGAAGCCTCTCAGACCTCCACCAAACCAACGCTGCTCTCCACTGACAAAGCATTAATCACAACACTTACACATTCTTTCAACTCGTACCGTCTCACAACAGATGCTTTTTATTTTGCTTATTTTGAATGTTGGTGATGTTGGTAATACATTTTTAACATTCGTCAAGGTATAAAAGGTGTGGTTTTTGAAACCCATTAAACACTAGAGGACAGCATTGCATTTAATGAATTTAATGAATGAATGAACAGTTTACTTCCATCTCGAGCTTCATATTTTATGCACAACAGGCAGGTTGAGAGGAAATTAGTAAAAGTAAAAAAAAAATGCAACAATGATATCACAGTTAATTTTTGTTACACAATGTTGATTGATTATAAAATAAGTGTATCATAACCTATATAGATGATTACATGATTCAATCAAGTACAGCCTTCATTATTTGAAATTATAATTTAAATTGCTTTCACTTTATTCACCTGATCTTCACACATGTTGATTTGCAAAATATATTTACAGTCATCAAAAACAGTTCCCCTGATTCTCAACACACAGTATATATATTCTAAAAAAAATCCAATCTTGTATAAAAATTATAACATATCATCGGAGAATAGTAATGTTTTTGTTCTGTTAATCCATACCAAAATTGAATCACAGTTGTACATTGATCATTGGAGGTGTGTTATTTAATCACTGACGGATGATGGTGATGGCTGACTCATACCAAACCCAGAAGCCTGCATAGACAGCCTCGCTAAAGGAGGCCTTGAAGCGGTGAATGAGAGACATGGTGTCCCCTACAGCGTAGAAAGAGACGGTACCTCCAGCGTGGTCTAGGAACACCCCTATACGTGATGAGTAGGGGGCTTTGATCTCTAACTGGTCTTTGCTGTGGCGGGCTGAGTAGCTGGAATCAGAGCAGAAGAGGCTCCAAGACTTGCGGTTGTAGCCGATGCGGCAGGTGTCTCCGTAACCTGTCCTCTTGATGCCTTTGTAGGTGACTCCGATGGCAGCCCCCTCCCCGCTCCAGTCAACCTCCCAGTAGTAAGCTCCTCCAGAGAGAGCCTCCTTACACAGGACCTGGGGCAGGGAGTCGAACCGGGAAGGGTGGTCACCGTAAGCCTGGGGGTCTCTCTTGAGGGCAGCTTTCCTGTTCCCTCGAGACAAGTAGAGCTGTCTGTAGGCTGTGTTTGAGTCCAGAGTGAGGTCGCAAGCATCTAGGGAGACAAATTGAACATTTACGTCACAAGAGGAAGCAGGGTTAAATGTAAATGAGGAAACCCAAGATGGACAAAGCCTCAGTTTCACAGCAGCTTAAAGCACCCCCAACACTGCACCATCAGCTGCAAGTCACTTGGGTTTCTAGTTCTGTTATATTGAACGTATTTAATTAGTAGCATTACTAATACCATTTAAAGGAAAAGTGTGAGACCCTCTGGCTGGACACAGAAATCAAAATAATAACTGGGGTTGGATGTCACCTGCCTGCTGTTTATCTCCACCTCTGCGGGTCACAGTTGGTGGGACACACGGTGGCCTCTCCTAGATCTGCTCGGCCTATTATCTCCCGGCCTATTATCTGGAATGCCAGAGGTATCAACAGTTTGTGAGTTTGACCACAAACAGAAGTCCATCTAACAAAGTGCATCTTTAACTGTAACTGACCCACAACCTTTGTCCCCTTTCTCCTGTGACCGTAAACACTACGCAGTTGTTTTAGTGAAATACTAGTAACAACTGACCCCAGGCAACTTGTTTAAAACAGAATATTCTTATAATATCAGCAATTATTTTTTTGTTGCTCTAATCTGACTGGTTAGTGAACATCAGTTTTTCGTGCATTCAGATTAAATGTCCCATGGCATGAAAATTTCACTTTATGAGTTTTTTTAACATTAATATGAGTTCCCCCAGCCTGCCTATGGTCCCCAATTGGCTTGAAATGGTGATAGGTGTAAACCGAGCCCTGGGTATCCTGCTCTGCCTTTGAGAAAAAGTAAGCTCAGATGGGCCGATCTTCCTCCTTACCAAGGCTAAATTTCGGGAAAGAGACATCAGATATAGTATTAGGGGACCAATAAGGCCTATATAAAAGCATCCAAAGAGAACCATGTTATGGGACCTTAAAACAAGGAGGGAGCACATAAACTGACTCAATCCCAGTCTCTGTCAACACTGTGGGACATACAGTAGTTACTAAAACCAGATTTTGTGGTCAACCACAGAGTCTGACAGAGAACCTCATCAGCTTTTAATTTGCCTCATGCACTGAAACGAGCAGGGAGAGCAGTGATCTGTGTCACTGCATGCAGAAAACCGTATCAGAGAAGCTGAGACTCACATTTCAAGAAATCATTCCTGTGCTGAGGTTCCTGGACTGGGACAGACTTGTAGACTTGTACACTAGAACTTGTTACAGCTTCCTCGCCTGTGAAAGTAAATGCATGTAATGTTAAAATAGTGATAGTGACATATTGGATTGTACAACTTTGAATTGTTTCTATTTTACTGATCTGAAATTACTTTCTATTACATCATGCTATTAAACACAGAAAATGAATCAACAATAACGGCACAATACATGTGCTGTCCCTATAAAGACTGGTAGAAAATAGACATAATGTGGGTGCTGTTGATATTCTTGTTATATTAACCCAGATACTGCCATCATCAGTGACGCTGATCTAAACTGCAACTTGGCCAAATTATATTTCAGAGGAATGTGCTAATGTAAACTGGCTGGCAGTTTGACATCCTTATCAAAGTAAACATTTAACCATGTGGTAGCTAAGTAACCTCAGGCTACCCTCTAATAAACAACATCAAACAGGACTGCACAGAGCCCCATTAAGGACAAGGGAAGTTGTACATCTATCTAACTGTTCCTTGTCCAACAATGCTTAACTTTCCATTTCTAAATACCATAGCTGTGCTGGCTTTATGGGTTGTCTAATAGTAATTCGGTAATTGTATTAGTACCACTTACTTTGTTGTCCACATACATTCAATAACAGGCAAATCATTTTTTCTTAAATGGCTGACTCACTTTTTATCGACTGTCTCTTTTTGGATTCATCCAGTTGACAGAAGGTCATTTTGTTAACTGCAAAAACAAAGAATCATGAGTTAACATGGCAACAGTGGTAATATGTTGATAACGTGTGCATAGTGATACCACAGATTTGAAGATATAGCTGAATATTTCAATTGTTTTTGAACTCACCCGCCTTGGCTACCCTAACCAGTTCGTCATTGCTGAATTCATTCAGGTGCTGTTTCATCTCAGAGACGGCCTTAGTGACTGGGCCGAAGGTGAAGTAGGGGTTGACGCTCACTGTGGGCAGCTCCTCAGCCTCCGTCTGGGCTGTCAGCATGTGGTAGGTCTAATAAGGACCAAAAAAAAAACAGCAACGCAGTCATGATAATGTACACTTACTGGCCACTTCATTAGGTACACTTGTTCAATCTATTGTGATCCAATGCAACAGGTCTGCCATAAACTCTGCCTTTACTAAGATGATCATGTTCAGTTTTGATTGACACTGTCAGAGAGATATTAATAATCAAACTGCATGTTTATTATTGAAGTTGTAGTTTGCAGTGGTGTTGAACTGCATGATATTGACAGTAATATTTTGGCCACCTCATTTACATACATGAGAGGGGCAGAATATTAGAAACACTTTTCAACATAATGCACTCCAGCACAACACCAGCACCCACTACGACCTTAAAGGGATACACCACCGTTTGTTGAAATAGGGCTTATCACGGTCTCCTCTAGCTGTAGATAGGTGGGCAAACACATTTTTTGTGCATGCATTGTTTTAGTCCGGTGCAACATCGGCAGCCGCCGCTAGTTAGCTTAGCGTAGTGAATGGAATCCTGTGTTGCCAGTTAGCATGTTGTGAATAAAAGTGAGTCAACAAAAGACAAAAAAAACAACCTAATTACTTGCACTGAGACAAAAAAATGCATTGGCCCACCTATCTACAGCTAGGGGAGAACGTGATAAGCGCTATTTCAACAAACAATGGCGTATCCCTTTAATAATAAATGTAGAATCTATACCTTTTTGAAAGTGTCAACAAAAACTGAAAGATTATACTGTCAGTTTTGTAAAAGTAGAATTCATGGCAGAGCTGTCATATTGGATTGCATCACATTGTACAGGTGAAGTTTTCTGTTTTACATTTACAGAATGTGACTGTTTGTTATACGGTGTATTAGCTACAATATATTGTAACACAAGTCTGTTAGCAGACTGGTGAAAACCGATGAATGGATGATGGTCAATACCATATCATGAAGGTGGTAGTGGATCTAATTCATGCCTCTGTGGTAGTGGTGGTCAGTTACCTGGATGAAGTGGATGTGGTCCTCGGTACGGGACAGCTGGGTGATCTCGCTGTCTCTCCTCTTCAGATCAGCAATCTCGTGGTTCAGACGCTCCATGTGGCCCTCTGCGTTGTTGAGTGCTGCTCTCTTGTTGGACGAGATCAGCTTGGTCATCTCTTGCTGCATCCTCTCAATGGAGCGCATCATGTCGGCAAACATCTTCTCACATTCCTGCAGTGCTGTGTGGGCTGAGTTCTGCACAGGAAACAAGGACGCATGCCATAAATCAACTTGGTGTCACACTGGTTTTGCTAGCACACTGACAGAAGCTGTCATTACTACACAAAGGAATGTTGTCCATGTTGATAGTAAATTGAACTTCCATTCAATGTATAGTGGTTATTCTGGTTGTATCTGTATTAGAGGATATTGGCACAGACCTTGAGTGAGTCCACTGCTTGTTTTAGTTCCTCCATCTGCTTGAGTCGGTCATGAATCTTTTCCTGGATCTCAGCCTGGGTGGCGCCCAGCCGTTGCTAAGGGGAAAACAATAGATGTTGTTGTTAGTGATGACAGCAATTCCACAAATCATAAACTCAACTTGACAAAATCATCTAATTGATATTATAATTGATATAAACGTTAGACTTTATTATAACAGTGTACAGCTCAAAGGTGACAGTGGAAGCTGTACATGCAGAAGGGGCGTGTTTCATCTTTTGTAAGCTGCTCTGTCATTCATTACCTGCAACTGTGTCACTGGTGCAATAAATCATGATAGGTACATGATTCACCATTGATTCACAAATAAATGTTTTTTGTACATCAAACGATACTTTTATCATTCCTACCTGTTGCTGAGCTGAAAACCAGCGTTGTCGCTTTAAAGGAATATTTAGAAGTGGGGTTGTATAAGGACGTTTTCCATAGTCAGTGTATTAGCTACAGTAGATGGCGGTCGGCATGCCCCCAGATTGGAGAAACAGACCAGAGTACTGACACGGAAGCTTAGCAATGTACTGCTGTTGACGGGGCAGCGACAAAAAACGTATTTTGGCCAAGTTAAGAGTCCAACCTTTTTCCTTTGGCACAACATTTACTCAAGCGCAACTTTACCGCAAACTGTATTACGCCGCAGATCAGCTGTTTGGGTCAGACTTTCAGCGATAGTAGCATAGAATACATAAATACAAGAAAATTAAAAAGAGTGATTTTGACGGCAACAACAAAATGCCTTTCGCTCTGGAGACAAGAGGATACTTTCATGAGCCAGAGTATGCAGAAGAAGAACTTTTGCAGAGGGAGACTAGGAGAACTGGCTAAAATAGGTTTTTAATGCTGCCCCCATCCACAGCAGTACTTTGCTTTGCTTCTGTGTCTGCTTCTCCAAACTGGGGGCGTGCTGACTGCCATCTACTGTAGCTAATACAACGACTGTGGATAGGTACCTCATACAACCCCACTTCAAAGTATCCAAACTATCCCTTTAAGTAAAGCTAAACGTACCTGCTCATCTGCCCGTTCCTGCTCAGCAGACACCATGTCGTGACCTTTGTGTTCTTTCACTGTACACAGCACACAGATACACATTTGGTCGGTGCGACAGAACAGCTCCAGACCCTTCTGATGCTGGGGACAGATCTGTCTGTCCAGGTGGCCGATTTCATCCACCAGCTTGTGTCTTTTAAAAGTGTTTGACTCATAGTGGGGCTTGAGATGCTTCTCGCAGTAGGACGCCAGACACATCAGGCAGGTCTTGACGGCTTTATGCTTCTTTCCAATGCAGATGTCACAACCTACATCCTGGGGTCCTGCAAAGTTGTAGTCAGGGGACGGAGGCGGAGGCGGAAAGGATTCAGTATTACGTTGAATGCTGGAGAGCCGGGAGCCTCCCATGCGTCTCGGGGTGGGCCTCTTGTTGTAGGTAACCTTGCACTCTGGGCAGAGGTACGAGCCCGTGTGGTCAGCATGGTCCCAGTATGTCTTCAGGCAAACGGAGCAGAAGATGTGGCCACATGGGATGGACACGGGATCCCTGAGGTATTCCTTACACAGGTGGCAGTTGTCCTGGTCAGATGACATGGAGACAGTTTAGTGCTGTTTCCCCGAATGCAATGAAGATGCTGTGTAGACAGTCAGTGGCTTGTGTCAGCAGAACAGTGGCAAAGTGACTCAACATGTACTACGGGCTCGCGTTATATAGAGTAAACAGAGAGGGCGGCTAAACTGGTTAAGCCGAAACCAGTCAAACAAGGGCGGGGCAAGAGAAGGACACAGTTCATGCCTCCATCAGTTACAGAATGTAATAAAAATGAATGGACTTTGTGATCATAAAATACAAGGTTTGGCCTTGAGTGCTGACAGCCAATGCTGACCTCAATGCTTCTTTTTTTTTAATTTCATGTAGACACATGAAATAAAATAAACATTATAGGCCTTGAGGGTTATAGGGTTATACTTTTTTGAGCAGGAAACTGTTTGGAATAATGTTAGTAGTATTTGCATGCCATGAATAGATAAAAAAAAAAGTACATTCAAAAGTAAATAGTCATCTATGAAAGTGCAGTGTAAAGAAACCACAGGTGTGTCCTGCTCTACAGTTGAGTGTCCTCTAATTGCTGAGGGATTGCCCAAAACAGTGTGTTCCCTCTGGCCATGCGATGACAACCAATCAAGTCACAGTACAAACTGACCACACACTAAAAAGATTATGTTCCGCACTTCTTCTTCAGCTCTTTGACTAATACAACTGTTTTTCTGGTGGACAACTTCAATGTCTCATCAGTGGGACCATCAACCAAACCTTTGTTCACTTCAGTTGGTTTGGCCTTCTCGAGCCTGTGAGACTTCCCTAACCTTCACCTCACCTGTAACTAGTTAATGATCAACTCTGTGTTACTTTGCATTTGTTTACTGAGGTTTGACAGGACGCCTGCAGTCTCTGTAAGTCAACGGTGGAACTATATTTCTGTGGCATAAACTCAACCGCAATACTATCTCAAAGAAGAAAAATGTGCTCCTTGAAAACCAATTCTAAGAATGTTTCCTAAATAAACTTCCTCTGCAGATTTCACCTTACATCGAACACACCTCCCAGTCAAGGTGGAGTTTCAGGGCTGTTGAAATGGAGATAGGAATGCAACTACACTTGATAGCCCAGATAATAGGAGGGCCGAGCAAGCCTGCTTAAAAGATTCCATTGTGTTAGAGCCAGCAAGGGCCCGAGCAGAGTGCCAGGCATTATAGGGTCTGTTGTCCGTCAACAACAGTAACTACTGCTGACATGCAAAACTAAATGTAGCATATTATTTGACCCAAGAAAAAGTCAAATGACATGGCCATACTCTTCCTGTGCAAGTGCTGCAGCACTAACTTGATGAAGGGATGATAATAAGGTGAAAACTATCAGTGTTAACAAAAACATATATTTACAGTTGTAAAGTAATGAAAAGATCCAACTTGATCTAGGCGATGTTACCAGTTTGCAAGAATGACTTTATTATGATTCATATAATTACATTTTATCTCACAGTTTGACTAAGTTAATGTAGAGATTTAATATTTATTGCATGTCCTTCGCATGCGAATGTAATAAGTTCAAGGTTCTTTATTTGTCAAGTGTACAACAATAACAGAAGTAGTCATTTGCAATGGAAATCTTAGGCCTCAGGCACCTCCAACAATGCACAAAACTCACAAGTAAAAACTCAATCTGAATCTAAGAAAAACAAAAATAGGGCTACAATAAAATATGAATAAAGTAGTATAATTACATAAATACATTTGTGTAGACAGTATTGCAATGAATAAGACAAGGTAACAAGGAATGTAGTAATAAATATATGCAAAATGACATAATATATGTAGAGGTGTAAACTGATCCCATTTCTAACGGCAATGACAAATAAAACAGAACAGTCTTGCAAAGCATGTTTTCTTGTCTGTACTTTGTTCTACCAACCTAGCTGGCCCTTTAACCCCGTTTGTAAGATGGACTTTGCTTTCATAAAACAAAAATATAGAAAATGTATACACAAGAAGAACCTGTTGCTCACACATAAAGGGGAATGTTGGTATTTTTTCAACCTGGAAAGTGTCTAATGGCATTTTTCCATTACATGGTACCTGCTCGACTCGCCTCAACTCGCCTCCACACACTGTGCATCCTTTTTCCATTGCAGATTTTAGTACCGCCTCAGCGTGGCTGGTCGTCATAGCGGCGCCGCAGTAAACTGCCGTGACCTAACGCGACACACACACACAGAACGTTGAAGGTGTGTTGTTTCCACAGCCAGAAGACAAATTTTCTTTAAAATGAAGCTGGAGGCAGCAAAAACAAACACAGCTGGCTAAACTATTTAAAAATGGCGGGTATGTTCAAGACACCCCCATCTGTCGCTTTCACGTCACCTTTTGGTATCGGCTCAGCTCGCTTGGAACCTCGACGGAGGTGGTACTAAAAAAAAGTACCTGTTAGCAGGTACCAGGTACTTTTTTTTGTAATGGATAACCAAAAAAGGCGAGTAGAGTCGAGGCGAGTCGAGCAGGTACCATGTGATGGAAAAACGCCGTAAGTGACTAACATGAACAAAAATCTTTGAAATAGATCAAGAATTGAGCGAGAACGCTGTAACCGGCCTGCAGTGTAACCCTAAGGGGCAAATGCACACCGTCAATGTACATCTACTAAAAGCGCTGTTTTTGCCCCTAATATTTTCAGATTGTTATTATAAGTATCTGCCTATATTATGAGGATTATTAGCATGTTTACAATTTTTTTTTAAATAAAGAATGCACTTGTGCACACATTACAACACTTCACACGTCTTACACAACACCTGCCTGGTCTCAAGTGAAACCAATGTGTTCTCATTGTAGGTTTATAGGCTACTCCCAACCCACAACCACAAACATGCTTTCCTTGAACTTTCCCTGAATTGTTTCTAAGAAAAGGGCTGACCCTTGTTTTGAAGTGTCAGTTTGGCTGACTAACTTAAACTGCTTATCGTGCATATTATTATCATGACACCTTAAAAATATGGGAACACTATTTCGAGATTATTATTATTATTTGAATGCAACTCTGGCAGACCGGTTTTTGCTCATCCCCTGGCTGAGGTTGTCGTGACCAATTTTGTCTGTGTCTGTTGAAGTACTCTTCACCTTTGTGTGTCTTCCAGCATCAACAAATATGTCCACTGTTTTCCCAGAACACGTTTTAACATAGTTTCTTCCTGTTTTTTTTACTCACGCTCAGTGAAGTGGGTCCTTGTTTCCTCTAATCAACTAACCCTAACCCCATTTGTGTTGTCTTGCACTTGCCCTGCAGAAAGCGGGTTGATCTTTTTACCTATACTTGGACTGAGCTATAGGTGACTTCGAAGATCACTGGGACTTGTAACAGGCAAGCTACTCTTATTAAAGAGTTTACAGATTATTAAATCTGATTACAGTGTATTGTGTCATAAAAATTTGCGTGCTCCATAATGACTTTCTGAAAGAAACAGACATCTTTGGACCTGTGCACTTATAGTCTTTACTTTACCCTATTCAAAGTTGTGTCCACTGGCAGTGGTGCTCGCCACTAACAGGTAGTTAATCTGTAAGCACAGAGCGCTCCCTTTACTCAGCAGGAAGGAAAGAAACTGGCTTATCAGAAACCTGACCAAGTATGGAGAGGTGAAACTGCCTGGTGAATGAAGTAATGCAAGATATGAATTAAAGGTGCAGCCAATACGTTTTACAACCTTAAAGTAACATGAATTATTTTTTTTACTATATGATTCTGTCATCAGGCAGAGGATTCTAAATAGACTACAAAAACCTTTATTTTAAGCAAGAGCTCTTTCACAGTAGGGACTCTAATGTTGAACAGAAGACTGACAGAAACAATACTGAGAATGGAGCATTATTATTGATTGAAACCAGTAGACGAGGGCTAATTGAATGCTAATGAGAGAGGCTGATGATGTCAGCAGACACTTGATACAGAGCGTGAGTCGGGGTCTCCTGTGAAGTTGTTCCCCTTTCGAGGAGAGGAATATTTTTGGACTTAAAAAAATGCAATAAAACCTGTGATGAAGCATGCACACAAATATGTAAAACATCCATTGCAACAACACACCTGGACCTGACAGGACTGTGCACACACACTCGTGCATGTGTGTGTTTCCGTTTGGTGTCTCAATATTTTCTTGCACAACCATTTGCACATGTACAGTTACAAACTGACTTGTAAAAGTACCCAGACTGGTCTGACTGGACAGTGTGAATACTACAGCTCTGAACATGCTCTAGATCAAACTCCCTACACCAAGTTAAACATTGAACACTTTTTGGGTGATAGCAGGAACAACAACAACCCTGGTGTTTGAAATTACTTTGAAACTCTGCATGAGTTCAGAGTGTCTCTGTTTGTTCATTGGGTGGTCCCTGAAATTCCTACAGTACTTCAGGCTGCATTTGTGTTTGTCGGACTATAACCGGTTTGAGACAATGGCGATTCTGTCTGACAACAATAGGTGGAAATACAGCTGCAGAGAAGTGTGCACACAATTCACCCGCAGATGAGCCACATGAGAAAATTGAGAATAAAGGAAACTGTGAGGTAAATAGAACGGATGCTTTTTCTGGCACATTAGTTGTCACTGTGTGCTTTTTACATTTCATTCATTCTCTTTCTTTCACTCTGTTCTCTCTCTTTCACTTTGCTCTCTCTCTCTCTCTCTCTCTCTCTCTCTCTCTCTCTCCTGTCTGCCCGCCCTCTCTCCCTCTCCCTCTTTGCTCAACCTGCTTATCTGAACTGGGCAGGGCTCGATACACTCAGAGCACAGGGGGAGGGCCTTGTCTGCTTTCAATCAATAACCTCTGGAATTCAGAAATACAAGTAGGTCCTGTCTCTGGCAGGCTGTACCTAGCTCTTGAAGGCGGGCTCCCAGGCACACTCGACGGAATTTCTATCTGCTCCTGGCACTCTCTGTCTGTTTTCGCAGATCTGACTGTGTTTTGAGCCCTATCACAATGGCTGATCACACTTCTCCAGATTATTTCAGCTGCTCCCTGTGTGTGAACCTGCTGAGGGACCCTGTTGCTATCCCCTGTGGCCACAGTTTCTGCATGGACTGCATCAGTGGTTACTGGAATGAGGCTGACTACACAGGGATTTACATTTGTCCCCAGTGTAAGATCACATTCACCCAGAGGCCGGTGCTGCGGCCCAACGCCACTCTGAGCATGGTGGCTGAGAAGATCAAGAAGAGCGGTCTGAACCTCAACATCAACTTTCCCCAGGGGAACTTCTGCGCCGGACCAAGTGACGTCCCCTGTGACTTCTGCTCTGGGAAGAAATTAAAGGCTGTGAAGTCCTGTCTTAACTGCCTGGCGTCCTACTGCGAGAAGCACCTGAAGCCACACTACGAATCAGCCACATTCAAAAGGCACAAGCTGGTGGACGAGCTGGGAAACCTGGACAGGAAGATCTGCCCGCAGCACCAGAAGCCCCTAGAGCTCTTCTGTCGAACAGACCAGATGTGTATCTGCGCTATCTGCACAGTCAGTGAACACAAGGGCCATGACATTGTCTCTGCTGAGGCAGAGAGGGGTGAGAAACAGGTAAGAAATCCCCCTGTCTCTTTTGATGACTTGTTTTTATTAGATTCATTATTCAAAGGCACAGGAAAAGTGCCGTTAGAAGGGGGAAAAAAACTTCTCAGAAAATGGAAAGTGTGATTGTGAATGGAAAGTGGGATTTCCTGTAAGAAAGATAAGCAAGTGAATACAGTACGTATGAGAGAAACCACAAGCTGAAACTCCTAATTCAACTGTAGTATGGTTTACAGACTGACACACTTTTAAAAAGAGGCACATCATTGACACATTAGATCTATATCAACACAGTATTTTTGAGTTAAAGCCAACAGGTTGTTTTGCCCTACTCTGTCTCCTGCACTACGGCTGGCGCATGTACTTTGACCCATTTCACCAAAGCTATCAGCTAAACTGGCAGCCACCTCACTCACTCACCGCCAAAATAAATCCAGCTCTCTGATTAGTTGTACGGAAGCCGGGGGAGTGTCTTAACAGTTATCGCTTCTGAAAAAGCTGCTTTTCAGAGAATGTGGTGTTCCAGCTGTAGGAGAGATACACAGAAACTGTCTGACTTCCTTCTGCTGCATTGGTTCCCACATGTGGGAGTGGGTCTGTAATGATACTGGAATGCCAAGGAGTCAAGGCCTTCAACACCTCATGATCACAACCAATCACAGTGCTGTAACCACGACGCACATTCAAATGAATAACCAATCACATTGCCTGTAAAAGCATGTAGAGTAGATAAGAGCGTCAACAGATACCGTGGTATAAATCTGCATCTTTCAGAGCAGTCTGGTTTTTTAATGCGTGATTCACTTAGGAGGAATATGGGTTAAAGGATTTTTAGGGCATGATGAAGTAATTAGTCATCCTACTGTTTTCTTTACAACATGGGGAGTCTGGTTTCTCTCATCCAAAGATTTACAACCTGAGTTTCACACATCTCACTCCATCTCCCGCTCTCTCCCCTCCCCCTCTCATGTTCACTCCCCCCCCCCCCCCCCCGTAGATTCCCCACATTCCTCAAGCTTATCTTGAAGAATGGGTTGGTGGGCTTGAGTAAAAGCTGAATTAGAAGCCCTCTATTCGGCATGTCAGTGCTGCGTGCACCTTGAAACATCTCTTGAAAAGTCAGGCAGCGGTAGATTCACATTCCAAACATGGCCAGAATTCCATTACAGACTCCCCCCCCCCCCCCCCCTCTGAGATAAAAGCTGGCCGTATTAAGAAGATTCTTTGAGCAGGGTTTATTAGACATGCCAAAGGGCCTCCCCACATATTCCTTGATGAGAAAGAATGTTTTAGGCATTATATCGCATACAATAAAACAGCATGATATTCAAATCTGATTTAATGCAACTTTTATGACCAACTTTCTCAACACTGCATTATAATTTAAAAGATGTCAGTACAGCCAGTCAGCATGGGAGTGCACGCTTAACAGAACAGTGAAATAGATGGGTGTGTAATGTGCCTTTATTCTGCAGAAACTCCTGGGAGTCTCCCAGGCTGAAATTAGACAAAAATGCCAGGACAGGGTGAAGGAGCTGGAGGAACTGAAGACTGCTGTGGATTCATTGAAGGTAAGATTTCAATGTTGATAATATCTTTAATTTCATGTATTTCCATACTCTTGACGAAGGTCCAGAGGGACCGAAACATTAGTTTTCTTTAATAAATGTTGATGCTGCAGTAATAGCAGTGTGCGGGATCATTCTTCAAGTCCTTGTATTTCCATGGAAAAGAGAGACGTTCAGTATAGCAGTGTCTTGTGTAAAACACTGACACCTTGGGTGCTCTGTCCAGAACTCGGCCCAAAGAGCCATGGTGGACAGCCAGAAGATGTTTGAGGACATGATCCGCTCCATTGAGAGGATGAGGTCAGAGGTGACCAAGCTGATTGGTATCAACGAGAAGGCTGCTTTCAACCAGTCCGAGGCTTTGATCGAGCGACTGGAACAAGAGATCGATGAACTGAAGAAAAAGGAGATTGGCCTCAAGCAGCTGTACAGCACTGATGACCACATCCACTTCCTTCAGGTATACATAAGAGCAGCTGTTAAAATAGGAAATGCATGGAATTTTGGGCCTAAAGGTCGCTTTATGCTTCTGTGGATGCTCCACGCAGAGCTTTTGCCGTAGCCTACGTAAGTGGCCTGATGTTTATACTTGTGCGCTGGTGTGTGTGTGTGTGTGGGGGGGGGGGGGGTTTAGAGGGAGAAGTGAGAGAGTGACAGCGATTACCTTCGGAGCTAGTGCCGACTCTAGTCATAGTGAGAGAAACAAAGTGTCTCCCCTGTGCTTTCTGACCACGGTGAGACATCTGTAGCAGGAAAAGTTAACCCTCTCCTTGATTTCCTGTTGTTTATGGAGAAGGAGAACCAGGAAATGAGTCGGGGGGAAATGCAGTGCTACCAAGCCACGGCCGAGCGACATGCCTCGCTGCAACATAAACTTACATTTTTCGAGAGGTGCACGTCAGGCTATGGCATAGGGTCCGGCGTAGACACAGAAGGGGTCTGCGGGTCGATTCGACGCAGAAGCATAAAACGGCCTTAAAGCGTGAAGTAATTACTATATGGGCAATTACTCAAGAACTGTACTTAACTTGAGTATTTCCATTTCACGTTACTTTACACTTCTACTCCGCTACATTTCAGAGGGAAATATTGTACTTTTTACTCCACTACATTTATTTGAGAAATTGAGTTACTAGTTACTTTAAAGATTCAAATTCTGAATACAAAATATTATCAAAAGATAAGATCTTATTAAACTTTTACTTGAGTAAGGTTTTAAATGCAGGACTTTAACTTGTAACATATTTCTACTCTGTGGTATTACTACTTTTACTTGAGTACTTCTTCCACCTCTGTATACGGGTGTGGTTTTTAATAAGACAGCCTCCTTGTTCATGATCCCAATGCCAGTGTAACGACATGTAAAGCCTGTCCTTGGTATCATTTTTGGGGGTAAGCATTTCTCAACAAGCAATTGAAGAGGCGTTAATAGCATCACTTATTGTGAATGGAAATTTGGATGGATAAACTGTGCCTATCTTTGGATGTCCTGTTTTACTATGAATCTAGCTATGAAGCGATGTGTTTAAAACACTTTATGTGTAAAAGTACATTTGGTCACGTCCATCTGTTACTCAGATGGTTTCATGTTGATGTACAGTATATTCGTCCTCATCATGACACTTTTCTTTTGCCATCAGAACTTCAACTACCTCTGCACCCCCACTGATGACAGCTTCATACCCAAGGTGGTGTTGAACCCTGACTTCTCCTTCGGGGCTGTTAGGAAAGCTGTGAGCGAGATCAAGGAACGCCTGGAGGAGTTTGGCAAAGAGGAACTGCTTAAGATCTCCAAGTCAGGTGTGACCTTAGCAGCCGAAACACAAGACTTCTACACAATGGGCAGAACAATTTACTAAATATGAACGTGTTCTGTCTTATAGTGAATGAGGTCCCAGTGTACACTACGGAGAGTCGAACATTGGACAGAAGGAGCAGAGGTGAGTGCTGTCATGTCCTTTAGTAATATAAGACTGAAGGAGGTTCATTATTATTGAGGTTGATAATGTAGTAATCGCCATTAATTGCTGGAGGCAAAACACAAAGTGAATGAATCATAGAGTCTTTAGTTAAAAACACATAACACACAAAAGAACTAAAGGCATGTGTGTGTGGGCGTATGCAGGTCACACCGACCTAACACACTGCTTCTTTATGTGCAGGCAAAGAAATGGTGGACAACACTCCTCCAGAGCCAAAGACCAGAGCCGATTTTGTAAAGTGTAAGTATCTGGTGTACCTGAAATATGACAATTTAACTCACTTTAAGTTGAACACAATTCTGTAACTAAATGTATACTGTATGATGTTTCTCCTCCAGACTTCTGCCAGCTGAAAATGGACTCTAGCACAGCCTACAAGGAGCTGTACGTCTCAGACAACAACAGAAAAGTCATCCGCACCAGGGACCTGCAGCCCTACGCAGACAACCCAGAGAGGTTTGACAGCTTCGCCCAGGTGCTGTGCCGGGAGGCCCTGTCCGGAGGCCGCTTCTACTGGGAGATCGAGTGGAGTGGGGAGTTCTCCATTGGAGTGGCCTACAAGAGCATCAGCCGGAAGGGCAAAGGATCACTGTGTCTGCTGGGATACAACGACAAATCCTGGAGTCTGCTCTGCTCTGACACGGGTTACTCTGCCTGGCACAACCGGGTGGACAAAGCTGTCAGCGGCCCCCACTCCCCCAGAATAGGCGTGTACCTGGACCACAATGCTGGTGTGCTGGCATTTTACAGCATAAGCAACACCATGACCCTCCTGCACAGGTTTCAGACTACGTTTGTTGAGCCTATCTATCCAGGCTTTGGAGTTGGAACCTCAGTCAGGATCTGCAATATCAAGTGAACACCGGTATTTAAGCTCTCGTTTGAAAATCTGGAAATATTTTCCACATGTTACTCATAATACACAGCGATGGTTTTGGAATATATATGTTTGCTAAATTTTTAAACTGTACCAAACCACATTAATGAAGTATTTTTTTTTTTAATGTCCCCCCCCCCCCAATTTGTATAGACTATATTTTTTTAACACTACACATCATATATTACGTTTTGCATTGTTTTGTCAAAATACATTTTCACTGTAGTTTTATAAAACATTATTGAAATACATAATTACTACATAATCACACAAGTACAATATAAAGTGTTATCGCTTCTGGCATCTGATCATAACTTCTGGATAATATTATGACATGTCACTATGTGAAAAACGTGAGCTACACCTGTGTTCCCACAGATGCATTAACTTCATAAAATAAAATTAAAAAATATACCCTGGGATAACCTAAGATCATTATATGAGGTCATTACATATTTAGCCAATAGTATTGCATAGTTCATTTAAAATATATTGCTCCCTTATGATGTTTATGACTAATAAGTAACATTCACATTGGTGCATTAACAGGTATTATTATGGTGTCAACACATTCAAAGGAATATTTCATTGTCACTTCATTGTGTTTTGATATTATCTGATAGTTGTCATCAGTTGCTGAGTTTTTTTTTCACTTGAACTAACCCCTATTATTTAATTTGTATGTAGGTTTACTTATATAAAAAACTGAATATAATTGATATCAAGAAAAGACTTGTTTTGTAACAAAATTATTTTATTGATGGTTCTAAATAAAGAGCTATGTGAATGAATTGATGTTTGTGTTTTTGAGATTATTTATCTATTTCTGCATTAAAACATAAGGACCAGACGTTGTTATATCTATATTCCCAAATTAAAGGTTTATCAGATTAGAAATAATAGCTCTGCATAATATGAATTGAAATGAGAAGATAGAGCTAATTGTTTGATTCCTTTTATTGTTTGTGCTTTCACAAAGGCACGTTCTAAAACATTTCAAAAGTACCTGTATCAGGGATATCATTTGAACTTTGAAAGATTTAACTGGAATGTGAACCTTTCAATTTATACACACATTCACATGTGTCTGTGAATAACCAAAACACCTGCTCTGAAACACATGACAGCACCAACCCTTCTTAAGCACTGACGATACTAACAGCCCCCTCTGTTGGTTGATTACAGGAACTGAACTGAAAGAAAAATTACCAGTGACTATCATTATTAGTTTTTCTCAGTCGCATTGGCACGTCTCAGATCAGAATTGAACAGCAACCACATGTTTTAACTAGTCAACAGAGTACACTCTGTATAATGCAATACAGTTCAACAGCACCACAAACTACGTCCTCCAAAATGATCATAGAGTGGAATCAACACCTCTACAGGTTCAACAAAATCTGTACATTATAATCTTCATGAAGGGAGGATTTAATGCAGGACTGATGTATTGGACAGTTTTAGTTAGGGACACCTAATAAACAACCGTGACTAACTAAGTAATAATTGTTAGTCTACTCTTAACAGGCACAGCTGTACAGAACAAACGCACTATTCTGGACTTATGTCCTGCAGCTCCAGTTCAAAACTCCAAAAGAAAAATGGTGCATTTCAGAACTAAATATAAGGTGAAGCTGTTGACTCTTGTTGCTCAATGTTTACTTGTTAAGCGATACAAACATGTGGGGCGACCTCTAGCTCAGTGTGTACCTCATGTAAGCTTTGCTGTGTGTCTTCCCCCGTTCCTGTATATCACTATCTTATAAAACAAATAAAGATATAAGGCTGTGTGTGTCAGGGTTTCTGGTGTCAGGCCTAGCTCCAGGACACATTGCATGGTATATTGAGTGTGTATTATGGCTGCTTAACCTTCCCTCTCGTTCACCTTTACCTGCACATCAGCAGCCTGCTGTAAGTAAGACCCTGGGTGACCACACACATTCTGTGAATGAATTTCACTTATCATACACGTTGGATGTCAATCCAAAAATGTTAAGTTAAGCTGCAACACTGTTCTGTTTGTATCTTCAAAGGTGCTTAATGCAGAAAAAAATGACATTTACTTTTAACAAAAGTGCTTCAGATATTTCTGCACTAATCTACAATAAGACAGCAATATACTGTATTCCAATACATACAATGTACTGTTATAATTGTCCAAACAGCAGCTCATACACACCAATGTGCGTCTAAAACCAGCTCCTTATGTATATATTTATCTTTGGGTGCAAACATCTAAATTGTTTGTAACTGCATGTTCAAGACAAATACAAATCCAATGAAGTCATTAAGGAAGATATGGGATATGATATCAAGTAAGAGGGCCAGGACAGTATGTGGTTTATTCATGTAGCTATGGTTTTCAAAGCAGGAACAATTGTTTCTATTTTTTTTTTTTATATGCATACTGTTCCATAAAGTAAAACGCATTGAAGGTTCCTAATGACACCATTAAGATATGAGCCTGTTTCTCATGAGACATTTTAAAGACTCTGTACACAGACACAGGGGTTTTCAGTTATTCTGGCAGATTAGACCTCTTCCCAGGACCGCGTGGGCGTGTAAAGACACTCCGGCCCACATTCAACCCCGAGCAGAGGTCTGATTAGCCAGAATAACTGAAAACAGGCTTTAACTAATAGGAAACGCTCAGGTGTTAGTAATTACAATAACAATGTCTCCGTTGTCCGATAGCGAGCCAGCACCCACAATGGACCTTTTTACAGCAGACATTTTGACTCGTCATAGTAGGAAAAGCACAGCTGAAATTGGTAACAAAGGCTCAGTTCCATCAAGTGTCCCAGTGAGCCATTTCAGTGAGTCAGCATGCACAACACCAGGGCCTCTAAATGGAATGCAGCCATCATTAATAGTTTTGAATACACCTGTGCTTTTCCTATGTCAACAGTGAAAAAGGTCTATACCAAGCTCTTAACACTAAAGCAGGAAGATCATAAACTAATTTCATTATTTACCCCTAAGCTTTTCCTACTGTGGCTGTCAAAGTGTCCTCTGAAGAAGGACCAGTGTGTATAAACTATACCAAAAACACTTCATATATTGGATAGAATTGTTCTACATGGAAAAAGTACTTTTATCACTCCTATTTCCTTCAGATGTGTGCTTACATTTGTAGAATACATGCATGTTATACAAAAATCAAGGAATCAGAAAACAAGTTTTTTGTTTGTTTGTTTTTTTAACAATAGACATCTGTTTATTGGTTCCCAGGATTCTTACAGGAAGTTGAACATACAATGCTCAAACGAAGAAAAGAAAAAAAGTATGACAGTCCAAATTTCAGACAGCATAGCCAACAATGCCTCCTTTGCCGATGCACTCTCCAATGTAGAACCACATCAACACTTCAGTGGCCACCAGTCCATTCCTTAGAGCATCCTGTAGGGAAAAACACTTTTTAAATTTTCTTCTGGAAAAATGTATCAAGCACAATGTTACTCTAAGTCTTTTCCTTGTGTATTGATTTGATCATGTTTTTATTTTGTACATCAGACAGACTAACAATGAAATTAGAATAATACTGATGAATGCAATTCACTTTCAGCATGCAATGATAATTATACTTTGCCATGTTCTGAGATTTAAAAACATTTCACCTAGTCCCTGAAGTTTATGACCTGTCCTATTAGATGTTTCATATGTTCATTTTGACATTTATTTGTGTCAATAATGGGTTACTGTGTGCTGTTGCAGAGACCTGCAAATGACAAAATACATTTTCAAATTCCCTTCATATCCCTGACAGCAATCAATGATGTGATTCTGATTACATAACCTCCCCTCGAGTACTACTCTATGATACACATACACCCATAGGCGTAATTTACAGAGGGGTGGGGGGTTACAACCCCCCCCCCATAATCAAAACTGGCCAGTGCAACCCACCCCAAAAGCCTATTATAATTTGCTTTACATAAAAAGGCATTTGCACCATAAATTGATGCAGAAAAGGCACAAATGGTTGCAGAAAAGCTTTTTTGAAGCTTTAAGTAAGTATATGCTAACCTTGGTTTTGCCATCAAAGGTAACCTTTAAGATGAAGGACATCTACAATGATTTTGGTCACAAACTGCATATTTGTGAAACAGTTTGCAGGGAGTCAAACCTTTATGGCAAATTAAGTTTTCAATTTTATCAGGATATCAGAAACCGTCCACTTGTCTTTCGTTTAGTTAACATTTAGGAGACCGACAACCCCATTAACATTCCCTGATGGGTATTTTTTATGAAATATATAGATTCTCAGCGGAGAGAATTACGTATAAGCTATTTGTCGGCTTCTTGAGCCGTGTGTTGCAAATGCGCACATCGGTTTGAATTATGTTTTTTATATTTTCATTTGCTCTCATGATCGCTTACCACTGCCAGGGTTGCAGCTGAAATAATAGGCTAAAGCAACGACAGTTTATGAAAAGAACAAGTGTAGTTATGGTCAGATCTTGTGCCTGACTGCTGGGGAAGCGATATTGATAAGAGTTGTGATTTACGCATTTACAGCGTTGGCTATATTTTTGCCAGCTTTCCTTCCTGTTTTAGGAAGCGACTGTATTGCATTTTGCCTGTAAAACCGTGTCCGTGTTCTTCATATTTTTATAGTTTGCTCTTCTTACGTAAAATATGCGGCTCTGGTAGATGTTTGAGATTGGTCATGCTGTGCAAACACCGCCTCTTTTATGTGACCGTGCAAGTCGCTGGATTGGGAAACCCTGGGTTGATTGAGCTAGTTAACCACCGTCGTGACACAGCTTATGCGCGACCGCGGTTGTTAGGTTAGGTGAAGCCGGGTAACTGAAATCCAGGGCATTGTAGTGGGCTTTCTAAAAATATGGCTATAGCGAGAGATATGGGTAGGGAATCATGGGAGGCTCGTTGGAAAATATCTATAACCCAGTATTGGAATAGTTTACTAGATATGGACGCAAATAGGTTGACAAGGAAAATATTCTCTGGGATAAACACATTCTTTGGTTCTTGGTCTAAAGATATATGCAAATTGTTTCGTAACTATGGGCTTGGTGAGTCGTTTATTAAAAACTGAATATTGGTTTGTTAAAAGAATCTGTGTTTGCTAAAGACAGTGGGCCGACGATATATGGGCTAAGCCAAAATTGCGTATTTTTATGATGATAAAACCTGAATAATGGCACCAAGAATTATGTTGTATATTATTTGACTAAAAGGCAAAGTTACCTTTGACTATTGAAACAGGACAATATGTTAATGTAGAAGAAGAAAAACGGATCTGTCCCATATGTTTGAATGATACAGAAAATGAGTTCGATTTTGTTTACTACTGTCATTTTTATTGTGAACAGTGTGACTCTGTTTAGTAAGATAAAAGCAGTTTTGATGGCGGTTCAGCCTGGGAGAAGAGGAATACAGCTCTTTACCGAGATGATCCGTAGATGAGGATTTGTTGTTCGTATACAGTATACTGTGTGTGAGAATCTCTCATATATACATACATACAAATAAATGTGTGGTGTCTTGTAATCTCATGTGGGATGGGCCAAATGTTTGGCATGACACAATAAAATTAAACTAAAACCAAGTATGGCAAATCACCATAGTTTAATAAAACTATTGATACATTTTAACCAATCATTAGAGAGTTATCTTTACACACACACACACACACACACACACACACACACACACACACACACACACACACACACACACACACACACACAAAAAACACGGTCTGTCTGGCAATAACACACGCACCTTCACTGTGGTTTGACCGAGACGTCCTGACTGGACACCCTTGATGAGGTTTGCGGCCCCCTCGATGGCCTTGGGGATCTCGGCAGGGGAAGGGGGGACCAGTTCGACACGGGCATAGTACCAGAAGGTTGCTAGCCGAGGTTTTGAGTAGGTGACAGCGGCTACGAGAAAAGAAATAGTGAAATTACGAGTCTGGTGCAACTTTCTTAGGCTGCGGCTAAAGTTAGCTACAGGGCTCCCTGCATGTTGATTGGTAGCTTTAGCCACTTTAGCTATATGCTTGAGTGTAAACTATGCAAATCACTAGTGTAAGCTAGCTAAAAACAACTTAGTAAGACAATTGAAAGCAACATGGAATCACAATTCGCTGTTTTCTGCGCCGAATAGCATTAGCTAGCTAATGTGACATCCACTTCATTCAATTGATGGCTGGTTCTCGGTGCAATTGACAGAAGCGGCCTAGCCAACGTTACGTCTTGTCAATAAAGATGTTACAACCTGCAATTCAGTGCCCCATTATTCGATACATGTTACGATTAATAACACAATACATGTACTTACCGCCGAGCAGGGTAGGTACTTTAGCGACCAGTTTTTGCACTGCCTGTGCCATGTTGAAGTGTTTCGTCGATGCTAACTGCACCCCCGTTTCCTGCTAGCCGACTGAATGTCACCTCCAGGAGAAGGACCTGTCACAGCAGCTGACCACACAACTGCCTGTACAGAAACAGACTGCTCTTATGACGTGTTTATATTGCGCAATGTAGCCTACTCAATTGAACGTGTCCAGAATTTCTATTAAATTTGATTCTCGCTTTCTCTACAATGTTTAACATTACGGTCCAGTAACATAATTAAAAAAATATATTACGACAGCTCATTGTTAAACAGCTACATGTGTGCCATATGGCCAATAGAGGGTGCAGTGAAACGTATTATTGCCCATCAGATCACAAATTAGGCAGGATCTCAACACTGCCAAACAGTATCACAGTCAATTAGACTCAGATCAGTTACATGAAAATCTTGAGGTATGGTTACATGAATTCTGCTGAAACACCTATTGTGAACACCACCACTCTTACATCTGTCTAGAAATTTAAAAAGTGTCATGCTTTCATTATTTTCACGTGGCTCTTTTGTGTTTGTGTTATGTAGGCTTTTGGGCTATGTCATTTTTGGAAGTTCAACATGACAAATGGTTAGTAAATATCTAGAAATATAAGTAAGTTTACACTTAAAAATGTCACGCAACATACAGATGTTTTCCCTTGCTACTTTATTTGCTGTCAGCTACATTCTCCACAAACATACACTATCTGCAGCAACACACATTTTATAGACTGTATACATCATAGCCTACATAAAACACAAATTCATAACCCTCCGTTCCACCTAAAACAATACAATTAACACTTTTATATAACAGTAAAGAGCCATAACAGGGTTTTTTTTTTATTCATCACAAGTACTTTTAAATACATTACTGCTTATCATTTTCTAAGCAATTGTAGCTTTTTAGATTTCTAAATGTGCTTCTGATTCCACAAAGCCACTGGTTTTCATTAATTATTAGTACAATAATACATAGTTTATAGAGATTATGGTCCTTCGGGATGTGGAGAATTTTATTTATTCTGTATTTTATCTCATTGAGATCATATGTGGCAATTGTTGGCTGAATGTTCTACTGTCCATCACTAGAGGTATTATACGGTACCAAAATACATTACATCATTACATGTTACAACATTGTGGTTTGTACAACTGACACTGTTACAGTTTCATTTAGCTTATTTTTATCTGTTTCATATTTTGGATTACTTTGTGAAACCCTGGTATTAGATTGAGGCAATATTGGACAATAAAATAATAACAACAGGCAAAAGTTTTTCTTGTTCAGCTCAGTTTGAAGTCTCTTCAGTAGACGTATGGGAAGGGGGAATGTCTTCAGAGTTGTGTGAGTATCTTCGTTGCTCACAAAAATGATATCTCATATTTGTCTTCCTCCTGCTGAGATACAAACAAGAAAATATGGTAAATAGTGTGGTCACTAATGAAATGATAAACACATTATGTAGTGGATATAATCTTTCTGGATTTTTACCTCACTCTCAGTGATATCTCTAGTAGGTGAGTCAATCTGCTTCAACTTGTTGTAGCCAGTCTTATCCATGACTAGCAAGGAAAGAAAATGACCTTTTTCCTTCAAAAGCATCATCACATCCTCCAGGTACTTCTCCTCCACATTTTGTCCATTGACTTCTATCAGCACATCCCCCACACATAATCCTGCACTCTGCCCAGAGCCCCCAAAAGCCACCTAAAGAAAAAAAACAGAATCTAATACCACATTTTGCAAAGAATAATAACTTCAATAATATCTGGGCCTGCACTGTTCTTGTCCTGTTTTCCTCAGTAACAAGGTTATGTTAATTATGTGCAATGCAGTATTTCATCCCCACCTGGCTGACGAAGGTCCCAGGACTCTGTGGAACACAGCCCAGGTTAAAGCCAAACCCCAAAGGGCCTTTTTGGAGAGTACAGTGCCTGGGCTTGTACAAGCCATCTATTTCCGTTTGTGGTGACTGCTCAGCTGCAGAGGCTGATAAGCTGCTCTTATTTTCTTTCTCAACATCCCCATCCTCACAGAAGAGAAGAGGTGAAAGACCCAACTGCATAAAAGAAATTAAGGAAGGAAAACAAAATGTTAACACTGATCTTAACCTGGTTGTTAATTATGTTCAGATATGGCTTCCAAATATTTTTTCATCTTCGCTTTTAAAAAGATAAAACTATACAATATAGATTTTTGTTTATCTTGGACCAAGTTATAGTGAGCACCATCGGATATACAGTATAAAAAATTGTGTTTCGGAGAAGACGTGTATCCGGTAAGTTATGCCCACCTGGGTGTAAAACTCCAGCCCCTGGAGAGTGATGGTGGTGAGGGAGACCTGTTGTCCACTCAGTCTCACTCTGTCCACAATCTCCTCATGCTTCAGGGACTCCACTGACTCTCCATTGACCTCCAACAGCAGCTCTCCATCCTGCATGCCTGCCCTCTCTGCTGGACTGCCACTGTCCATCTCACGCAGAAGATGAACTAGTATTAAAAACAATACACAAATATTTAAGTCACAAACTAAAGTCTAGAGTGCTTGTGTTTGACTTTTGCACTCTATTTGTCCTCTCACATGTGCGTCCTGATGGCGCCTTCTCCAGCCGAAGGAGGAATCCGTACCCCGATGGCCCAGACACCAGGTGGAGTTTTCTGGCTCTATGGGGAAGGTTATGTGGAACAGCCATGGTGGGCAGGATGGGCATCCTCTGTCGCATGTATTCCTTCTCACTCTCACTGTCGATCACTAGGATAGTGATGTGATCGCCACATTTTTTCATCTACGGCAAAACATTATTTATTACTGCTAGAGCGAGGGCTGGACATAATAACTTCAATCTTGTAATTGTAAACACCTTTTAATAACCAGTTTCGGAGGAAAATGACAGCAAAGACAAAGTACAGCAAAAGAGTTGTGACTTTAATTTTTTCATGTTAAATATAAAAACAGGCTGACTTCGTACCATCCTGCTGAGTGCAGAGTGCGAGAGATCGGACACTGTTGCTCCATCCATCCACACCAGGTGATCTCCCTTACACACCCCGGCCTTTTCAGCTGCACCTCCTGTAACCAGGCTCACAGAGAAACGCCCTTTCTCTCCTACAGAGCAGAAACAGGAGGAGCAACTGAATAACACTGCACAGACTTCAACTCAACGCCCTTCCTGTGGACATCTAATCTCAAACCTTGGACTTGTTGTGATAAACCAGAAGTAGTGTTACCTTCCAGAGGGGTAAAGTTGATGCCCAGGCCAGAGACAGGACTTTTGGAGATGTGGCAGAGTCTGGGGGCTTTGCAGCCCTCCCGAGTGTGTGCTCTGGCCAGACCTCGGAGGTCTTGACCTCGGGACACGGCCTGCTCATACTCCTCCCCATCCAACACTAATAGACATAGCTGGTGTCCACTTAGCTTTATCTTTCTAGCCACCTGAATCATAAAAAGGGGAACGTTAGAATCCATCAGCCCTGTCAGTTATAATGTAATTCGGAAGCTCATTACCTCATTGTGAGGAACATCGTCAACATAGCAGTTGTTGACCTCCAGAAGCCTGTCTCCATCTTGAAGGCCACTGCACCCCCCCACCCCTCCTGACACTACATTTCTGATTATGTGGCCCTGGCGCCCCCTCTCCACCCGCAGACGGAAGCCAAAAGATTCCCCTTCTTCTCGTTTAAGGACACACAGACGTGGGCTGGGTGGCGACGCAGAGTCTGAGCCAGGAAGAGACAGAAAAGTGCTGTCATACCTTCTCAGAGCAGCGTTTCCTCACGGTCTACACAGAAGCTAATTACCTTAGAAATGTGTGTGCAAAGCTACCTGCGTCTTCTGTGATGACCATCACTGGGTTGTCTATTCCTTCTTTAGGATTAAATGTAAATTTTCTGCAAACGGAGAGATGAGAGACATTGGACTTTAGGGTTAAGTTACAAACTATTGACTATTAAATGTGATAAATTGGTAGGTAGCTTGTTGGAAAAAGGAAAAAAAGAAATTTAATCTGCAGTATTTTCCTTCTCTAAATTTAAAGTTTAAGTTTAATGAAAGTAATCAATTAATTGCATCAATTACAATTACATTATCTTTTACTGTAGTGCAGATTAGTTGCAGGAGCCCACCTCATTTATCTGTGAACAGTAGGCCCTATCTTGGGCCCAAAGTCTCAAAGATTACGATGTTTCAAAAGTCAACATGTCAAACCAAGTCAATTCCCTCTTTTAAAATTGCTGTCAAGCTATACCAAACATTAGTGTGATAGTTTTGGGGAGACATGGATGTGTAATTCTGTTTTTAGGCTAAATGTCCAATTCTGTTCTATGCCGTGCCTGATCATGTTGACATTATTGTTTTAGTAGTATAGTGTTCAGTTTGAACTGATGTTGAAATAATGAGGGTATTTCAAAATGTATAAACATTGGTGCAAACAATTAGATGAAAAGCAGACTTACTCTGTCAACCCTATGATTTCCATTGAACCTTGAAAAACAGATATCATATGAATTTAATAGCTTTAGCAACATAACATACAGCTAGTGGAATTCATTATTCACACATGTCTGTAAATATACAGGTATACCATATTTACCAAAAGTGATATAGTTACCATATTCATTTTCAATCACCATTGATACCACACACACAGATCAGATTTTGCAGTAGCACAAACCAGACATGATCATTAACAGGTATATGAATTTGAACTTACAGCTCTGTGAACATCCGGTGGTTCAGTCTACTGTGAGGCATCAGCTTAATGTTAAGATTTGTGTTTGAGCCTTGGATGACATATCTGCTGACTTTCAGCTGAGGCACAATAAAACAGGGTTTGACTTTATGTAATTATCTTTAGTCTTTGCCCTCTCGAAAAAGGGGAAGAAACCGAGGAACGTTAAGAAACCTTGAAGTTGTCCAATGACAGATAAGTAACAGATATATAATATTGAAACTTGGCAGGACCTGGCACTTCAGTCAATCAGCATTTTTACATAAATCATCATTTGTTTAGAAGTGGATTATTGCATCAGGACAACTGAGATACTAATATTTTGTGAGAGAACATTTTAAACATAAGCCTTTAAGAACAATGTAACTGTCAGTTCATGATACCTCATTGGTTTATAAAAAAAAAACTCCTTCTTACATGAAGGGGTATGACTAGTGTCATTAATTGAACAATGTATTCATTCATTTTCATTTCATTCCTCCTTATCTAGTGTGCTGCAGCAGGGATCCGCCCTGTCCTGTTTACCATTTATGTAAATGAGATGTAAAATGTACTTCTACACAGACAATACTGTTATTTACTGTGTCACTGCTTCTGTTCATTTAACAACTGTTAATGTAATACACTGCAAGATGCACATATTCGTACTAATATTGTATTTAATGAAAGTACTGTAAGTCTGTTCCCCAGATGCAAACATATAGACCACAATCATATATAGCCTACATTTCCACCAACTATTTAACATTGAGACCATCACAGAAAACAAATATCTTGCCATCTGGCTTAATGTGAAATTTGCATTCAAATATCATGTAGAAACCCTTGATGATAAATATACTGAAGCATGGCTTGTTGTACAGAAATCGAAGCAGTTGCCCTCTGAGCTGTAGAGAGAGGATTGTTGAAGCAACTTTGCTTTCAGATCTGGATAATGTGGATCGTCAACATGCTGCTACCTCCACTCCCTCATTTACCACTCTGCTCTCAGGTTCTTTACTGGTGATAATTATAACACTCACTGCAATCTATATGATAATGTTGGTTGGCCTTTACCTGTCTGAGAGAAGTGATAACTTGTGGCACTTGTTAATCTACAAGCCCTGGTTGGTAATTTGCTCATGGTTACTCAGCTTTCGACAGTGGCCATTAGGAGGAAATGTCTACACTGCTTATCTGCTTGGTTTATCATAGGCGTTTTCCCACCGGAGGGACTTTTGCAGTCTTTTAAGCCAGTGACACTAAGTCCTTATTTCTCTAACACAGTGTAACACAAACCAAACTGTTACAATATACACACTTAGTAACTCTCTGCTCAGATGAAATCCATCCCTCACATCACATCTACGTGGCTAGCAGCCCCTCTCCTAAATAGCTCATACCACAGGCACTTCAGTGCAGCAAATGGGTCACTGTTTGCTTTCCCCCCGCCATAAACCTTCTTTTTAATGTCCTAGGACATAGTGGTCATCTGTATAGACACACAAAGACAAGCTGCTGGAGCTTCATGAGACAAGAATTTTGAGTTGTGAATGATCAGTTAGAAAATATATGTTGTTGTTTTCAATCTTGGAAGCAAATCCAAACAGATAGATTGAAATTGTTCGAAAAGTTAAGATAGAAATCATATTTCTATTTAAAATCTATATTTCCTTAGACATATAGACAATGGTTGTTAACGCCATTGTCTAAATTTGATCCTAAATGCATCACAATAGAATAGAAAGATAGCACAGGCACTGGGGTGGTTTTAGTGATTTGGAGGCCCCAGGCAAATGTGAGGCCCTTCTCCATTTTGCTTTGAGCAAATAAAAAAAACTATTTGGAGGCAGTTGCAGATGTAGTTAATAAAACCACAGATCTAAAGGACAGACCCAAATGAGAATACTCACAAAAGAACTTCAAATGATGCCACAAAATGAAGTAACATACGGGGACTCAAATGCTGTAGGTTGGGAAGCCAAGAATGATGGGGAGCAGGCAGGAAGGTTAAATATAAAATGGTTAAAAGCCATTTAGGCCATCTAAATTGTGATAGATCAGTATAGATGTGAAACTTATTTCACCACTGAGGGCATCATAAGTGCAGAAGCCAATGAAAACTCACCAGTGTTTGATGTTTACTCCATATTCATATTTTAGTAACACTGCAATTGTACAAACCAGAGTTGAATGTGTTGAACCTTAAATTTACTGTAAACTCCACTGAAAAACAAAGACTCCTATACAGTCACCAAGGAAAACATTTTTTTTTTATCATAAACTTGTAGCTACGGGTTCACTCAAACAGCAGAGATGGGATTTTTATAGATCATAGATTTTCGTTGTACAGTTTATAAACACTGTTGCCGGTTGGGGTTTATCCAACGAAATAGGCTCTGTATTTCACTTTGACTTTTGTCAGGCATAAAGTCACAGAACACAGCCCTCAGTGGCTGCAAGCAAGGAGACACACACATACATTGAAAAATTGAAAAAATATGAAATCTAGCCTACACCCAAAAATGACCACATGAATGACACAGCTCATTTTAGCCTGAAAAACAAAGGTTAGGAAATGTTGAAAGATTTGAATGTGTTACCTGTACTTGATCTCATGTTGTGTCTAGTTCCCGCAGCAGTCACCCACAAAGAGGGATGTAACAGTGCAGAGTAGCCTAGGTCCAAACATTTATTCTGACCAGACTCCTCCCTTTGAGGGACACCACTCACGCCAAGCTTAATGTTTAATCTGTGTGTGAAAGTTTGAGCACACATGCTTAAATGTGTAGCCTCTGCTTGCATTGCATCGTGGACTGACAGTATGAAACACATAACAAGATGTCCCTTCTGTTCTGTCTCAATTAATGGCTTTCATCTTGTTATTCTGTATACAGAAAGTTACAACTATCTGTGCATGTGTGCGTACTGTATCAGTGCCATGTTCCCATGAGAATAACATCAAAGAGTGAATGTCAGTATCAAGGCCAAAGCTCAGTGACAAGTTGCACAAACAGACCGACATTCCCATAAAAATAACAAAGTACTGATTTTCAGCTGGGGCAGCAGAAGGGATGGTGCTGCTGATGCACAGGGTGAGCATGACTAATGAAGGAGACTGACGAGAAATCAAAATATGATTCATGGTCATATCTATTTCACTTGAAGGGTTCCAGGAAGACAACACTTAGAGACACAGTATTGGAGATAAGAGGTGATTAACTGGGTTCATTTTTACCAGTTCAACATATTTTTTTTAAGTAAGTGCCTACATTAATATATATTTTTGAGTCAGCATTCAACAGTCAGCCTTCATAAAACAGGAGATATGTTGTTAAAGTAATTCCAGCATCTTTAATGTTCATATATGAGCTCCAGATTTCAGAAATGATAATAAGGCAAAAAGCTCAACTCTGATGTGCTTTTCTGTGAGCTAAAACTTGGAAAAATGTATGCCCCCGATTTTAGACATTACTTAATAATTTCTGACCAATACAGCTTGTAACAACCCAAAACCATAAACTGTGCCTTCCGTTGCACACACATGCACGTGGCATGACGCATCACCTACATTTGTGTCTCTCATGAATTTGGTACAGTGAGAAAATGTGCATGTACTGTATGTTTGAACAAAAAAGGTTTTACGTGGTTCTCAAGAGTAAATGTTTTTGACATGGGAGCATGCTGATATTCAAGGTGACTTGTCAAACAAGTCAAACTAGCATTGTCTACTTTGAGCATGGCAAGTATTCAGATGTTGTTAGGGAAGTACTGCATACATGGATGTGGTCACCAAATCACTCACGCTTGCTGGTAGAAGGATTACCAAGTGCCACTCTCTGTGAGTACATGGCAGTAGAGGCTCAACAGGTGGCACTGCAGCATGTCTAGAATACTTTTCTGCCAGAAAATGCCATTACTTTGTGTACTAATACCATTATAAAGTATGGGCATTTATTGTTATGGGACTGCTAACTGCACAACAAACAGTTCCTATGATAGTGTCACTTATTTGAACATGATAGTAGATGCAGTACTCAACAAATTTAAACTGTATCTGCCAACAATGTCTAATCGAGGCCTTGGCCCACTAGATGGCAACACATTCCAACTCAAACACGTCTGCACTGAAACAGTTTTACCATTTTTATTGAAATTACATATAATTTAAATTTAAATGAAATAAAGTTGTACATGTCTTTACTTGGTCGTATTCTAGTATTTGTAACAAGTTAAGTCAAACCATAAAAGTAAAAGTAAAACTTATTTGAACTCCCTACTGCAGGTTTTGAATCCTGGTATTTAGTAAACTGAGGGCAGCTGACTCATACATTAAACCAAATACAGCAACAGGTCCAAACTTTGAGCAGCTCACCAGCCAATTATTTGGCTTTATTAGTCCCTCCTCAGACTGGTATTTGTAGCCAGTGACAAGCTATTCTTCTACCTTGCTTGCAAGGTGCAAAGGCCCACACACAGTCAATTAGTAACTTCATCTCCACTAACGTTCAAAGGTTAGGCTACGATATACTGTGAGTTTGTGAAAATGAAATGACAACCTAATGACCCAAAATGATTTGTGCCAGCATTATTTAACATGTGTTTTATAGTTCAACCTAGACAGACAAAATATGTACAATTAGAATCTGATTTATCGCCAAGCAAGTTTGCACTTGCAAGGAATTCACTTAGGTGTATTAAGTGCACAATAAACATATTGAAATTGGTATAAACAATACAGCACTACAGTCAAGAACATAAATACAGAATAGATATATTACAATAAAAAGTATGTAAAAAGACTATATGTGCAATATAACTGCTTTAGAAAGGAAAAGAAGGCTGTATGGTTTGTGCAGGGTGTACAAAAATATTGATCAGGGGACATGCTAAAGTTCACAGTATATATAATATGTGCAATGGCCAGGGATAATAGTCCAAGATGCCTTCTGGAAATCCACACCCATCTCCACTGTCTTCAGAGCGTATAGCTCCAAGTTGTTCTGACTGCACCAGGTCACCAGATGGTTAATCTCCCATTTGTAACCCCTACCAGAAATGAGTCCAAAGAAGGGTGGTGGGCGCCTGGATAGCTCAGTTGGTGGAGTGGGCACCCATATGTGGAGGTTTGCTCCTCGGCGCAGCGGGCCCGGGTTTGGCTCCAACCTGCGGCCATTTGCTGCATGTCACTCCCCCTATCTCTCCCCTTTCATGTCTTCAGCTTTCCTATCAAAATGACGGCCGAAAAATCCCCCCCAAAAAAAAATTATCCAAGGAGGGTGGTGTCGTCCGCAAACTTCAGGAGTTTGACAGGCTGGAGGTGCAGCTGAGGTGTTGGGCAGTAATAAAGTGTACAACTTAAAGTTGTGTTCAAGAGTGGAAGTATTACCATCCTCGTGTGACTAAAAAATAGGGAGCTGCATGAACTTGAACCAGCTAATTGTCAGACAGAAAGAGATAACAGAACGTGTGTTACAGTGCATATGTGTGTATACAGTTTGTGAGTATTATTATTATTATTTTTACCTTTATTTATTCAGGGAAGGTTTACTGAGAGGAAGCCTCTCTTTTGCCAAAACACCCTGATCACATTCACACAGTTACACATTGATACCTGGAAGCTGCCCAGTACAACCACAGTCTGATCTGCTGGCCACTGAGCAGCTCCACTGGAGCGGTTTGGGCCTTGCTCAAGGGCACCTCAGTGATGATATACCCATAACCTCTGTCTTCTTAAAGGGAGAATGATAGAGAGAGGGAGAGAGACAAAGAATGAAAGAAAGAAACGAGCCAATAGGGCTTCCATGGGACTTCTCAATCCTGGTTCCGTATCCAAGTGTCAGTCCCGCTCAGTCGCCCCTGATGGGATCCTCCCAGCCACAGGAAGACATCTGTGCCTAAATCCTTGCCAAAGCACTGGAGTGTACTAACGGTCAAAAATCTGTAAAGGAGACAGTTACCTTTTTGTAAGCATGCTCCCATTGACTGCACATCTAGTCCAAGCATGGCTGCTCTTGACTCCTGGGAGATGAGAAACATTAGAGATGGGGGGCATCTTGTTGGAGAGTCTATAGGGAAAGACAAAGGCACAGGCTGCAGAACCAGCAGCGCTGCCCTTCATTTTGCATGGAGCCTGAGGCTAATCTCAGCCTCAGTGGGTCTGTGTGACATCCTTGCAGAGAGTCCAAAGGCCACTCTTTTTATCGTGACACACATGGCTTCTGTGTTAGTGTCTGAGTCTTGCGTTTCCTTGGTCTGTGAATCCATGGCAACAGCAGCGTGAATGGTCTATTCAGAGCGGCCTCCACTACACCCACTCTGCCTCTGAGACTATAGATTAGCAAATGAATATTGCATAGTTGGTTTGGTCCAGGTTTATTAGACTTGGTCCCAGGTGGGAAACAAAACGCATTAATTGAATCTCTGGAAAAACGAATAGGGAAACTGCTGTTTATGCTACATGCAATCCCATGTCATCACAGCAGTGACTAGCCTCCTCTGAAATTTGTTCATTTAGTTTATTTATATTTTGATTAAGACATCAAAATATAGTATTTTTAGGGGGTTTATTCATACATTCGGACAGAGCACATATATGTATCATTGGTGGTAAATGTAATTTGTAAGTTTTTATTAAATATTTAAAACTCTAAATTTCTTTAACATGAATATGGCGATGCAGGATAACAATGAAGGAATTCTTTTTTGTAAAAAAAAAAAGTGAACCTAACTTACACTTCCCCTTAACATTTGATTGTGAAATGTTTCTGTCCTTTTTTCCCTTCTTTTGAGTAGCTTTGGCCAAAGGATCATTCTGGGTGGATCACAATCCAGATGTTGTTTGGTAGGACTCTGATGCTTTTGGACTGATGCTCTTGGGACAATTCATTATTATGACACCACAGAAAATAAGAAAAACATAATGGGGAATTTTAACATCATGTTTTTTGGATATAACTTGATTTGTTGTATGTTAATTAATCAGCAATGAAGTTGTTTGGATGCACATAGACACTGCAGCTGTTGTAAATGAGTCCTAGTAAACACTCTCAGAGCATTTACATCTCATCAGTGGCATAAGGTAGACATGACAGGCCCCAGTGCACGCATGACAGGTCCTAGCGGACCAGTTACTAGGCTGGCATCTCTATACCAATGTTTTAACATGAGGATTGACTTCATTTTGCTGTAGATATTAACGCAATGTTAATATTCAAGATGTTAATTATCATATGCACAGCTAAGACACCTTACACCATGTAATGAAAAGCTTACTTTGCCAGTCTTCCTTACACAACAATAAAAAAATTAAGTGAGAATAATACAATGAAGCTAGAATAAACCATTAAAAAGTTATAATAAATAGAGAAGAAAAACAACACTGTGTAAAAAGTACATCCCCACCTATCACAGAGACAAACAACAATAATCTCATATTACCATTGCTTTGACACAACCTTAAGGTTTATTTTCTACAGTGTCTCTATATCATATTTTCTTGCGTCTTAGGAAAATGTTTGCATTCTCCGGGCACCATATGTGATTGACAAATTCCATTCACCCCTTTTTCCTGTGACCACTCATTTATTCAGAAGCCATAATTGCTGGCTCAGCAGAATGACATCTCTGCGAAAAGGTCAGTTCGTTGAGGAACGGTTTTTCCAGCATTCAGTTTTTACATTGAGCAATGAAGTGACATCCTCTGCCAACAGAAATTGTGGATGTAAAAAAAGGGAAATGATCACTTGGATGCACACTCCACCCAGCAGATATTGCATGATTCAGACCAAAACACACTCTGCTTACAGACTTTAGTGAAGATGTCGTCATTTTATAGCCTATAATTTTTATTTCTCAGATTGACATAGTGCTTATTTCTTACATTTGAAGTTACATTTTGTGGAAAATTATAATTTAGTTCTTAAAAAAATACTTAACCATACTTTGCTTGCAAGTTTTTATGGTATAATAGGTGGTGTAGGACAACTATAATTTTATCTTAATTTATTTTATATTAATTTGTTGTCGACATTTTTATCAGCAATCTGTGTCCAGTTCATTCGTGCAGGTGAAAGTTCATTCCTTTAAAGTAAATTGTGGATATTTACCAGTAATGACCAACAACAGGCAAATAAATGGTGATTTGTGATCATATGATAATGGTGAATGTGAAGCATGCTGACTGGAAGCATATGAAATATAATTCAAATACAATTAATGTTGAACATATGGTTATTGAGAACAGAATCAATTGAATTTCTAGCTTAAATTCAGAGTGTTCTGATTGGCTGAGAGGAACAAGTGCACAACACGTAGGACTGACGTTATTTACAAAGACGAATGATGTGGCAAAAATCAAAGGGCGAATAGAAAGAAGTAGTTCCAGTTTTACGTTTATTTTGTTATATATTTTTATGTTGAAGTCTTGTGTCGGTGTTTGTTATTTCAAATAGAATATTAAATACATATGAAATATTCTGAAATTTACCAATGAAATAGTAATTATACACGCCATGATGCACTTTAAAAAAAAGTGTGACTTGGTATCCATCCGCCTTGTTGAGTGCACTTCCATTTCCGGGATGTTTTCTCTGCAGACCAACCTCCACCGCCATTGCAGGTTCAGGGAGTCGGTGTAGTGGCAGTCAGTCGTTAGCCAGGGGAAGCCCACAAGTAAACAGTTTAGGGACGAATAAAAAGGACCATCACACCGACAGCACGTTTTACACAAGGCTTAGAATTAATTCATCTGGACTTTAGACTAGAGGCCCCCCTGGCTGTCCGGCTAAGATCTGAGAGAAGAAGTCGTAGTTTGTTAGCATTAGTAGAAGCCGGAGGAGAGAGAGAGAGGAACCGCCATGGCTCAGATACTGCCTATTCGCTTTCAGGAGCACCTGCAGGTATGTGGACGAATGAATGGTTAAATTGTTAGTTAAAGTTTATCCTCCGGTCGCAATCACTACGATATTCGCAATGGCTCCAGAGACTTTTCAAACACAAGTTAAGGATTGCGAACAAGCTGAGTTAGCTGTGCTAGCTATGCTAACTAGCTAGCTAGACAGGGTGGATGACGTTTATCTTAGTTAGCATCTAACGTTAGCCTTCCTGCTAACCGTTTGACCAGCCACCCTTGTTCGTGATATAGCTAGCTAAATGACGACAGTCTGCAATACACAAACAGAAGGTATATAAATATTGCTATTAAGTCGTAGTCAGAAATGTTGTCACCCCAGCCCTTTCTTTTAAGTGATATCGGCCATGAACACATTCTCAGAAAAAGTATTCGTTTTCTCTGAGTGACGTTCCACACTCTTAACGTTAACGTATATATTACAAATGGCCACTGTCAATGCTGCGATAAGGTTGATTGTTAGAAGAAGTTTGAATTTGATATTCATTATCTCATTAACGTTACCTGCACTGACATGATTGAACCGCGTTCTCTACACCACTTGCCATGACAGTAACGAAAATGAAAATATCGCTTTTACAGTTAACTCATTTGTTTTGCGTTTATATTATTCTAAAAATATACATTGTCCTTTTACTTTGAAAGTAATTATCCGACCCCAGGAAGATGTTACGTTGGCTGGTTGTAGATATGGTCATGTGGTGTGTCGGCTTGTCCCATAGCTATCCGACTGCCCATGTTGAATGACTTTGCCAAAGTTGACTGAGGCTCAAGTATTCACAGAGAATGACATAGTTACTGTTGATCTCTGTTTCTGTTAGGCAAACTCTCCCGTTGACGTGGTAGTAATAAAGCTGGTATTTCACATTTTGTAATACTAGAAAAACAGGTTTTTTCCTTTTTTTGTACAGGCCTATGTACTATATGGACTGATTTAAATGGCCACACCTTTGATATAACCCCAATAAAACTGCCAGTTGTTCAGATTAAGGAAGTGGAACGATTCATGGCTCTCCAAGCTTATGGATTCAGTCTCGATTAGAGTGCTGACTTTCAAGATGTAACTATAAATTTGAGTGACTTTTGATGTTTCAGTCAAGTCTCAATATGATCTACCTCTTGGCTTCAAGAAAATAATTTGTTTATTCAATCTTTTTATTTGTTTCCTAGCCTGTTTTGAAGACAGACAGCATTGGGCCTCACAGGCTTACAAGACTGATGCCTTTGGGCTAACTGTAGCCAATGTACTTGTGATCCAGACTGTTTTCATTGTCTCTCTAGCTTTTCTTAATTTCTAAAAGGCCCTGTGTCTAAGCTCAGCTTATAATACCACATGTAACAGTGTTTTGACACTGATCCCTTAATTGAGGTCAGAGGTCAGGGCCAGTATCATTGGAGTAGATTGTGACTTTTAGGTATATTGTTCAGTGACAGCTCAGCAGAGTGGATGTTTCAACCCAGGCCACTTATTATTTCTTTGTTCTACTACGAAACTTTGGTACAGGTCTTGTGAGAATAGTAAGGTTGGGTTGTTCTTGTTCAAAGCAGGTGGATGCTGTCCTCAATTTTTTTCTTTTTCTTTTTTTTTGCTGATGATGTAAATACAAAAGATGTCTAACAGTTCCTCAAAAACGTCACAGTGCAGCCCAGCAGAGCACTGTGTGTTATTGCCAAGATAGTAAATGGAGACTGAGCTTCACAAAGCCAAGCAAAGGTCTTCTGTTCATACTTTTGTTAAGATGAAATGGTTATGGAATGATTTATAACTCCTTTTGTTAAGTCCTCTTGACTGCAGGAGTGAGTGTGAAATGAGAGAGCAAATTACAGAAGTGGTGATTTACTGTGGGTACTGTGAACTAAAATTGAACCAATATTTTCTCTTCAGCCAAGGTAAACTTGTGCATTGATGTCCTGATACTTCATATTTGTAGTGAATATTTATTTCAAGGAACCTGTCTATTTTACAACTTCAAGTAGCTTCTTGTCGTTCACTTGTTGATATGTCTTGGTTGTATTTATGATTTTTGCATAATAAAATAACTGGTTGCATTTCATTCAGATTACTTACTGGATTGCGCTGTAGTTCTCTGTACTATGAACTGTGCTTTCCCTGATTTGTGTCATTGGCACGTCACAAGGTCATTTTATGTGACTAATCAACTCTCCATCATTAATGCATGATCTGCATATGCTGTTTCATGCATGTTTCACAGCATACATCACTTAAGCAGATTATGCAGAAAGTTAGAGCTGTATAACCAAAAATCTGCTGATAAATTGTCACAATTCTGCGAGTCAGATCCTATAATGACCCTGACACACCAAGCCGATAATCGGCCGTCATACAGTCTGGCGAGGTCAGTGACTTGAGTCTGTTCAGTGTGTTCCGTGCTGTCGGAGGAGCTGTCGGCCTTCATTTTGGCCAACCTGACGTGCTCAGTTGGAGGACGGGCACTGCCGGCAGTTGGACTCAAATGACCAATCTGATTGGTAGAGTGCTAACCCGGAAACAAGGAGCGGGATGAGCGTGACTAGAGTCTCTCAAAATCTGACGAAAATCTTTTAAACTGACCTTTGTCGATCTGAAATGAAGTCGCTTCGTTTCTCGGAACACACCGAAGCGACGCACTTTTTGGGCCTCGGGAAGCCGACTGATAAGTCCAACTGCCTTTTCTGCCAACGGTCGGCCGTTTGGTTAGTGTGTTTCGGCCTTAAGATGCTGCCATGGCTCCTCACAAAATCACCCAGGCAGTCGGAAGGAATCCTATCCTAGCTTATTGAAGCAGTAGAGTCACAAGATCTTCAAGAGACCAACCAATCACCATGCCATCCCTTCATCTTAACTATCATTTTAAACGTGTGCTTCAACAAAACATTACTTTCAGAGACTTTACTCTAATAGACTGATGTGATGAATTCACAAACAGTGGTCTTGCCATTTTACCAATTGGATTGTTTAGGCCTCAGTGTTATCCTGGGACAATTACAGGTGACATTAAGATTGTTAATGTCACCTGTATCACCTGTGCGATAGGATTCAAGTAAATCTCTCCTTTGCACCATGTCTCGTAAAACAACTCAAAGAACTCCTATGTCGTCTATAGTTTAGGATGCTTGAATGTGTAGTTGTCTTGAGAAGTTTGTAACATTGCAAATCTCCCCTGAAGCTGTCCATCTTTGTGATATGTGATTGTGGATAACCACAGAAGTATCAAGGGCTGGGTGAAAAGTTTATTGTCCATTTAATTGAATTGTGGTAAAATTATGGTTAAACTCTATCAATATATTATACATCTCAGTTGTCATGTTTAAATAATAACTTTTACACAGGTCTCTTGCCACATTGAGATGAACTCTATAAATGGTCAAATATGTCGAAATTTAAATAATGATTATTAATCATCTGTTGTATCCAACAACTTTTTTTAAAGCTTTCACCTATGATTCTCACATTGCCATTTTTTTTACATGGTTCAGATTGTTCTGTACCTAGTGTAGGGAGCTAATATGCAGAGCCAGCTTTACATTGCCTACAGCAGATTTTAAGCAAGCACCCCCCCCCCCCCCCCCCCCCCCCCCCACACACACACACACACACTTACTTTGCAATTCCTCTGTCATCCGGTCAACTTGCATAGCTTGCATTTTTATATATCATCCATTTATATAGTGTAGTGCAGATTCTAGTTAAAGAACTTTAATTGCACAAGTAAGGTAACTCAGGGCCTCTTTACCCACACATGGTGCACTCACTTATCCTAGCAAACCTTATGTATGTAACGTAAAATAAATAAAAATCCAGTCAAATACGAATAATAGCTCCTACTACCCAGGGGCTTATCAGTGTAAAGAATAACAGTTCTGATCAATCAGGAAACAGTATCAATTTAAAACTGGTCCTTGATATCCTGGGAGATGGCTGTCTGTAATTATCGAAACTGGCTCTTGATTGTATCTTTGTTGACGGAGTTCCCCTGCATATTGTATTCAGTAAGCAGGGTTTGTCAAGCCAGGTTTCCTTTGCTCAATAGGCACTGTTGATTTGTGGAGGGGAAAAACAAGAGCTTATCAAACAGTGTGTTAATACAGCAGAGTATTTCACATGTGTCCATAATGACATGTTACTGTTAGTTGACTTTCTCTGCACATGTGGATGTTTTGTAAGTGTACACAGTGATCTGATATGTTTACATGTTATCAGTTAATTATCCAGGGTGAACGAATTACAAAACAACCACCAAGATACTTTTTGTTAAATAATAGATATATATGTAGTTCATTTTGGAGCAAAGAGTCACTTCAGAACACCAATGTTGCTTTCATAACATAACATATGTTGTTTACTTGATAGAAAAATTTCATGGCATCACATTTTTTATTTTTGATGTTTACTAGGCTGGCTATTCTAACAGGTACATTACACACACACACACACACACACACACGCACACACACACACACTTCCTCAAACAATGCTAGCCACATGAGCAGATAATTAGACAAACCCAGAACTTAAAGGCATACATTAAAATGATTCTATATATTTCCATTGCAAAACACCTATTAGGAGTTAGTACGTAGCTAAGCAGACAGTGTCCCAGCACTTAACTTTGTGAATAAAGTAAAAATACATTTCCTTAAACACAGGTGGATGACAGAGCTAGGTATGATTTGGCAGCACTATTGTTCTGTTATCTGAGGAAAGCTATGAGTAAGCTTTTAAAATTTTCCCAGAATGCGTATATGAGGAAAAGCGCAAGTGTAATTGGTAGTTTGGTTTATTTAGATTAATGAGGGTGGTTTTAAATGAGATGTTTGTGGTCTGAGAAAGGATACAGTTTCCTGAATACTCTGTGGCCTTAATACTGGAACTTGAGATCTGGCAGTGAATGAATGCATATAATTCAGATGTATTTTCATCAGTGTTTGATAGTCAATTTAGTTTCTTTGTTGAACATACCTGTACCAATACATCCCTACTATTTGCCTGGTGTGAAGGGCATTTGTTTATGGTGCCATGCTCTTTAAAGATGACCTTACAAGGTTTGCATATTGCACTTTGAACTGTGCTAGTAACTAACCAGCTGGTATCTCGTGACAGGCAGGGGAGGAAACAGATCCGCTCTACTTTTGACATTCTGCAGCAGTCTAAAGCTGTCTAAATGTGAGATAAAGCGTGCATTTGTGAGAAAAAGGAAACTGCAGGCCCAAAACCACCTCAGCAGAACTGGCCCCGAGGGAAGATGGATGGGCTCCAGAAATGCATGCATTCCTTCTTTCTCTGCCCCCTTCTCTTTATCTAACTGTAAAGGCAGCCCTCTTGCTCTTTACCCCTGGGCTGGTCACATGTCCTTCACCAGTGTCACATGGTAGTGGAGGAGGCAGCACTGGGCATGCCTGTTGTTTCAGTCCTGGTAGACAATGGGTCCCTGGTTTCCTGTTGTGGAGCACTGCAATGAAGTGCTGCAAGCCTCAGCACATTACATAGCACATCCTTCCCTGCCTTGAACTTTACATGTGTGGGACACACGTAGGGATTTTTTCTGCTGAGCAAGATGCTACTTTCCTTTTGAAGGAAGATCACACAGGTTAAATCAACAGCTGTGGCTCCCCTGAAGTCTTTAGGAATATTTTAAATCTGCTGGCTGATTCCTTATCTTTAAGATTTAAGAAGCAACCATCAGCTTAATTTCATGGCCTTTAGTGGTAATTTACTCAGTTTGACTGAGCTTCATTACGAGAGAGGATGTGTCCTCTGAGCTGGATGACTGTTTGCTGTGGATCAGCTCAGATGAGCAAGAAAACATCCTCAGTAGTGCTGTATGATGTATCAGTTATTAGTCTTAAGCTAGAGTTGCATAAGAATGTTTTGGGATTTTGAGACCCATATCATATGTATTCCTGATATTGCACCAGTTGCAGTGAAGCACTTAAGGGTCCACATGTTACAAATGCAAAGATGTTTAAATAATTCTATTCCAAAGTTAATGAATACTTCGTTGCAATTCCCTTAAATTATTTTAGACACTAGGAAACATTGTTGATTATGTTTTCGGGTTGTCTATCTGTCCATTTGGCAAAGTTATCAATGCTGTTAGCATGGTGGCTAACACTAATGTTAATATTACTCCGTTGATGACATTTTGTTTCGGCTGTGCTTTCAAAACATGCCGTCAGTGTGTTGATCGAGCACCGTTAGCTTTTTTTAACAGAGCTGTTTCACTTGCAGATCATTTTTCATTACAGGGTTCTCTGTTGAAGTGTTTGTTGCTGTGTGCTTGTGGTTAAAGTGAATGCAAACAAAGTGGTGTGCCAGAAATGCAATGCACCAAAATCCCTCTAGTGGGCCGGATGTATAACAACAATCACATGTTGATAGTTGCATTGGCAGTGCATAAACCTGAGTAGTAGATGCAATGATTGGGGTTGGGTATCGTTTGGGTTTTTCCAATACCGGTGCTTAAGTGATACTTTAACAAAAAGAAAAGAAGAGCACAAAATGTCAGCGACATTAAAGAATGGCTTGTTTATTGCTAAGGCCATATTGTCAAAATTAAATTATGTATTAATAATGTAATAACAAGAACGTATGTCACCAGTAAATTGCTGTTAAACAACTAAAACAACCACCAGATGGGAAAAGGGTATTTTACAATAAATAACGACGCTTGCCCCGTGTGTGTTTTTCCGGCAACTGCAGACTGCTACGTCCTGGGGTTGGAATCCCCTACAGTGAAATATAGTCACACTTTACACCGTTTGATGTTAGCTGTCAGCATTTTAACCATCTTTAATCCAGCTGCTAACTAACAGTAGGCTAAAATTACCTGCTTCCAAGTTTAGTGTTAATTAGCGCCACATGCAGCCTGTAATGTCCGTTTTGGAGCATCAGAGAGCAGCGCAAACATTTAAGTGGCGGTACCCAACCTTAGTAATTAGGGCTGGAACAAAATGCGATATGAAACCAAAATCGTGACACTTAGATCCACGGACCTGTGATGTGGCGTGAGAAGGCAGAATCGCGACACACCCCTTCCAACTCCCAGAGTTAACCTTCCCGTCCAGATCCACTGCTACCACATCTTTAAATTAGTATTAGTCGTTTTGGTGCCTTATCCCCCTTTTGTCAGGTAAATGTAGCTAACTGTAAAGACGCTAAACGCGAAGGGGGGACTTCGCCAGGGAGGAGATTTTCGGCACGAACACCGGTAGCGCTAACGGAGGTGTAATGCTAACGGAGGTGTAACGTAACGGCCGCTGTTCTGACTCGGGTGCCTGGGTCTGTTTCCCGACGGTTCAGTAAACTGCCATTAGCGTCCTTAGCACCGGAGTTAAGTGCTGACCGGGTTTGGATTGCTGTAATGATAGTGGCTGGCTGTGGATGTGTTGTCAGCTCTCATCCTGACTGATCCCTTGCAGTGCCGGGAGAGTGAGGCAGACAGACAGGGGTGTGCTAGCTGGCTAAATTACCATTAGATTAGTCGTCTATCTATACCGCTTACATTACTGATGAATTTGTGGGTTAGCCCAGAGTTGTTAACCGTGGTCAAAACAATCATACTAAAAATAACTGAGCGTGTTGAACGATGTTGTAATCTTATGTTACCCACCAAGTATTAGCTAACATTATAGACCAAGCATTAGCATTAGCTACTTGTCAACCAGCACCTTTTTATAGTAGGCTAACCTTAAAGCAACACCAAAGCACTTCCTCTTCGGCCCCCCTACAGGTTGGAAGCGGAATTGTCCATTACCGTTACCATTATACTTATGTCTCATTTTTGGAAACATTATTTTAAGGTACAAAAGAATCTTTGGTGTTGGATCGATCGATATTGAAATCAATCAGTATCAATAAATAAGGTCTCTGTTGTATTACTGTGTTGCAAAGTGGCATGTAATCAATGACAAAACGATGCCATGTGGCAGGAAAAAAAGTTGTATTACGTTTACTGAGTCCAACATTACTGCTAACTTCATACGCCAGGCTTGCAGTACACTGGCAGTGTGTAAATTTGGCAAAAAAAAAATCTTCCCTTAAATTGCTGTCCAGTCTCCCTTGTGCTCTTCTCTCACTACACTGTTGTTAATTAGCTGTTGATGGGTTCAAAAGTTTGGGGCTAAATATAAAAGTGTGTGCTAACAGCTGAGCTAAAAGCAGCAGCACCAAGGCAATGGCACGCTAGACTAAATGACTAAATGATTTTCCACAGTGGTTGTAGCTCCACTGGTTTGACCTGCTTTCACCCAAATTCCTGCTCATTCATGTCACAGCAGTGTCAGCCAACAACAGTGTTTTACTATAAGGTTTCTATAGCAGGCAGACCAAACTGTGGTGTGGTCAATCTTCCAGCCAGTGCAACATCTGTCTATTTGTGTTCTATATTCTTGATGGACAGAAGTAACATATTCATTGTGATTAGGCGATGCCGCTCTTTTCTGTTTCACAAATGCTTTTCATTGTGAATGAAAGGGCTTCCTGCTGATCCAAAAATAGATGAGAGAGAGAGAGCACGTAAATCTGTCTAGAAAACTGTTAGAGAATGACCTTCCTCTTACTACTTAATACGTAGACATACCTCAGTCTGGTTCACAGAGATTAGAGAGACAATTAAAGAAATGCAAACCGTTAATTCACATAGACTCAGACCTTAAAGCCACTACATGGGTTCTTCTGATATTGTTATAAAAGAAGAGTAGAGCTGCAAGAATGAATCTATTAGTTTTCAGCTATTAAATTAATCGGCAACTATTTTAATAATCGGTTTGAGTCCTCTTTTTTTTAATGAAAGTTAAATTTCTCTGATTCCAGCTTCTTAAATGTGAATATTTTCTAGTCTCTTCAGTCTGTCAGTCTTGTCTGAAAGAAAACTGAATATCTTGTGGACAAAACAAGATATTTAAGGATGTCATCTTGGGCTTTGGAAAACACTTACTGACATATTTCACCATTTTCCGACATTTGATAGACCAAACAACTAATCGATTAATCGAGAAAATAATCGACTGATTAAGTGACAATGAAAATAAATGTTAGTTGCAGTCTAAAGGAAGAGTAGGTGTTTTGGTAGGTTCATCTCGATGAAGGTGGCAGTTTTTACAGTGATCTGATAAAGCAAACTAAAACTGTTGGTAGTTATAATTGAAAGCAGATTAATTCAATGTCTAAATGATATACTCTCTACTGGCTTTTTTCCCTTTATATGGTGTTTGACTAATTGTTGCCTTAAATAACAAGCCTTCCATACTGGACAATAACTGCGATAAGAGGCATGGAAGCTCCATTGGCGTTACTGTATGTGGTCACCCTCCACAGTAATAAAAAAACATGAAAAAACTAGTTTGATACAGACCAGTTTTCAATTATTTCCTTACAGCTGGTAGTAACACTTGTTCTTCCGTAAGGTAATTTATCCCAGTGTCATTGAGAGGGAACCAGGTTACACACTGGTGAAAGAATGTGGGTGGGGCGGGCTGAGCGAAGGGTGTGTCCTGTCATTGATAAAAGGTGTTACCATTTCGTTGAGCAATTCCTGGAACTGTGGTTTCTGTTTGCTGATTAGGACTCAACTATGACGATTGTCGACAGTGGAGTCACATTTTATCATTGGCAAGCCTTGAAATGAACACTTAACATCAAACATGGGTACATTTGGACTGTGGCTGGCAAGTCTGGTATGCTTTTTCTGACAGAGATCCAATTTGTGTTCACAAAGCTACTCTTGACATTTAAAAGTTTAAATTAGGTGGCCACAAATGATGAATGTGCTCACCTCTGTGGCTGGTCAAGTAAAGCAGTCATTAATACGTGCCATCAGGGTTCAAAATTAGCAACATTTACCAGCCAAATGCTGGTAAAATATTGAAGTGGCTGGTAGACTTGCTTCACTTACCAGCCAAAAAACAATGGTGATCTATTTAGTGGTAAAATTTGAACATTCACTAGCCATTTGGCTCGTGGACGAAAAAGTTAATTTTGAACCCTGCTTGCCATTGAAATGCAGACCACAGGTCATTAGAAAGTAAATTTAACAGTTCCCTGTTATTAGAGTTGTCAGTCATTCATGACCATGGCTAAACATCTATGTACAACTGTCTCTTTAAGAGAAGTTATCAGATTTTTCACATTTAAGATTTCTGCCTCAGTAGCTCTGCACACAACTCAATGCTGCTGTGTTGCTGTAAACATATTTGAAATGAGAATTTCCTGTTAAAACCCAGACTATACTCAAGTTTTTTTTGTATCATAAGACGTTTACTGGCAGCTTAATATTGTGAGGCAAATACTTAATGACAGTATTTGTAAGTAATCATTTGTATAAATGTATTTCTTTTGTTTGTAAATATCCAACAGGGAACCCGCGGGGTCTTAAAAGCATTGAAAAAGTCTTAATTTTGATAATCTCAAATTAAAGCCTTAAGACTTGAATTTGTTATACAAAGTATAAAAGTATTATCAAAATACTTGAAGTGCTCATTATGCAGTGTAATATATCTTATTTTATTGGATTATATTAAGGATATAAGGTTAAATATGACTGATAATTTAAATAAAATGTTTTATTTAATTCAAGTAGCTTACTTATTTTTTAGGGTTGAAAAATGTATACAGATTTTACGGAATGGGTACGAAGTTGGCATTGAATTTAATTTGAAATGATATTAAAAATTTAAGTTGGAGGATCCTGGGCGTACCCTGTCCAAGGTAATATGATGTTTCAACGTGTAGAAATAATTTAATCTAGTCAGTTACGGCAAATGGAAATTATGTCACAACATTCTGCAAATAAGTGGCCACAAAATAAATTTGTAAAGATGTATCTACTAGGGCTGGGTATCGTTCAAAGTTTTTCGATCCGGTGCCAATTTCGATACCTCAGTTTCAATACCGGTTCCTAATGATACTTTTTTCGATACCATATGTGTTAAAATCCATTTCAACATCAACAAAAAATTTGAACTAATGAACTGAATAATACTTAAGTGAAATAAATAAATGAATAATACTTAAGTGCTAAGGAATGTAATTGAATTGCCTTGTTGCTGTAGAAGTAAAGTTGCCTTGCTTTACAACCTCAGCCTGTCAGTCAGTCACCAGGGCATAGAAACCACTGTTGTACCTGCTCGTCTCAGAGGAAGTGTAAAACGACAGCATGCGACCGCTTTCGACTCGCCATTAATATCATATCGCAGCAAACGCAGTTTTGAAAAACTGTAACCACACACACGAAACTACTTTATTGGCATTGCCGTGACTCGCTGTGACTTGAACAAAACTGCAGAGCCGACGTAGTTAACTCTGTCTGCACCTCTGTGTGTGTTGGTCGGAGCTCCACTCTGTGTCAATATGCAGAGAGACAGCTTGCGCTTACGCGCCCAGACGTTTTTGGAACAGAAATTTGGCACCGAAAGATACATAATTTTTCGATACTCTTAGGATCGGAGTATTTTTTCCGGTGCTGTAAAAGTATTGACGTTCGGTGCCCAGCCCTAGTATCTACAGCAGGGTTGGGTATCGTTTGGGTTTTTTCAGATACCGGTGCTAAAGCGATACTTTAAAGCCGGAGCCTGATTTGATACTTTCAAAAAAAAGATTAAAAAAGAAGAGCACAAAATGACAGTAAACAATGACAACATTAAAGAGTGGTTTGTTTATTGCCAAGGCCATATGGTCAAAAGTAAATGATTCAGAACCGTGACCAAACCCGGCCCGAGCCCGACAGGCAGTAAGCGATTTATGTCCTAGCCAGACCCGAGCCCAACACAGTTAACATCTCATTTTCTTGTCATACTAATGACACACGTTCGTTTGTTTGTGTGGAAAGCCCGCTTTTATTAAGCAACTGTAGGAAGGCATTCCTCTGTCTTAAAGGAGCCGCGGCACCATTTTACAACGAATGCCTTATCGCGCTGATGTGACCGAGCCCGGCCCAATCCCAACCAGAATTTCTAAATATCTGTCCGAACCCGGCCCGGCCCGTCGGGCTTGGTTGGGGTATCCATGCCTTAGTTGGAATCCTCTACAGTAAAATACAGTCAGACTTTACACCGTTTAATGTTAGCTTAGCTGTCAGCATTTTAACCGTGTTTTGTCCAGCTACTAGCTAACGGTCAGTGGCACCAAAATTAGGCACCGAAATCGTCGGTCCAGTAGATACCGGTTCTTCAGGCACCGGTGCCGTATTTGCCCCAGGTTTCGCTACCCAGCCCTAATCTACAGTGCCACTGTGTCTCAGGTTTGATCACTAAACTATGGTTCCGGTAGTTTTGCAACATTTGTACAGCTGTGGTGTTTGTTGCGTAAGTAGAGGAAGTTGAAACAGCAAACGTGGTCTATTGGACATGTTTTTTGTAGTTTCATTTCCTTCAGGTTTACGTCACAGCAGCTTTGCAAGTTGTTAGCAGGAAGACACTGAGTTCTTGCTTGTGATTTCGCTGCATTTTGTCATTTGCCATGTTCAGAATTATTTTTTAAATTTGGTTTGCAGTGGGTTAATTTTGTAACCATGATACATGGTTTGTACTTGTACCAGTGTCTTGACACTCCTGCCCAGAGCTGTGTTGGAAATGCCCTCATTAAGTAGTGCTGTGTCAGGGTTTGTGTGAGGCAGGCAGGATGCCCTGTTTCCAGCCTTGGCAATAAACTGGGCTGCAGAGTTTGCGGATCTTATGTGCTGCAAAGCTTTTCACCTATAGCATCAGGCTGTTGTTTTTATGCCGGTTAAACCGCTTTATGTCCTGTATCACATATTGCTGGGACACCAGAGAATTAAGGATAACTGAGGCCACACTAAACTGTGGAATACTTTTGTTGGTTGATAACATTTACAGTAGCTTTTATCCTTTGTCACAAGTGATTGTCAGGACAGACGTTATGGCAAAATTGTCATCATGCAACGATGCTACTCGACACAAACTACATCTTAACCAAACGCAATAAGTCGCATGAAGTAAGACCTTAATCAGCTGCTGGTATTGAGATTGCAGTAAGACTACAGTGTTGTAAAGTAGTTGTAGTTGCCTCTTTGGCCCATGTTTTTAGAATTCTCTAACCGTTGAGGCCTCACCACAGCTCCATGTGTCCAAAGAGCTGCTGCTCAGTGTCAGGCTTTGTGACCTCATCGACTGGCTGTGGGCGTGCGATGCAGCTGACCAGACAATCAAAATCTTCTTATTGGACACTGTTGTTTTGCCAGCAGCAGGCATTTTAATGACTTTGGCTGTTAAAAATCAAATTAGTGTGTACAGTGTTAACGAATTAACTGGAGCTTGCAAGCCTGCAACAAGAAAGTCACTATCTGCTGTTTGACAAGTACGTCCCCCCCCCCCCCCCCCCCTTTATTTCGCCACATGGTTGCCCAGTAGGCTTGCACAATTCAGGGAAAAATATGAATCACGATTTTTTTTTTTTAGCTTAGAATTGATATCATGATTCTCTGCCACACTTCTTTTTCTCACAAAGTGTAATGTTTATTGCACACATGAACCATGACAAAACATAACAAATTGGCAGTACCAATTTTTTTGGGCACCTATAGCACATTGCACATCACCACAAGCCTGTAAACATAGAGGCTTCAATGAATAAAGAAAATAAAGTACATACTGGCCCTTTAAGTACAGTAGGCTACCAAACATTACACATTGAACTAAATATGACCCCGATACAGGCTCTATCTGAACTCCCTGAACATGTCTTTACATAATTAAAACATGTCAGTTAACATGCTGCAGCTACAGCTTCAGTCTCTAGAGAAATGGAGTTTGTCAATTGCCAATTTAAGTACAGTATCAAAACCAGAATGATTTCTTAGCACACTCTTTAACTGCTTGCCGTTCATGTCTTCAGCTGTCCTATCAAAATAAAGGCAGAAAATGCCCAAATACAAAACGAGTCATTTAAAAATTAAATCCCGAACATGGGTGAATCGAGATCGCGATTTTAACGATTAATCGTGCAGGCCTATTGCCCAGGCATCTCTTGGGAAGTCCTGCACTGGTTTGCAGTGACATTAAAATAAATCACCTGAATGGCCCCCTAGAGATGAGATTAAGGCATGAAGAATGTTATCTCAATGTTGTCATTGATTTTCTTTGCAAATTATTTTTAACTGTAAACCTTTGCAGGCTATTTCTGTTCAACCTAATATTCCCTTTTTTCTCTCCTTTTTTTTGTCTAGCTCCAAAATTTAGGGATCAATCCATCCAACATAGGCTTCAGCACCCTAACCATGGAGTCGGATAAGTTCATCTGTATTCGGGAGAAGGTGGGCGAGCAGACTCAGGTGGTGATCATTGACATGGCAGACCCCAATACACCTATCCGCAGGCCCATCTCAGCCGACAGCGCCATCATGAATCCAGCCAGCAAAGTCATTGCACTTAAAGGTAAGTCAGTGTTGGCATTGCAGAGGCCACATTTCTCTAAATCAGTGTAGGAATTACCAGAGAGAGAGAGAGAACTGCATTATATTTTGAGTGTTGTATTTGAACTAACCCCCTGTAAGGGGCCTGTAGCTCTCAGTTCGACATGTTTGTTATAGCAACATTATCCATTTTAATAATTAAGAGTATAATAAACAATGTTCATCTATATTTGTCCTTACACATCCAGCTACTTTAGTTTTTCCACTGTGAAGTAGTTTTTATTGGCCAACATGTATGTTTTTTCCAAACATTTGTCCTGTAAATATTCCCAAAGTAGCATATTTTTATTCTTTTTGTCCAGCATCCATGATTGCTTTGACTTTTTTGTTGTTTTTGTTTTTGTCTTTTCTATGTTCTTTTTTTTTTTTTTCTTTACTGCTTTCTTATGTGTTTGCAGACGGTGAGTTGAAATTTAACTACTTCATTGTGGAAGTTAAATCCTGTTTTCAAGACAGTATTGACAGTATTGTAAATTATACCAATTTAGCATGGTCCTCTTAAGTAATTAAAGGAAGGATACAAACTATATTCATTACAGCTGACATGACTTTATCCACCATTGTGTACTGTTGGACAGTTTAAACTGTTTTGGTTTTGGTACAATGCTCTTTAAGCCTGTATGTTAATGGCCTAGCTTTTAATATTTTTCATATATCTGAACCCATCTCTGGATAATTCTTTGGACCTTATTCCACATCTAGGCCATTAAAAATATTTCTTTGGAAACAGGATTTAGCTTTCACAGCCTTATAGCTTGCTGGCATTCCATCATTTTTATTACATGTACAAGTGATTTAGAACCTGTTTTACATGTTGTAATACTATGGGTAAAAATTATTTCATTGTAATTCACATTTCTTCTCAATTTTCATTTGAAATCCATGTCTTTTTTCCATCTGTGTGAAGTGGTAATTCCCCAAACCTGTTGTTACTTGTTTCCCAGCTGTGGTTAATATTTGTTAACACACGTGTGGTTCTCTATACCAAGGACTGAAGATTAGTTTGCTCCAAGAGTGTAGACTTAATATGCTGACTTGTAACCTGTGTGGGAAGTCTAATGGCATCTAATATTTGATTTCACATGTTCCTGATGGGACATCGTTATATCACAAGTAGTCCCAGATGAGCACTGAACTGGGTCAAAAAGCGATTTTGGATAATAACCTGTGAGGCTCGCTTGTCAGGGTGAGAGAAGTAGGGAGGAGCACTTGCTGTCCAGCTGATCCAAGAGCCTTGGCCTTGCCCCTTCCCAACTATTTAAAAATACATTTCATGAGCCAAACAGCTTGTGTCTTAGAATTTTGGCTAAACTATCTACCTGTGGTCACAGCTTTATGCTATGAAATTAGTGGATGTCTGAGGCCCTTTGGTAATTAAAGTTTCCTGTAAACAGTATGTATTGTTTTGATTACTTAAAATCATCATTAGGGCATTGATATTTCCAAATTATTAACCCCAGCTCATTTTACTTGTATAATTGTGTAAACTGCTAACCAGACTCAAATGTATTAGTTTTAAGTAAACATACCAAGTGAACATCAGTTAGTCTCAATGTTTTTTACAATAGAAAATGAGCAGGTAATAACTGGTAAAATGTCATTTTTATTGGGTGGTTGCTGGGCTGTTGATGGTAAAAGAACTTGGCAGTTGTGACACTGTGTGCTTGTGTGAAACTGGCCCTCCTCCCCTTTAAATCTAGTTACAACCTTTCTTTGCTGACCGTCCTCTCTACTGAGGATGTGGTACAATGTGCAGTTTTAAATTATGCACTGTACTTTTATAGAGTTCTAGCTTACTGACAAACATGTGACATGCAGACATGTGAGCATTACAATAGTTATATCTTTGCTCGTTATGCTGCCTGGTTAAATGTTACACACAAAACACATAAGGCTCTTCGTTTTCAGTCTTTTAGTTGAAGCAGATTGGTTTAAAGTGACTTTCACCCTGATATTTTCACATTTATGCCAAAGTTATTGTTAATGCTTCTAAGAAGAAGACACGGATCACCTCAGTTTGCATTAAATGGTGTCCATATGTGATTAGGACAGCTTAGAAAATGCTTCCCGCAATACTAACAAGTGAACAAAAGTGGGAGAAAATGCAATTGAGCTTTTTTCTTCTTCTTAATAAAACCTGAAAATGAGTCCTAAAAATGAAATAATATTTCAGCAATGCACATTTCAGCAATGCACATTCCTCAATAGCCACAGCACACATGAGTTGTGTGATTACAGAGGGTATGTTATGACTATGTGAAAAGGAACAGTTGCAGTAGCTCAACAGTGGAGAGCTTTAGATACATATTGGCTCAAGTTGTGGTACCTGTCTTTTCCTCACTAATCATGCAGCGTAGGGTCAGCGTAGTCTCTTCTTCACTCTTACTACCACCACTGTCTTCCCTGCTCACTCTACCATAAAGATGCTTCTTAGCCGACCTTGTCATGTGACATAGTATCAAGCCTTAACCTTTTCACGTAACCATGTCTGAAGTAGGGCTGCACGATATTAGGAAAATAATTGCGATTATTTTGACTGATATTGCGATGTGATTCACGATGTTGGAGGGAATAATCATTTTTGTATCATTATTATTCTCATTTTCATTGAAACGTATAATAACAAAAAGTTGTTATTTATTTTTTTGTTTTGTTTTTTGCGAAGATCTGTACCAAACAAAGATTTTTTTCTTTAGTCTGTAGGATACGATTTGTAGGCCGGGACGTCTCTGCAGCACCAGAATACTTTATTTTAGAATGGTTTGACACATATTTTGCGCCCCCCCTGCGATTTGGATATTGCACTAGTTCATATTGCGATTTCGATAACATTTCGATTAATTGTGCAGCCCTAGTCTGAAGGACGGACACAATGCGCACACACACCTCCCAACAGCTGATCATATTTCAATTAAAAATCCCTTTGCTTGCTCTTTGAAATTTGGCTGCTGCTGCAAGTGATCCATTCGCCACCCCGCTTATTGTACTCTTGATCCCATGGCTTAGTGATCTTGACAGTTGTGTTAACGCATTGGTCTTTGCTTTTCCTTACTTTGTTGATAAATATTGAATAATGAGCAAACAAGGAAGTCACACTGCTTTTTAATAAAGCTTTAGCTCACTAAATTAACCCTAACTAATAAACAAAAAAATGCAGGTGAGTGAACCTTTTTTTGAACATTTAGCTTATGATCTGTTACCAGGACAAACATATTTAACATAATCATTATTGGAAACCTTTCCTGCGACTCTTGTCCAAAAGTCTCTTAATTGCTTAAAATGTACCCTTCCCCCTTAATTGTGCCTGTATCTGTTGCACTCCAACTGTCGTATTCCACCGTTAGTCTATATATTTGACTTATACATTTGACTTAGATGCAGATGTGTTTGCCTTTTTTGTGAGTTGTTTGTTTCCTGCTTCTACCCTCTGTCTGCTATGTTTCTCTTGATGAAGGCTGTTCATTTGATGGGGTGGGCCACGTAGTCGGACATGACAATACATGACATCTACTGTGTACATTTATTAAACCTCTTTTTAAGAGCTGTGGTCAGTTTAGTTAAATAGGTTTATAAGTCCATATTCTTAATTTATAGTGACTATTGTGCTAAGAAATAGTTATGCATTTGTTCAGCCATTCAGTCTCACGGACCGCAAGGAGCACCTGTAACCTTTTTTGTCTTAGTTTTGCTCACTGGATTGTTCCTAAAGTTAAACACATTGAAAATAACTTTCCTTCTTACACCTAATTTATTTAGATACTTCTACATGCATCTGGCATTTGACAGCTCTGCAGTTTATGTTCTTATTGGCCTGCCAATTCATAATATACTAATAGTTTAGAATATAAAAATGTACTTGCTTGAAGTGCACGTAATTGACACAATGACACCTTGTGTAGCCTCTTAGGAGGCCGAAATTTACTTTTTTCAATGCCAGTTGTCTCAGTACACTTCAGATATGACACAATTTCCGACTACAGCATGTATGGCATCCCCTTTCTATCAGTCATGGCGTCGTTGCTTGATGACCTCTGTGTCATGACTGTCAATATTTCAAATTTGAATCTCCCTTTTCTATTGAAATTTGGTGTATTTCCTCTGAATGTGTGTGTAATGTGTGGACATGCTGTTGTCAGAGACTATAACATTCTTCTTGGGCCTGGTTCCTGCCCCCTTTCTCCCTCTTCTAGCCGCCAAAACCCTTCAGATCTTCAACATCGAGATGAAAAGCAAGATGAAGGCACACACCATGACGGACGATGTTACCTTCTGGAAGTGGATTTCCCTTAACACAGTTGCACTTGTGACTGACAATGCCGTCTACCACTGGAGCATGGAGGGTGACTCCCAGCCTGTGAAAGTCTTCGACCGCCACTCTAGCCTGGCAGGCTGCCAGATTATTAACTACCGCACTGACGCCAAGCAGAAATGGCTCCTGCTCATCGGCATCTCAGCCCAGGTAAATAAAGTTTAATACCAGGTATGTTAAGTTAAAGGACAATTCCGGCGCAAAAATGAACCTAGGGGTTAATAACGCATGTGTACAGAGTCGACCGTTCTCTGGGATATGTTTTCATGCTAATCGAATGTGACCAGTTTTAGCGCTAACCGCTAATTAGCTTATAACGCTAGTAGTCGGGGCACTGGTAGTTCTCTTAATGCATCCATGCACTGTTAAGGTAAAAAGAAATCACTATTTTTATACCACTAACAAGGCTCAAAATAGCACCACACTTCCACGGTAGCATAACGAGGGTCCCTACATGTAAACCGAAGCATTGAGAACTGCTAAAGCTAAAAGCTAGCAAAATACAGATGAAGCTTCACATCAAAGGGTAAAACGGTTAACATTCGGTACTCATTGCAACAACTCAGGAATAGCTTAACAATAGCGAAATAGAAAGAGTACATACTTGCATCGTCTCTGACTTCTGAACAGGCAACCGTAATGAAAAGAAACACGAAGCGATCTCAGGGATTTCTTACGTAATTGGCATACGTAACTAACGTAGCCGTAACTACACACACTGTAACCAACACAGTCAGTCTCCATAGCGTGACGAATTCACAACAGTAACAATGCGGCACATAAAAAATGTATCTAGGTAAAAGTATTAAACTCATAGAAAATATGCACTCAAGTAAAAGTGGAAGTAGGAGAAAAAATAATACTCAAGTAGAGTACAGATATAGCCTTTTAATACTTGAAGTGAAGTAGTTCTACTTCGTTACTATACAGCTCTGTTCATAAGTAACCATAGATACACAGTAACTTTAGCATTAGTAAGCCAGTTGGTTTTATACATGTTTTAATACATATTTATGTGTACTGTTTTTTTCTTTTTTCTTATTTAGCAAAATCGGGTGGTTGGAGCCATGCAGCTTTACTCTGTTGACAGAAAGGTTTCTCAGCCCATTGAAGGCCATGCTGCCAGCTTTGCCCAGTTCAAGATGGAGGGGAATACAGAGGAGTCAACTTTGTTCTGCTTCGCTGTCAGAGGGCAGGCTGGAGGGAAGGTGACTGGTGTTAATAACATAATAGGGGAAACAGGTTTTAATGTCGCTGGCATTCTTGTAGCAAAACCTGAGTTTGTTTCTAACTGTTTTTCTATTTGACGCAGTTGCATATCATTGAAGTGGGGACTCCACCAACTGGCAACCAGCCATTTCCAAAGAAAGCAGTGGATGTGTTCTTCCCTCCAGAAGCTCAGAACGACTTTCCTGTGGCCATGCAGGTGTGTAGCATGTTTCCAGAAATGACCGCCTGAACCGAACTGGGGCTGACACTTTTCCAAAAAGTCAAGTTTTAACGAATTTGAACTAACTTGTAACTTGTCTTGTCTGAATTAATAAAAATGCAACCCATGTAGCATAATGCACAAGTTAGTTTTTTTTTTTTTTTCTGCAAACAACCATGTCTTTGTTGGTATTTTTTGCCACCTATGGTGTAGAACCCAAAATAGTTCCATACGCGGCTTCTCAGATCTCTCGTGTCTGGGGTTACCCGATTAGCACAGCTTTGCATGCTTCTGTCCTCTTTTCATTCATTAGCTTAGATTACTGATAGGTCAAGCTGTGAATTGTTAGTGGCCTCTGCTGGACCAAACTATAAACGTCTGTTGCAATTATAGACTGTACATTTTGAATTTGAACAGGTCATTACTGTTCAAATATTTACTTTTTCCCCACGTTAAAACAAAAGTTTGAATTTCAAAGAAAAAGTGACAGACAAAGTGAAATCAGTCGGCTGATAAAGCAAAATAGGTGACAGGCACAATATTTCATCCTCTTTTCTTTCTTTTTTTGACAGATAAGCTCCAAGCAAGATGTGGTTTTCCTTATTACCAAATATGGCTACATTCACCTGTATGACTTGGAGACAGGCACCTGCATCTACATGAACCGCATCAGTGGGGAGACCATCTTTGTCACCGCTCCACATGAGGCCACCTCAGGCATCATTGGGGTCAACAGGAAGGGACAGGTAAGAAGATCAATCTGTGCTCATCCTAAGTGTTCATAGAAATAAAATGTATGTTTAGCATGGCTGCTCAATCTTTTTACAAGTAGAATTTTGCTGATGAAACCAAATATTTTTCTTAATCTCTATCACACAGCCACAACAGAACCACTTCTTTATTATTTACCCCTTATGTAATCAGTAATCACATACACAACACATCTGACTCAGGTAAATGAATGTAAACAAACGCAACATCAGTTGTTGCATGGGGTAATAACACCAACTTCTTGTTTGTCTGTCATCATCAGGTAAGCTCAGACTTTTCCAGGAGGCATTATAAATAATCTAAGGTGTGGAGTTTCACACAGAGAGAGGGGGAGAGGGTTGTGTCTTACTGCTTTTGTCAAACTGAACCAGAGAGGAGAACTGGATCTAGCCAGCTGATGAATAATGTTCCAGCCAGGCCACACACCACATGAATAATTGAGTCAAGAGAGGAAAGCTGATCTCGCTGTATGGCAGCGCAGTATGTGTGTGTACACACACATCACATGCACACAAACGCGTACACCTACACAGAGGCAGTGATCTGAGAGATAACAGGCCACTGTCGGTGCTTCCACAGTAATACATTACTACAATGCTTTTCCCATACGTTTCTTTTAAATCCACTGCTGTCTTGAGTCAACAAGCACCATAAGGACTTGTATAAACACAAGCTAACTAGATGAAGTGATTTTTTTTTTTTTCTAATGTTGGTTAATATTTTTTTTTTCTGGTTGGACTGAACAAGGACAATAGTGAAGAATGCCCAAAAGGGCTGGATGTGTGCCCCTGCTAAAAAAAATGATATGATATTTGAAATTTAAATCGAGTTGTAGTTGAATATTTGTGTTGTGGTATTATAGGACTTGGGTTAAAGTTAATGGTAAGCAAACAAGGTGAAGTAAACCCCTGGAAAACTCTAGTTAGACAAAAAACATTACAGAACCAAATGATGGTTAACCACAGGTGTATTCTGTCCTTTCATCGCGGTGAGAAAAACCGTACCGCCACAACCCCACTCTAAGGTCGGGTGCTAAGATCTTGACATCATGAATGGAAATGAAAAGAATTGGTACTGATGTTCATAAGCCTCCTGGTTTGAATTCTTTTTACGAGTCAGTGTCTATTTGCTTGTACGTTTCTATCTCTCCAGTATTATTGCATCCACACTGCCTAAATGTGTCCCTGTAGTTATCAGCAAGTTTCTTATTATGGATCTCTGATACTCAGAAGACCAGGCAGTGTGTATGTGCCAGATCTGTTCTGACATTGACATGCAGTGATGATAGCTGCAGCACAGACCTGCTGCACACCAACCAAAGAGAGAAAGTGAACAAACAAGAGGGGGGGGGGGGACATCCGCACATGATGTCAAGTGGGAGGCACAGCCTGGTGCCCTCAATCCTCTTAGTGCTGGTCCTCTCATCCAATCCCAACCTCCACCTTATCTTCCACGTCATCAGCATGGCAGACCTGTGGTGCGTGTGCGTGCGTGTGTGTGCATCATTTGATACGACAGCTCATGTGTCATCTGATGCTCGATACTCCCTTGTTGAGAACCGTTGTTCTGGCAAGTTTCTCTTTTTTTCCATCAGACTCTGATAATTGCATTTAAATGGCATGTTACGTTTTAAATTAACTAAAGTTTTGTAGTATTGGCTCAGTTGTCTTGAGTATTTATTCAATCTGCCATGTTTCACTCACAAATATACACACCATTCCTGACTTTAATTAGCCTCTTCATCTCTTTCGGGTGCTGTATCCACCTCCCAGGCCAAACCTGCGTACATAGTAGAACACTGAATCGCCACTCTGGGACCTATTTTTACTCCCTTTTTTTCTGTCCATTTTTTTTTTATTTCAACTACCTCCAATTAGTCACTCACATTAGAGTGAGTAAGTGACTCTACTTTAGTGGCAGGAAGAATGAGGTCCAGTCACCCGTGTTAAAGGCTGGGGCACTGACCTGCTGGGCTTGTTTTTAGAGGGGCCAACACTGGCTGTCTTTCTCCTTCGCCCCCCTCCCCTTCCTTCCACCCAGCTCTATTCATTCGACTCATTCTCCTTTCTGTCTCTGTTGCCAGACTGCTTACAAAAGCCATGCGTTACACTGACCCACTAATAATACATTTGCATTCAGCAGCCACAAGCTAAGGCCAGACGGTGTTTAATGGAGTTTAGTGCCATAGCCCACAGTTATATTTAGGCTAGCTGAGCTCGCCCACTCTAATTTCCGGCACAGATGTGAATAAGGAATGTGCTGATTTATACCATTGTTGTTTAAATGCATCTAAGATGAGTTAAGACTATCAATCTTTATCTGCCTAGCTTTAATTCAGAGTCCTGCTAAACATTGTTGGGGGTGGTGGGGGTAAGGAAGCAGTGCATTGGAATTTTTCACTTGATGCTTCATATATGACAGATCCATGCCTTTACTTACTGCAGATTGACTTAGTTGACACAATTGTAACTCCTTATACTGTAGACCGACTTTTGAAAACTGAGGACTCTACACCAGAAGGCAATAGATGATACTGAACTGACTACAAGCAAAAACAATACTATAAGGAAATGTGGTATTTTCCATTAAATGTATACAAAGAGCTTTGAACGAGGATAAACTCTGGTCAGCATGATAAGTGTTGTCTGGTCTCTAGTGGGATGTACTGCAACATTCTCTTATTTTCCCTGCAACACAGGTGCTGTCAGTCTGTGTGGAAGAGGAAAATATCATCCCCTACATCACTAATGTGCTCCAGAATCCGGACCTGGCTCTCCGCTTAGCTGTCCGCAACAACCTTGCTGGTGGTGAAGAGCTCTTTGCACGCAAGTTCAACAACCTGTTTGCTGCTGGCAACTACTCTGAGGCTGCCAAGGTTGCTGCCAATGCACCAAAGGTACGTAGCGTATTTGTAATGATCTATAATTATGCTTTTATCCAAAGCGACTTAAAATTTTATCCAAAGCGACTTAAAATTGCTATATATGTCAGAGGCTGCAACTATGGGTTAAGGGTCTTGCTCAGGGACACATTGGTTGATGTATTGCAGTGGGAATCAAACCCGTGTCTCCCACATCAAAGGCATGTGTCATATCCACTGCGCCATCACCACATTATAATTAAAATAAACAGATGGATTTACTTGCATTATCTTTTAATCCAAGAAATGTGAAATAGTGTTTCATGTTTGTTGTGTTCCCAAAATATTTTAGTTAAGACACAACCTGCATACAGTTTGGTTCTTGTCCAGGTCCCTTTTCCCTTGTCAAAATGCTTCCATACACTAGCTTTTATGCCAGGGGAGGCCAGTCAGATTGTATCCATCTGTGGTTGCTCACACTCAGCCATCCTCACCAAAACTCAAGAAGTAGCCTAGCTTAGAACATGAACGCGACACACATGTTTACATACGTTACGTTTTACCATCCAATTAGTTTAGCCACAAACATACAGCCCGGTCTTACAAAATCGTTACAGGCTATCATAACGTCAAGAATTGGGTTTTAAATTTTGGAATACTGCCTTTTCTTCATCGAGACATAATGGCAATGCATCTAAGAACCTGTTTTTTCCCCCTAGTTATAGTATTGGATTGCATTATATTCTCCCCACTTGGTTTGCCTTTTATCAGTCGTTAAGATCTCCTCTCACCCTCACTTGATCTTTCCCCTCTAAGGGTATCCTGCGAACCCCAGACACCATCCGTCGCTTCCAGAGCGTTCCCACTCAGCCAGGCCAGACCTCCCCCTTGCTGCAGTACTTTGGTATCCTGTTGGACCAGGGCCAGCTCAACAAGTTTGAGTCCCTTGAGCTTTGCAGGCCTGTACTCCAGCAGGGACGAAAGCAGCTACTGGAGAAGTGGCTAAAAGAAGACAAGGTATTGCAGATCTCCATCTCAGCCTCCAGTCACAGGAAGAGGCTCTTCCTGAGCGGCCTGTTTGTTTACATGACTCGCCTATTATATTGGATCATGTAAGAACATCGGTTGTGTAAGGAATTTTGTGAAGTTCCCCCTGGAAACTGTAGATTTGGGTGGTTCTAAGCTGCTTCAATGGTAAAAAAGAGAATCTGAGATGGGGGATATAAACTTGTGTATATTTAAATTTCAATAATTTTATATGTAGCATATATTTTGACATTCATTCGTTGATTTACCATATTGCCTATTCATTTTCTTAACCTTTTGTAGGCTCTCCTTTTGTCATTTGATGCAACATAGATGCTATTTTTTTTTAGCCTTTCAAGTTATACAGATACAGTATAAAAACTGTAAATTAAAAGTAAAAAAAAAAGTGTGCTTCGAGTGCTGATGTTGGTTGTCCTACGTTTCAGTTGGAGTGCTCGGAGGAACTTGGTGACCTGGTGAAGGCAGTGGATCCCACCTTGGCTCTCAGTGTCTACCTGAGGGCCAACGTCCCCAACAAAGTCATCCAGTGCTTTGCAGAGACTGGTCAGTTCCCCAAGATCGTCCTGTACGCCAAGAAGGTATGTCTGTCTGGATTTGATCATTCCTAAATGGTGAAATGGCATAAACCCAAACTTAAACCAAGCTAATCTTAATGTTGTGAAGTCCTGTTGTAGTGGTGGCTTAATGTTGTGATCTTATTGTTGGTACTTTTGTTGTGGTGTTTTTTAAAGTTGTTAAAATTGTATTGTTGTGTAGTGTTGTGGTTCATGTTGTTGGAGTGGTGTTTTTGTGTTGTGGTGGTTGTTGTGGGCGAGTTCTAATACTGTGAAATTTGATTGTTGTCCTTCATTCAGAGATGTTATTCTGTTTCCTGCCCAGGGACTACAGATGAAAATTAGCTTATAGCTAACTCTGGTACTGCTAAGGAGCTGTGCATTGTCCCTGTCAAATAAATAAATGAAATGCATTGCCAATAAAGGAGAGGGCACACCATATCAAATACATTTTTAAATCCAGAAAGCCTTTCCTCGTACCTAATTTAAGGATTCACGTTTCATGCTTTACTGAAGACGTGTCTCCAAGAAGTATGAAGAACAAAAGAGTTGAACTTTGTCACCTAAATTAATGGATTTAAACATTGGCACTAAAACTTGATTGTAATTTAGAAGTATCCATTTTTTTTCGTTCAAGGTGGGCTACACTCCAGACTGGATCTTTCTGCTCAGGAATGTGATGCGGATCAACCCAGAACAAGGCCTGCAGTTTGCCCAGATGCTGGTCCAGGATGAAGAGCCGCTGGCTGACATCACACAGGTCAGAGGAAGGGAAGAGGGATTTCCAGTGATCCATCAGGAATACATGGATTTGCTCATAAATAACTTCCTAATTCTAAAACAAAGAGTTGTAGTTTACTGAATAGGTCTCTTTTAAAGAGATGTATGCCTTATTCTGATTGAAACTGACCAAGATGAGTTTAGTCTTAATTAAAAAAAATTTGCTGTTGCCCTGCAGCACAGGGTGGTATTGGGTTGTACTGCAGAGACTTTGGGTTAGGGTTTCCTAACTTTCTTTCTAAATTTAAGATTAACATTGTTACCTTACATCCCAAGTGTGCTTTTAACAAGTTTCCCCAAACTTTCCTTGAAACTGGACACATCGGCTGAACATCTGTGAACCTCAGTTATTCTGTAGTATAAAGGAAATGCACTTCTTCCTTTGCTTCCTGCCACTGCAGACACACTGCACTGCAAATGTCAACTGCTGACACAGCTTTCTGTGTTACTTAAAGTGCTGTTACCTGCTAGTACAGCACACAAGAGTAAAACACATTGCATTGAAGACTTTCTTCAAATTTTTGGAAAAGGGAATGCGTTTTGTTCAGCCAGCATTTCTCTTTTCATTGCAATTGGCTTTTAAGCTGCTTTAAAGAAGTATGTGGTCATCTCAAGTTACATCCTGTCAGTGGTGCAGAATTTTAGGAGATGGCGGGAGTGTTATGCTTATGTTGGAGGGATGTGTTATGTACTAATGGCTGCAGTGCAGTAATACTTTATTTTGTTCAAAGAAAGGTTTTGACATGTAATATTCTTGTCTGGGTTTTAGCAGCTAGACACACATCTTCCCTTTCTTAAGTTTAAGTTTTCTCCTGTGTGTCTCCATGTCTGTCCAGATCGTGGATGTATTCATGGAGTACAACCTGATCCAGCAGTGCACCTCATTCCTCCTGGACGCTCTGAAGAACAACAGACCCTCAGAAGGACCACTTCAGACTCGCCTGCTGGAGATGAACCTCATGCATGCTCCACAGGTGCACACATCTACACATACTTAACTTTAAGGAAGTCAGTTAATAGAACGGGGATGCATGTTTTTCTAACTTCTTTCTTGCTTCATGTCTTGGGTGCAGGTCGCTGATGCTATCCTGGGCAACCAAATGTTTACCAACTACGATCGTGCCCACATCGCCCAGCTGTGTGAGAAGGCTGGACTCCTGCAAAGGGCGCTGGAGCACTACACCGACCTGTATGACATCAAGCGCGCTGTGGTGCACACACACCTGCTCAACCCAGAGGTAGGCTTCAGTGACTGACTGAGTGGAATTGAAAATAAAACTAGAGGCTGTTTTTCTTTGTGTCAAATGTTTTGCTTCTTGTGAATTTTTAGTCCATGGTAGATATCGTACAACCTATGAGTTAAACTGCAAATTCCCTCCTCCGCCTCCAGTGGCTGGTGAACTTCTTTGGCGCGCTGTCGGTGGAGGACTCCCTGGAGTGCCTCAGGGCCATGCTGTCGGCCAACATCCGCCAGAACCTGCAGATCTGTGTGCAGGTGGCTTCCAAGTACCATGAACAGCTCACCACACAGTCTCTCACTGAGCTGTTTGAGTCCTTCAAGAGCTTTGAAGGTGAGATCCCAAACTTTACACTAGCATACTGCTTCATTTGATATTTGAATCTTTTAGTCAAACACTTTAATTTATAATCCAGACAATACAAATGTCGGTGGCATATTTCCCCTAAATATCAATTAGACAAGCAGACCAGAGCAGAGGCAGGACAGTCCTGGAGGTGATGTAGTTCACCTCTGCTATTACTGGAATAATGAAGCATAAAGGTTGAGTAAGGTAATTGGGGAAGACTGCAGAAAACTGCAGTCCTGCAGTTTTATGTCAGTTATATCTTGTAGGTTGTATTATTGGATCCCTAATGCTATCATTAGATTGGTAATGCTGTAGGAGCTGTTGCTTAATATAAGTGACTGTCTGTCTCTCAGGTCTGTTCTACTTCCTGGGCTCTATTGTGAACTTCAGTCAGGACCCCGAAGTTCACTTTAAATACATTCAGGCGGCCTGCAAGACGGGTCAGATCAAAGAGGTGGAGAGGATCTGTCGAGAGAGCAACTGCTACGACCCTGAGCGCGTCAAGAACTTCCTCAAGGTAAAGTCGCAGAGACAGCTGGGGTGATCAAACGCTGACATTTAACAGCTCTATTCTACCTTGACCTGGTCCTTCCTTTTATTTGTCACTCTCTCTCCCTTATGCATTGCATATTTTTAATTTGACAGTTTTTCAGAATTTTAAGCCATGTTGATCTTTTGGCAAAATCTTCTAGTTTTGGAATCTCCCATTTCCCAGTCTGTTCTCATTCATATCGCATATTCTTTGAAGTGCTGAGACAGTCTTTAAAATGCTGCATGCTATTAAAAGAATAACATCACAGATTAACATTTTGACCCCTCTCTGTAGATTAGAAAAAGATCACCGTCACTAGCAGATCCCCGGTAGTCAATTATCTTTTGTGCTTTTCCTCTTTTGTCTGTGGAATGGCAGGAGATGTATCAGGTAAATCTATCCTTCCCCACAGTACAGGGCTTCTCCCTTCTTATTTTGCTTTCACCCCTACCCCTGAACTTTAGGCACAGGATTGAAACTGGGATTTCTATGGAGGCGTATATGCATATACACCACTCCCCCTTAAGGCTGATTTATGGTTCTGAGGAGGCTCCACGCAGAGCTTTCGCCATAGCCTACGTAAGTGGCCTGAAGTTTATACTTGTGCGTCGATCTCTTTAAGAGAATAACAGGGCCGGCATGTGTGTGTGCGTGTGGGGAGTGTGTGGTCGAGCGAGTGAGAGTGACAGCGATTAGCTTCGAAGCGAGTAGGGACTCTAGAGGCATAGTGAGAGAAACAAAGCATCTCCCCTGTGCTTTCTGACCACGGTCAGAAATCTATGGCATGAAAAGTTAACCCTCTCCTTGATTTCATGTTGTTCATGGAGAAGGAGAACCAGGAAATGAGTCGGGGGAAATGCAACCCTACCAAGTAAAAAAAATTTTTTTAGAGGTGCACGTCAGGCTACGACGTAGGGTTGGTTTCTCAACGTGCCTACGTACGTACCCACGCCGTTGATTTTTTTAAAACGGAAGCATAAATCAGCCTTTACTACATAGCTTTATGTAGTCCTAGTCATTCAGAGGATGTTTTGTGTGTACTTGGCAGTTAATGGTGAACAAGTTAGGGTCCTGTACTCCGTATTTGAAGACATTGAAGGTGTTTGTGTGTGTGTGTAGTGTGTAGTCTTGTAATAGGAGCCTCTAGTCAAAGCAGCATGTTCTTGAATGACATTGACAAGGTGCACAATCCCAGTTTAATTCTGTATGAGTGTGGATGGCAGCATAGGCAGCTCTCTGCCTGCATAGAAGTAAGAATGCTGCTTTAGAACATTTAGAGGGCTTGTTCCGTGCTCTACTGTGAAAAACACTACTTTTGCAATGTGACGTCCATTTGTTGTAGTGTCAACCCTTTTAATTCCCCCCCCCATTGATATTGTATTAAATGTGTACATTTTTAATCACTTAAGGAGGATTGACGTAGTTGGAAAATGATATCTTACATTTTTATGACTGATAAATGTCCTACCATCATACACAGTACACCAGCCATCAACAATACAGTCATACCTGCAGTAAACTATATTCTATTTGAAGGATACATATTAATACGTTGTATGTGCAGTGGTGAATGATCAACCCTGTTGCACTAAGGTTGGTTGATGTTTTGTGGCTTGTATAGAGCTGTTTGTTTAATCTTACTGAACCTGTCCTCTTTCCCTCCACTGTGTGTGACGGACAGGAAGCCAAACTCACCGACCAGCTACCACTCATCATCGTCTGCGACCGCTTTGACTTTGTCCACGACCTGGTCCTCTACCTGTACCGCAACAACCTGCAGAAGTACATTGAGATCTATGTTCAGAAGGTAAGGCTCAGTGGAGAAGCATTCAAATGCATCGTGACGATTATACTACAAACTTTTATTTCAGAAATTAGCTATTGAGATTTATTGTTAAATTCGTGTCTTAGGTGAATCCTAGTCGTCTACCTGTTGTGGTTGGTGGTCTCCTAGACGTGGACTGCTCAGAGGATGTCATCAAGAGCCTGATCCTGGTCGTCCGGGGACAGTTCTCAACTGATGAACTGGTCGCTGAAGTGGAAAAGAGAAACAGGTGCTGCACTATCCCAACTACATGTTTCTTAACGAAAAACTAAAAAAAGTTTGAGTGATTTTGTCTTCCAAGACAAGGGTGAAGTTTTGGCTTCAATTTAGAAAAGGTTAATCCTCAGGAGAGAAAATGTGTTGCCAGCCAGTGGTTGCAGTTTTGTCTGGAACACCAGATTGTTGATAAGATTATGAGTATCTGACAATTGGAGGACTTTTCTATGATCGACAATTTAACTTATCTAAATACAGGGATTTATTATGCTCTGATTGTAACAGTGTTGCTGCATTTTTACTTTCTCTAACACCTTGTGATATATTAGTTAAATAAATGTCAGATTCAGTCAGTTAATTTATTCTCCCACAGAAATGGTCTGCTTTCTGTCGCAGAATTGTAGATCAAATTAAAAACACAGTAAGGATTTTTTTTTTTGTCAAAGTAATGCCATTACTTTGTCATCAACCACAAACATTAAGCAGTGATATACTCATCATTTACAGGAGACTTTACTAAGTTATACAGATTTTTGTCATGTTCTTGGAGCGTAGTAAGTTACTACAATGCTTTTGAAATTAAATTGTTAATAAATCGAAAGACGAATCTGTGACTTATTCGATATAGCAAGTCTAACACGGATCCCCACATGAAGAACCTTGTTTATCTAGTTTTCCAAGCAGGATTTGAATTGGGCTTCATCCCTGTCTGTCTACTCAAACAATTTCTCAGAGAGTCCTGACATCCTTTTTCTCTCCAGACTGAAGCTGCTGCTGCCCTGGCTGGAGTCTCGTATCCACGAAGGCTGCGAGGAGCCTGCCACCCATAATGCTCTGGCCAAGATCTACATTGACAGCAACAACAACCCCGAACGGTTCCTGAGAGAAAACCCGTACTATGACAGCCGTGTGGTGGGAAAGTACTGCGAGAAGAGAGACCCCCACCTGGCCTGTGTGGCCTACGAGAGAGGACAGTGCGACCAGGAGTTGATCAATGTGAGGATGAATTCTCATTCTTGCCTTCCTCGCACCTGTGTATCCAAATGTCTTTTTCAGTTCACCTTCTTTTTTTCTTTTTTTTTTAATGTAGTACATAAAAAGGCCTTCACTGTAGCAGGGAGAATACAAATTTTTGTTCTTTTCATATCAGGTCTGCAACGAGAACTCCCTGTTCAAGAGCTTGTCTCGTTACCTGGTCCGCCGCAAAGACCCTGACCTGTGGGCCAGCGTGCTGCTGGAGAGCAACCCCTTCAGACGACCACTCATTGACCAGGTACAATATACACAAAGCCAGTCTTATTTCATTTGATACAACTGCCTGGTGCTTCTCTGAGCCACTACTCCTTGGCCCTCAGGTGGTGCAGACAGCACTGTCAGAAACCCAGGACCCAGAGGAGGTGTCTGTCACAGTCAAGGCCTTCATGACCGCAGACTTGCCCAACGAGCTCATCGAGCTGCTGGAAAAGATTGTGTTGGACAACTCTGTCTTCAGTGAACACAGGTGTTTAGTTGTAACATTTTGGATTCTTTGCAGTCTCATTTTAAACTCAAAGCAAAACTAAAGTGTGCTGAGGGTTCCATGTCTTCTCCTTCGTCCCACAGAAATCTGCAGAACCTGCTGATCCTTACAGCCATCAAAGCTGACCGTACCCGCGTGATGGAGTACATCAGCAGGCTAGACAACTATGACGCTCCCGATATCGCTAACATTGCCATCAGCAACGAGCTCTTCGAGGAGGCTTTTGCCATCTTCAAGAAGTTTGACGTCAACACCTCTGCTGTGCAGGTCAGTCATCGGCTCCTATACAGCTGGACTAATGCCGTATTGACTAAAGAAGTGTTGATCGTCCGTGTTTTGTTTTTGTTACTTAGGTGCTGATCGAACATATTGGCAACCTGGACCGGGCCTATGAGTTTGCAGAACGCTGCAATGAGCCGGCTGTGTGGAGCCAGCTGGCTAAGGCTCAGCTACAGAAGGACTTGGTCAAAGAGGCCATCGACTCCTACATCAAAGCCGATGATCCCTCTGCATACATGGAAGTGGTACAGGCTGCTGATAAGAGCGGTAAGGAGACTTGTTGAGCTCAAGAAAGAAAAGATGAACCATATTTTATTTCGTAGTGGCTAAGACCATACTTTTCTGTTTTTGCCAGTGTGGCCTAGCAGAGGGCTTTAAAGAACTGAGCAACATGTTGAGGGACAGAACACCACCTGACTTATTTTGAGCTGATCAATCACTATTAACAGAAGGCGGCGTTTCCGAGAAAGCTGTGTTCTGTTTGCCATTGCCACATTGATTGAAAGCAGTCAATGTGAATCACATCAGCTCTGTTGTGGAGTTAAGTCTTGTTCTCCGGGGTATTTGCTGATGGTTGCCGCTAATGCAGCTTTATTGAAAGTGCACAGTATCAACATACAATACAGTTGAGGAGGCAGTGTTCCACATCTACCAAAAAAGAAATGGATAAATGTAGAAACTAGGGATGGGCATTCGATTAAATTTTCTTCATCGATCGTCGGGAGAATTAATGATCAATTATCGATTAATCATTAATATTTTTATATTCAAATTCATTCTTTATTTAACTTTTTATGAATTAAAAACGCAATGAAAATACAAAAATACAGCATGTTTTTACTTTTTTTTGGCTAAACTTAAAGATATATGCGGTGTTTAATTTAGCAGCGGAACCGTTGCTGCGAGCTGGCGTTGTTAAACAGAGACCCTCATTTGTTCCAAAATAATAAATAAAAATAATCATGTTCAATAATAACAACTTAACCATAACGAACACAGTCGCCGGCCCGGGATACAGGTAGCTACCTCCGCGCTAACTTGGCCAGCCCGGCCCGGGGAACCTCATTCCGTTCTTCGTTTCGTAGTGAGTTTCTACCAGTCTGGTGATGGTACGTCGTGACGGAATGTGACATGCTGGTTCCAATATCCATCTCAATGAACGTGCAGATCCCTCCGGTAATTTCCCTCTGCTCGTTGTGCATCGCAGCTCCTCCGTGCTAACGCCGAGTTGATGCTAGGTTGAGACTGAGAGCACGACGCACCGCCACCGACGTTAACCAGGGTCGGATGCACTTTAAGTGGTACATCATATGAGTCGTGGCCGTGTTGCAGTGTTTGCAGTGAACTAAGTCGTTTTTTAAATTTTAATGGTCCCACGCCACACTTCGCCGTGACCTCTTCATGTTTACTTTGAATCAAAACGTAACTCGCAGCTAACTGAGCAGCCTATGGGGCCCCCGGGTGGTAAAATGTTTAATTGCTGCTGACACACTGGAAATCATTTCATTGCTGCAATCACACTACACAACGCAACCTGCATTAGTTTAATCAATGACAAATTAACGTGATCGACGAAATTCTTAATGATCAATCGTCGATCGTCGATTAATCATGCCCATCCCTAGTAGAAACACACCAACAGCTTAATATCACTGTCCGTGTGTTTCAGGTAACTGGGAGGACCTGGTCAAATTCCTTCAGATGGCTCGTAAGAAGGCCCGTGAGTCCTACGTGGAGACAGAGCTCATCTTTGCCTTGGCCAAAACCAATCGTCTGGCTGAACTGGAAGAGTTCATCAACGGACCCAACAATGCTCACATCCAACAGGTTAGCCTTGTTCTCATACAACCCTCTGTGAATAAGCTGTCAGGTCAAGAATGAAATGATGTCTTTTTTGTATCTGTTATGTAGGTTGGTGACCGCTGCTACGATGAGAAAATGTACGATGCTGCAAAGCTGCTATACAACAACGTCTCCAACTTTGGTCGTCTGGCTTCAACTCTGGTGCACCTCGGGGAGTACCAGGCTGCTGTGGACGGCGCCCGTAAAGCCAACAGCACCCGCACCTGGAAAGAGGTGTGCTTCGCCTGCGTGGATGGAAAGGAGTTCAGGCTTGCCCAGATGTGCGGTCTCCACATCGTGGTGCACGCTGACGAGCTGGAGGAGCTGATCAACTACTACCAAGTAAGATGGAAATGAAGGCATTTTGTTTTGTGTATGTAACTTCTGGTGTGTTATTTAAAACAATCATAATACACCAAGGCATGCAGTGTTTGCATATAGTTTAACTTGTAATTTGGAGGCATGCCACTTAGCCACAACTTAGCCTACATTCATATATAAACATACATTTACCAGGTTCCATCCTCCCTCTTTTCTCTCAGGACCGCGGTTACTTTGAGGAGCTGATCACCATGCTGGAGGCCGCCCTGGGCCTGGAGCGCGCTCACATGGGGATGTTCACGGAGCTGGCCATCCTTTACTCCAAGTTCAAGCCCCAGAAGATGAGGGAGCATCTGGAGCTCTTCTGGTCCAGAGTTAACATCCCGAAGGTCCTGAGAGCAGCTGAGCAGGCGCACCTGTGGGCCGAGCTGGTCTTCCTGTATGACAAGTACGAGGAGTTCGACAACGCCATCATCACCATGATGAACCACCCGACAGATGCCTGGAAGGAGGGGCAATTCAAAGACATAATCACCAAGGTACAGTTTGATTTGTTGTCAAAACTAAGATTGTAGTTTTTTTTGCAGTAAGGTGATTTCTTGTAGTCAAACACATGATGGGGCTTTTATTCCACTGCAATCTATTTTGGTTATCGCTGAAAATATCTCGAATTGTGGTTTTATTGAATGAGATGAGACTGAATAAGAAATACTTCTTTCATTGAAGATAGTATTATAAAATTCTATTATATTATGTATTATAAAATTATCATCATGCTTGATATTGCACTATATTCCCTGCACCAGTGTATATGCTTATTATTGTTTCTAATTGTTTCCCTTTGTGTCCCCCTGTATAGGTGGCCAACGTGGAGCTGTACTACAAAGCCACCCAGTTCTATCTGGAGTTCAAGCCCTTGTTACTGAATGATTTGCTTATAGTGCTTTCCCCCAGACTGGATCATTCCCGTGCTGTCAACTTCTTCACAAAGGTACACTTTAGTCTCGTTATGATAAAAGAGGAGTGTGATATGAATTGGCTCTGTTTCTTAGGATTAAGTGCATTTCCATCCGTCTATTTTGATGCAAATTTTGAATTTGCATACCGTATATCACAAACTCCTAATACTTTCATAACGGTAGTGGATGGAAAGGATGAATTACCATTTCTTTTGCAGATTTTTTGGGAAATTCAGTAAATGTTGCGCTAAATTGGGATGGAAACTTGGCTAGTGAGATGATGAATGTACATGTGCGTCCACAGGTGAAACAGCTTCCTCTGGTCAAACCCTACCTGCGGTCAGTACAGAACCACAACAACAAATCAGTCAATGAAGCACTTAACAACCTCTTCATCACGGAGGAGGACTATCAGGTGAGAGAGCCTTTAACAGTACTAGTGGAATTGTTCTAATCTTTTTATTGCCTTATTGTCATTATTATTTGATGTAATATTCTTCCTTTTTCCCCATCACACTCACGTTAGGCACTGAGGACATCAATAGATGCCTACGACAACTTTGACAACATCTCACTGGCCCAGCGCTTGGAGAAACACGAGCTGATCGAGTTCAGGAGAATCGCTGCTTACCTCTTCAAGGGCAACAACCGCTGGAAACAGAGTGTGGAGCTCTGCAAGAAGGACAAGCTCTATAAGGTGTTTTTTTCCCCCCTCCTAACATTCACCGTTACTTTCTTTGAGAACGTTTCTGATACACTGCTTAGATTGGCTTAGAACATTCCTGAACCTTGTCTGTGTCTCCCCTGCAGGATGCCATGCAGTATGCGTCCGAGTCCAAGGACATCGAGCTGGCAGAGGAGCTGCTGTCCTGGTTCCTGCAGGAGGACAAGAAGGAGTGTTTCGCCGCCTGCCTGTTCAGCTGCTATGACCTGCTGCGGCCTGACGTGGTGCTGGAGACCGCCTGGAGGCACAACATCATGGACTTTTCTATGCCATATTTCATTCAGGTCATGAGGGAGTACCTCAGCAAGGTGGGTCAGCTCTTCTCAGGCTGGAGTTAGGTGAACTGAGGAATAAATAGGTTTAGATATAAATGAAGGCCATATAGCTGTGCAGCACTGCTGCCATCCTGTCAGTGGATCAATTGAAGCATCAGAGCAAATGTGAATGCACAACAATTCTTAGTTTCACTAATGAAAACAGTTCCATTTCTGCTAATAGACATCCTAAATCCTACACACTGCTCGTTTAAGTAACAGTGAAAGGTATCTAATGAAAGACATACTCAGAATTCTTTCTGGTGGTTGTCTGTTTACCAAATTTGTTCACAGGGGAATATTTTTAATTTTCTTCTTCTTCTATGCTGCACCTCTTCTCTTCCAGGTTGATGCAGTTAAGGAACAGGTGAAAGCTAAATGCTCTGTTTTTGATCTCAAAGTATTTAGCTCGGAAGACTGCAGCCTTGAGTGTGCATGGTTTTAGCTACACTCTCACTTTGACACAGTCACCAAGACATCTTTCAAGCTGAAATTGTAGTTGTTGAGGAACTTTCGAGATAAGTAGTCTCGAATAAAACTTTAGGTCTGAGGAAATTAAACTGTAGCCACCTGCAGCAAGAATACAGGAGTATGAGATTTTGTATTCACTACATTGGCATTAGCCATGTCTTGACATCTAGCATTAACCTGCATGCATAACCAGTTATCAGAAAGTATCACCTGTGATTGTATATAATAATTTAATTGATTGGCCATTCAAACCAGAGTGCCTCTGTAAGGGAACCGCTGAATGTGACGCGAGTAAATCCAACATGTTAATCTAGTCAAAAAACACAGGCAAATCAAATTGGCTTCAGGGTGGGATAGTTACACGTTTGTGGACGAACAAGTCGGGGTTAAGATGTCCGTTTTTAAAGAACAAAAACACTCCCAAGAGAGAAACACATGCTGCGACCTAGCTAATGCTGTATTTACATTATCTCAACATCAGATGCATGTTGTGCCAGTTGTTAAGGAAGCATTGTTTGTTCCTATCCCCTGTTTAAAGAACTATGAACCAGCAGCAGATTAAACCAGAAGTCCAACAAAAAAAAATCAATTGTCTACCCAGGGGAAAATCCACCGTACACAATGGCTTACATCATGGTTGCAATATTGGTTTTGCCTTCTGAATTCATCCTTTTGTTTGCCACTGGTGCTCAAACAGTTGGAAAGCTTCAACAAGTATAATCCATTCTCTACAACTTCACTTAAAAGTGCATTTCCTCACAGACATTGACACTGCACAATATGTTTTTAAAAGGTTGCTGTATTAGCTGAAATAAAGCATGCTTGGAAATGTCTTTTGCTCATAGGTAGCAGCAGGCTGTTGGTTGTGCCTGGCTTCCTTTAGAAAGCCGGAGTGCTGCAGCCTCGTACTCACTGCCAGCGGTGTAACACATGGTGCATGAGAGTGTTTCTGTTTACAGTGAAGCTTCAGCTTGTAAATGTTTGCAGAGAACTTAATTTGAAGAGCTACTGTTTTTCTGATGAGGCATGGAGATACTGAATGGTACATGCATCTATACAAGATGTGGAACAGCACTGCTGAGCAAGCCCTTTTAACTCTAGAAATAACCTGCATCCAGGTGCTGCTGCTTTCCCTCGAGGACCTGATACGTACACTTTGCTTATTGCTGCATCTGACTTGCTGCTTGAAGAAGTTCATTTGCTTATTGTTCTTATTGTATTCATGCATTCGTTGATTTATTCAAAGAATTGGCTGCTTTAATTGTTACTGTCAGGCAAGCCACCCAGACAGAACAAGAGGAAATGATCTTTTCCTTATTTATTCATCTTATTTAGCATTACTAGTTAGACATCTAGTAGTCCAAATCATCTGTGCATACATACGTTTTCATGTGGATGTCCAATCGGTGTTGATGGTAAATGTATTGTAGTCGATTGAAGCAGTAAATTCCTTGGTGTGTGCTATATTGACAGAGAAAGCTGAGTTCTCCTGCTCACAGAGCCGAGACAGCAGTGCCTGCATGTACCAGGATGCATTGCACGCGAGCTACTCTGACACCCAGCCAAAACACAGTGTAGCTGAAAACGTAGCGTAGCCAAGGGTTTTTATGAGTTGCGCCTATACTTAACGCAGGTAGTAAAATCAAAGAGCGTGTCCCCCAGCTACCCACGCTGAAATAGTCTGTAGTTCTTCCTTACCTCCAACTACGTCACGGCCCCCTTAAATGGCGGCACTGGATGCAGGGGGAACACGTCAGCTGTCTCGTTTCTCGTTCAGTATAGCGCGCACTGAAGAATGTATTCATCACATTATTAATACTGATTGCACATTAACATAAAAGGTGGCAAATTTGTCTTTTAAAGTAGTGCTGGTTTAATCACCTGAAATGATCTCGTTCCTGACAGTGGGGGGTTTGTTTTGTCTTGCTACTGCGTGAAATCTGCTTGGAGTAGTAACCCAGATGAGCATCCTTGTCAGAAAAGTTGATTATTTAAATAAATATATATTTAACTTTTTTTAGTTTTTTTTTTTACTTGTGTAGTATGTTGTTGACTCATTAAGTGTTATGGCTTTGCTCTAAATGCTTCCATTTCTTTGCTTTGCAGGTAGATAAACTAGAAACCTCCGAGACCGTAAGGAAAGAAGAGGAGCAAGCAACAGAGACGCAACCCATCGTCTATGGTAACGGTCCTCTAATGACATCAGTGCCCATTCCACTGTGATCGGAAGCAAAGGCAGCAGTCTTCCTTTCATATCCATATCAGAATTTATTTAAGCCCCTGAAAATGTCTTCAAATGATTGCAGCTCTATAACATTAAATATTCATGACCAAACTGGCAACAATCAAAGTAATAAAAATCAGATTTGATTGACAGTGACCAAACCGAACCCAAGATTCTGATTCAAATATTGCTCAGTCTTGATTGTTGCATTGAAGTATGTGACATAATATGCTTACTTGAAAATAGTGAGAAGAAAAGAGAGAAAAGAAATGCAGGCATTATTCATGTAAATAACCTAAAGTAGGATCCTGTCTCTCATTGTAAGCAGTTGATTGAGAAAACAACTTTATGAATGTAATACAGGTAATGTCAGGGAGTTTCAGAAATGAGGTGAAGGTACTGTATTATACTGTGATGTGTCCATCACAGTGGTTGGCAACAGGTGCTTTTAGTCCCGACAGCTAAAAAGGAAACTACCTGATTCGTCACGTAAAATCTTTTTAAAGCTAAAAACAAGATCAACAAACCAATGGGGACGCGCTGTGACCAAATCATTCAAGTTTTTAAATCTCTGGTTGAAATGAATCCGACCAGTTACATGTTTGAAACCTTTTGTGTGTGTGTGTCTCTTGCAGGCACACCCCAGCTGATGCTGACAGCAGGCCCCAGCGTACCTGTGGCCCCTCAGCAAGCTTACGGCTACGGCTACCAGGCGCCTGCAGGATACAGTCAGCCAGCGGTTCAGCCAGGCTTTGGCTACGGCATGTAAAGACCCGCCCTCTTCTCTCCACATGCAGGCTGGAGCAAGCATCCATCCATCTCCCACAGTCCTTCACCAGACCATTAGTGTCTCTCTCTGCCCTCTACGGGGAGCGGGGGATAATACAGACCACCCTTATTATTTTTTTTTTTTTTTTTTTTACTTTTTCCCCTTTTTAAACTGTCATGAAGGACTCTGTTTTATTTCTGTTGTCAAAGGAAACGATTGAATCACAAAGATTAATTTTCTCACATTCCATATTGACTAGATTTAATTTTTCTTTTGTCTATTTTATTTGAATGGGAAATAGTTTATGTACAATGGGGGGGGGGGGGCTTGTGGGAAGAGCTAGTCTCTCTTCTCAGTTTAAAAAAAAGAAAAGGAAAAAAAAAGGTCTGTTGTGAAGCATCTGATTTGCACTCTGTAGTGAGAAGAAATTAATGTAGAACGTCTTCATTTTGATGTGTGTGAGCAGCTGCTTCTGTCCGACTGTAAAATGCATTTAATTATTGTATATTCAGACACAAAAACAAAACGCTACCCTGTTCTTCTATATTTGAACATGAGACTGCCGCTTCCATAACCACAATCCTGAAACACTACGTTGTACCAGTCATGTCCCCACACACACACACTTCAGGGCTGTTTCTTGAAGAAAACCCAGGAGAGTATTTTACATATGATTTACAGGAAGGTTAGATTCTTTCCAGCAAAGCCTATGCAGGACTCTCAACACATTTTCATTCAGACGACATTTCCATGTGCTTTAAATACTGCTCTAATGTGGGACCATTCCACCTCAGGAGGGACTGCAGACCTGTTTATGTTTGACTAACAAGCCCCATGCCCCCTCTTTATGCTGCGGTTTGTTTCTGCTGGATATCATTTTAGCTCACTGGTATTGAGTGTGCAGGAGAGGGATTTTCCAAACTTTGTTCTCCTCGTGTCCTGTTAAGGGTTGCCTTTTAACTTTTCAGTTGACCCACTCTTCCAGTTCAGAAACAATGTCACAGGACTTGTGGTATTTGAAGTTTTTATCAAAGGCTTGCGTGTATACAGTAAACCAATCATTAACTCGTTTGAACTTATATTCTTATCTAAATTACCTTAGATTTAAATTGTGCACTTAAGATACTTGATTGTGCATTATCATGATCATAACGAATGAAACAGCGGTTTTGTTTTCCACTTAAAAATAAAGGCTTCTTGTTTGTCAAGAACGGTCTGATTGTGTCTTGCATATACTGTCGTGTAGGAGAACACACTGCTGCACGTTTAGCCCCAAAAAGAAAGTGATATCAGGGTTCTGATAGAAATGATCAATCAAGTACTGAGAAGAGCAACGATAGGCTATGAAGTGTGTGAAATAGTAATGATTATTGCACAAAACAATGTGATTACACACAGTCGTAGAATTATGACTTCTCCATTTCAAAATTCAGAGCATCAGCGTTTACGTTGGCTGACGTTGCATATTTGCCGGGTGAAGGTGAACTCTGACCTGGGAGTCTGCCGGCCGGGGGATGTCACAGCAACAGGAAACTCGTTTGGGAATTTGTTTAGGCTTTAGTTGACGTGTCAGACAGAAATCTCAGAGATTGGAGCTAATGTAACATAACCTTAACACCACCTTGTTATTAACAATTAAGTAGTGTACTTTCTGCACTGAAGCTTAGCTCTCAGTGGACTTCAGAGAGCTCTTGATTCAGCCTTGTGCTGATTTTTCTAATGCCGTATTCTGGTGTTGGATTGTTCACTGTTCCTCACTTAATGCACAAGGATGTATCACTAGCACCCCCTAGTGGTACAATAGAGGGTGCTAGAAGTAAAGCAGATATAATGGGAGTTACTGCCAGTCATACAACAGTAATATACTATATCTTGCTTTAAAACCGCTTGAAGATTGTGAATAATTATGTTTAGATAAAAGTAGATGCACAAAAGACAAATTGGATATGATAATTTTATGAAGGCATTCATTGCTACTTTTAGTATTTTAGTATAATTATTTCTGGAACTGTAATGCAGTATTGAAGACCAGGAAAAATATTTAAAGCTGTACTTGATATTCAGAACATTAATATAGCAGCAAACAAATATTTGCTATGTAAAGATATAGTGGAGTTATAATGGGGTCCTGAGCAGAGAATAAAGTCACACTCCCTCTGTGTGTGTGTGTGTTGCCTTGTGTGTATCAGACACAGCGGGCCATGACAAAGTGTCAGTATTTGAAAAGTTGATAAACTAAGCCGTGTGAAAGCAATCCATGACCACTTTTTTTTTTTTTTTGGGAGTACAGACCCTTTAAAAGACTTAATTTCATTACAAATATTGATATGACAACGATGTAACCAGCTCTACTGTCAGATTAAATCAATAGCGTCCCGCTGTTCTTGATCTTATTGTTCGTGGCAGTGACATCTATGGTACTCTAAAGTAATAAATACTTTACAATGAAAATGATTGACCTGATTTCAGATGTCATTTTGTAAGATTAGGATTCATCTTTATTTGTATTAAGAGATCATTTTGGGACAATACTCATTCACAGCAAGAGAAATGCAGGTGTAATCAATATCTAATATAATATCTAAGGCACTGCTATTTTGCATACTAGCTCACTGTAATGGCTTACTAGGATACTCAATGAGCAAAGTGTAGAATTTAGTGGCATCTAGCGTTGAGGCTGCAACAAACTGAATACCCTTCCCTTTCCAAGCGTGTAGAGAACCTACAGCGGCCTATTGTAGAAACATGATGGGCTCTGGAAGAGATCTCTCCCTATGACAATATCAAGGAGGCTACAAAAAGAGGAGAAATCAGTGTCATATTAGTGGGGCACAACACATGTGCAGTAAAATCTGGTCTGCGCTTGCGGCTGGAGCTGCCTGTCATAGGCAGCGCGTTTCACATCATCCGGCGGACTTTTGCCAGCGAACGAGTGGAGCGCTCTGGGCGCTGGCAACATGGAGGGAAGCCAACAACTGTAAATCTGCATATACAACACATACTGCAATGACACAAAGGTTTAGAATCAGGGAAGTTTCCCTTTAATGTTATCAGTTTACACCTGTGCTGTTCCTGCTATGACAAGGGAAAAAAAGTCTTATTTTATTGTCCTGGGTTTCTAATAAGATTAACAATATTTTATCCGTTTCCTCTGAGCATCACGTCTTCAGACAGGCCCGAGTCGGACTGAACTGAATACGGAATATGAACAGTGTTTGGGGCGTTTTTGTCTCTGTCACAGAAGCAGTTATTACTGCTATTCAAGAGTCAACAAATGTGATAGGCATTTATGTCCAAAACTGCACCAAAAAAGTAGTTAACATGTAATTAGGTCAATTGTTGTTTTATAAAAATATAAACTCATGGTAGCCCAACTTAGTTTATACTGCAAATAGTTCTAACAACAAAGACATTGTACGCAAGTCAGACAGATGCAAGCTGGGACTCTAGTAGAGCTTCAAGTCTCCAGTGACTTTATCGATCAGATCAGCTGGGCCTGGACCGATACCCAGCACAGTGCGTGATCCGGGCGCGATTTGTGTCCTTCCTGCATCCTGAATCAGGCTCACGGGAAGACCCACTTCTTTGGCATGGCCCAGCAGATCAATCAGGGTGTCCTCATCAGGGGCCTTCACCACCACCTTGGGCTGGCCGCAGTACTCCCACTGTTTAAGAAGCTCTGCGTTCCTGCGTTGAACCTGTTTGTAAGCTGCTACAGCAGCATGGGAGCACTGGGCAGCCACCTTCCCTTTACCCATCTTCAGGTCATTTCGGACCACTAGTATCATCTTGAACTCGCCCCCTTCTCCCATCACGCTTGCTTCACCAGCGCCGTTCCCCATCGCTGCCATCAGGCTTTTGGAGGTCGGGCCCAAGCGAGCCCGAAGGTGCCAACCGAGGAAGAGCCCACAGCCCAGTCCTGCTACTACACCCAGGCTCAATGGACCATATAGCAAGTCCATGTTGTTAACCTGTAAACATGAAAGAACAGATTAAGGTAAGTCTATGTCACATCTACAGTGTACACCTACAAACTTACAAAGAAATAAAGCAGTTTATCCTTGACATTGGAAACAGCAGTTGACAGAACAATCACACCACAAGATCCATTGAGTAACTCTTCTGGAGCATTTGATCATGTCACACTTTGTTTCTCAGTTGTCATGGAAATGGAAATGTTCAGATTACTTTTACTCTGTGCATTTAAAAGAATTTTGCTCCAAGTTGAATTAAAGTAATTATTTAAGCTTTTAAAACTAACTTTTTTTGACTTGTGTTTACAGATCTGACTTCACCCTTTTTGTTTAACAGCCGTTTAACAGAAAAAAAAGCATTAGCTAAGTTATTTAGCTAGCTAGCTAGGCATCAAACGTTACGTTCGTACAGTAGCTAGCTAACTTAATACGATTCTTATTTTTTTAACAGTGTTAAGCAACTATATGCCTGTAATAACATACTGCTAGAGATTTAGGTCGGTTTTGCAAATAAAGCTACATCTTTTATTTAAGATTTGACCAAACTGTGACGTTATGCTTTCTATAAACTGACGTTAACGACAACTTCGTGAGCTAACAAGCTCATGCTAGGTAACTAATGTGAAACTAGCCTTGCTAACGTTAGCTTCTTGGCTAGAAGCAAGATAGCTTACTCCAAAAACACGGCTTCAGTACAATAACATTACTATCACTTTGCGACCAAATACACACATGTTCGGACAATTCATTCCCCCATAGTGCTAAGTAACACGGTGCAGCACAATTGATACCCTGAGGTTGCATTTCATACCTGCTGGTTTGTTCAACGTGTTAGCAGTATGAATGAAACTTCCTCATCTTTATGGGTCTCTTGGTGATGACGCCATAGGACCTCGACTTTAAAAAAATACAATTGGTTTAACCCATGGTTTAACCCTTAACCCAGAGTGATAGCTCTGGTTTAACCTAAATTGCTCTATGTTAAATTATATGTTGTGTCACATTGTCATCATATTGTAAAGATTAAAAATCTGTGAAAACATGCAAATATTTGGTAACATACAGAATATGTATATTATTATGACATATACTTTTTTCAGAGAACATTTCTAACCACACAGCTGGTATTTTTCTATTGGTGCCTGGAGAAAGTAGTCTCCTCTAAAGCCACCTACCTGTGCTTCAAAACACATCATGTCATTGGTTTATTTTAAAATGACTGATAGTAAGACAAATTACTTTATACTAGCTCCTAACAGATATCAAACTACTCAATACCATCTAACGTAATTCATTTTTTAATCTACTCACATTTGGAATGTGCTGGGCGTGCTTGTGCCTATCCCCACATGCTGCAAACAAGGTCACTCAGCTCTTGGTCAAAGGAGCCCATCAAAAATGTGAATCAGGACATAATGGTTTCTGCTGTCTTGAATCAAGACAGCAGGGCCAACACAACAAGCCAAACACACACACACACACACACACACACACACACACACACACACACACACACACACACACACACACACACACACACACACACGGTACATAAATGTGTGAAGAAGTGAAAGTTCCCAGTATAAACATTACTGTAAACTCCAAAGGGAGTGTGATCATCTCTCCTCCCAGATAGATGAAAAGAGTGCTTTTATTTTCTTCAGAAGGCAAAATTCCTCTTACAAGTTGTTGTTAATGTTTACTCAGAAGCAATATAATGCATCCTGACTGGAAACATTACAATCTGGAAAGGTTTGTGCTCGGCCCAGGAAAGGAGGGCTCCGCACTGGGTGATTAAAACGGCCCATCAGAGCATCAATGGTACCAATCTACCGAGCATCAGTGATATCAGTGAGGTCAGGAGACTGTGCAGAGCCAAAAGGATACTTGAAGACAATAACCACCCCAGCAACAGCCTGATCCCAATGCTGTCGTCTGGCAAGCAATACAGAAGTATATGCTGCCGTACCACCAGACTACAGAGGAGCTTCTTTCCTCTGACTGTAAGACTCATCAACTCATCCTCAGTACTCCACCATACAAATAGTTGGGTTTTTTTTTTCTTGTTTAGCTCAAAGGGACTACAACTCACATTTCGTTGTGCAACCCTGTGTTGTAAAATGACAATAAATGAACCTTGTAAATTGGGCAGTGTGTTGTCATCAGTGTGTTGTCATCTTTCTGCATCCTACAGAGATAACAGAAAGCTTCAGTGCAGATGTCAGAAGTTGGCCTACATTTCATATAACCACAGTAAAACCAGAGTAAACCCACAAACACCCTTCTATATTTGGACCTCATTTGGTTCATACACGACCTGCTGGCCCGGTGATTCTCCTGCTGAATCTTGTCGAGCTACACGAGTGTGCAGATTTTGTGGTGTTTGGTGGACATGGTGTTGATTAGGACTGCACGATATGAGGAAAACATGCGGTATGCGATAATGTTGTTGAATAGTCGCGATAACAATATTACTTGAGATACATAAACAGATAGAGAGATAGAAACAGATTTGTGTCTATTACGCTATGCTGCAGCCTTTCGCGATGTGTATAGTGTGCCGTTCGATATTGCGATGACGATTAAAAAAAAAAAACTATATATTGTGCAGCCCTAGTGTTGATATGGTGTTTTCAGACCCCACATTGCAGTATTTCTTAGTAATAATTGTTATTATTATAAATATTGTTTAGTATATTGTATATACTTGTAATATTGTAAATGCTATATAGTGTGTTAATATTTTTATTCTAATATGAATAGAACAAAAATAGTTCATCAGAAGCAGGCATACTACTGTTCAAGGGCCCCCTGACACACTCCCCACCATAGACTGTATAATATACAGTCTATGCTCCCCACCCAGACTTATCTTGCCAGTTCAACACTAACCTTTAGGCCAACACTGCTCTCTATTGAGCAAAGCATGGAACTACAGACACCTGGAAAAAAACAACCAGAAGGAAAGCAGAAATATAACATCATGCCATTTTTCACAATCTCCTGCTCCTTATAATTTCAAAGAAGAATGTTTTATTGTTTAGCATTTAGCAACATCACCTATACATCCTAGTTATACCCGAGTCAGGCAGGTAGGCTCCATGTAATTTAGCGTAGTATACATTGTTAAACTTCACATGACGATAGTGTGCTGCATGTGGCCTGACATGCTGCTGGAATCTGGGACAACTGCGTAATGTCAGTTGGCTGAGAAGTAGTCTTGCTTTGCCAGACCCTCCTCCACATGCTGCGGAGGAGGGTCAGGCTAGTCCAGAGTAAAGACCTGTTCTTGTTCGCATGAATGTAAAGTGTTGTGGATGACCCTGGAGTAAATTGGAATAGAGACTGAATAGATGCATGTGTGAATGTTTGCCTATATTTTCAAAAACAAAATCATGTAACTATTTCTTCAGAATATATTGCTTTAAAGGTATCATGAGACATGATTATAATATCACAAAAACATGGATAAGTGGTCCATATATTGTTTTTACAAAACCCTAATATCATAAGTGGGGGTATATTAGTTTCAGGATAGTATTCTTTGACCTCTTTTCTTTCAGCAAAGTAGGTTACAATGATATTCTGTTATTGGGACAGGGCCATGATGCTATTGTTCTAATGACAAAAGATATAGCACTATCTTTTTTCTGAGTGTACTGGATGTTTTCACCAGGTAGTTTATTTATTTTTGAAAAACCTCACTTATGACAATGATAAAATTGCTTTACTTTAATTTGTAAGTAATGTGATGCTTCACTGCTTCGCTGTAGCTTCTGCCTTTAAAGCTGTAGCATTTCAGCATTGAAATGTCTTAAGACGACTATACCTATGTTTTGTATTTCTTTGGGTTGTACTGTACATTATCCTAAATGTTTCCAACAGTAAGAATTATGGCCAAGGAGCCACCACGGTTACATTTTTCTAAATAAATGAAAAGAAATGCATAGATGTTTTCTGCATTTACACCCCTAATGCAAGTTGAGTCTATAACTAAAAGATAAAAGACGTCAATCCACCTGGTTAATCCAATTATGGATCATTACAAACACACCATGCTTTAAAAGTAGCAAATAGTCACACAATGAGATTTTTTTTTATATAGAAATCAAACATTCTGCACTCAGCCCGAGCCAGTCTGACTCGACTAACATCGGGTATGACACATTATGCAGTAAACCGTTTAAATCTGAGCATGCGCGACTCAAATTGGCACTCGACTCACATCGGGCAGTGACAGGTGCCTACAGACTCCCATCGCTACCACCATTGCAGCTGAGGAATGACTGTAGCACTGTAGCGGAAATGTTTACTATAGTATAGTTGTGACATCACAACCGTACGGACGTCCTGGTGGCTCATTTAAAGACACCGTTTCTGAGTTTCTGTGTGCATTTCTCTGGGGATTGAGCATTTTGGTACTTTCACAGTATTTATATAACACTTCAACCTGCTTTACAATAAAAAAAAAAAAGACATGGAAATCTCACTTTTGTAGACATGGAACCATTAACTGCTAAGACTTTTGGGTAGCCTCCAATGGCTGTGCTCGACAGTAATGTCATCCATGTTTTGCCCTTTAATGTAGAGTTCATAGTCATTGTTGTACATGAAACTTAAAGGCATTATCCGGCACTCTTCCTAAGTCACTCAAATTGTTTTTATACCCAATAAGACACCACTTCCACCAGTGGAGACAGAGCGACGTTCCAGAGAACAATCACCAGAAAGAGTTCCCAAATACTTTCCTCACTTTGATAAACAAGATGACGCTGATACTAAAACATGGCCACATATATACAGTTGAGGTTTTCTGTCTCTAGTTATGACCTGAAAAATGTGATGTGATGTCCTGAGGGTTTTTTTTTTTTTTCAATTTGGGAATTAGCTGAGCTCTCTTTGCCCAAATGCCATTCATTCACTCCCTGTGTGAAACCTTCTGAGGACTGAGAAGTGTTAGAAGTGCGCTCCAGGAAAGTGTTCCACTTTATTTATAGGCCTTTAATTAGACTGGCTCTCTGGAGGTTCTACCAGGCAAATGATGAAATCTCCCCTTCTTTCTGTGTCTCTCTTCTGTCAGCCTGCTCTCCCCTCCCCCGGCAACACTGTATCAGTACTCCATCCCTTACTGGCCCCCTCCATCACCACACCCTGCACTCAAGTTATGATGCAGTTCATGGGTAGCGTACATTTGCCCTATATTGCCACTGTGGCTCCACCACAGGTTTCATTTGAGCCCAGAGATTCTTGGGAATTAAACAGCTGTGAACGGTGAGTTTACCCTCTCTGCATAATTCATTGCTAAAATACTGTTACATTACAGCCCTGATTTGTTTTACACTTTGTGAATGTATTATGTCTCTCCAGTGCACTGTTGTGTTGTTGTCTCTGTTTGAAATGTGAAAAGTGATTGCAGCTTATTAAATGTCTCATCCTGAAGTGTATATGCACTGTGTTGAGTTTCTTATTGTCCCTCGCACAAGAGTTACTCAACAGGTCTGGGTTGTTTTGGCAGAAGCGATTGCGCAATCAAGTGCTGTAGGGAGCAGTGCTGTGCTACTGTGTTTCCCATAAGCAGTATTGTTGTTATGGAACTGCTTACTAGGTATTTATTGTGAAAATGCCTTGATTGTTAATTAATAATCAAAGTAATTGTTGTGAAGAAATAAAGCACATACTTGTACAATGGCAGCTGAGGTGCATGCTTCCAACAAAGTGACTAGTTTTGCACCAATTTCTATAATTAGTGTTGCTTACAGGATATTACACACAATGTGTTAAGCCATTTTGTTGGACAGTGCATTGTTCACCTCAGTGCAAGAGGAGAAGGGATAGGTGTGATATTTGGTAACAAGGTCAAGATCCCATTGGCAAAGTGCTTCTGGTGTGAGTGCGTGTGCTCAAGGTTTAAGGTCTGTGATGAAAAGATTTTGTTTGTGGTTCCCTCCAAAATGCCTTGCAGTCTAATTGTCTCAGAAGATTTTTATTTTTCTCTGTGTGACATTTCAGTTGCACAAATCAAAATGTAAAGTACCAGCAACCTCATTGTTCAGTGGTCGTGTGTGTGTGTGTGTGTGTGTGTGTGTGTGTGTGTGTGTGCGTGTGTGCGTATACTTTACTGTAATGAATTAAACTGTGACCCTCACCTTTCACCCCTTATTATATAATGGCTTTATGTTGTTGTATGAACCACAGCCCATCTTAATATACATCATTGTGTGTGTGTGTGTGTGTGTGTGTGTGTGTGTGAGTGTGTGTGTGTGTGTGTGTGTGTGTGTGTGTGTGTGTGTGTGTGTGTGTGTGTGTGTGTGCGCGTGCATGCGTGCGTGCGTGCGTCCGTGCGTGCGTGCATGTGTGTGTGCATGATTGTTAGTGATGGGTCGTTCGCGAATGAGTCGGCTCTAAGAGCCGGCTCTTGTAGGTGAACGACGGGAGCTGGCTCGCATATCCAAAGAGCCGACTCTATTTTTAAAAATATAGCCTATAGAAATTAAATCATTATGTAATAATGAAATAATGAGTGGATTTTATTTTATTATTTAGTCAATTGGGAGGGAGGGGCCGAGCCATCTCACACACACACACACACACACACACACACACACACACACACACACACACACACACACACACACACACACACACACACACACACACACACACTCTCACACACTCACACACTCCATTTTTTTTTACTAAAGTCATAACAGAGAGACTCTGCATAGTAGCCACATCCGTTCCCTCTGAGAGTGTCTTCTCAAAAACAGGACAAATTATTACTGAGAGAAGAAACCGCATCAGCCCCTTGAAAGTGAGGCAGCTTGCATTTCTGAATGCAAATCTCTCATAAAATAAAAATATGATCAGCATTGTGTGTGTGTTCATGCTAGTTATACAAAACATAACTAGTGAGATAGTTCATGCTGGTTATAACATCCCAATAAAGAAGAGAGAAAAAGAGGGACCAGTTAAATCCTTTCAGTTATTTATTTTTCTTTAATATGGGTTATATTATGTTCAGATTCAGATTGTATTTGTTTTGAATGTTGTTTCTATACATTAAAAAGTTGTAATTTAAATACAAAGGTTTAATAGTATTCTTTTTTCATAACAAATCAATGCATTTTTAAAGAAATTGTGAGACATTGTGAGTATGATTTCATTTAATCATTTAATTAGAATTGTTTTTCACACCTATCATAGTCAAAACATGAATTTTTTTAAAGAGCCGCTTGTGAGCCAAAAGAGCCGGCTCTTTTCAGTGAGCTGAGTCAAACGAGCCGGCTCATGAAAAAGAGCCGGAATGCCCATCACTAATGATTGTCCTCCAAGATAACACACAACTCCTGAACACGCTGGACCTACCTAGTCGTCTTGAACCTTTTTTCACATTCAGCATTCACAATGATTGATAATGTCACTGCCACTGCAGAAATAATCTGAAGCTAATGGAGAGAGAAAAAAACATTTACACAAAACCTCAGAACATATCAATCAAATTCCTACTGGCTCTAAAGAGGCATCATGGCCTGCAGTAATATCAGTGCTGTACAGTGTCATGTTACCTGGCAGCTCAGAGAGTGTGAATGCATGGAAACAGGAGAGAGAGAGAGAGATCATCAGTGTGTGTGTGTGTGTGTGTGTGTGTGTGTGTGTGTGTGTGTGTGTGTGTGTGTGTGTGTGTGTGTGTGTGTGTGTGTGTGTGTGTTTGGTGTGTGTGCGCAACACTGACAATTCCACCAGATGGTAAACTGCATACCTCTGTGTCATCTTACTGCTCACTGACAGATTCCTGAGAGACTTGCGGCTCTGTAGTGAGACACTCTGTGCACGTGCTTTTATCCATGTGTATGAATGTGATCTCCTTTGAGTAAATGTTAAGAAGAAACAAAAAATATTGTCATATACTCTTTTACACTTTATTTATACATAGGAAACTGCCATTTGATCATCACGGGAGGTGGACTTATGATTGAGTGTACACACAAAAAAATGAACAAGGCTTGCATGTATTCCCAGTGTCAACATTTATGCTAATTAAAGTACTCGTTAGGACATGCACAGGCCTTAATGGGTTAAAATACGCAGGAGTAGGAAAACACTGTATAGTATACAGAAATGTTTTAGTGTGGAGAGTGTTTGGGGGTGTTGTGTGTTGTGTGTGAGTTTGTATTTGTTTTGGGCTCGCGTCAGTTTCAGACTTGCCGAGCAGTGTACACTACGGAGTGTGTAATGCTGTGCTGAAGGCCCGTCTTTTCTCTCAGACTCCTTCCTGGTGAATGAGATGGCAGAGTGCGGGGCTGAAGGTGAGCTACCTCAGAGGCGACTTGGTGTCAAGGAACTGCAAAATGGAGCGCTGACTGGTAAAAACAACAGACATCTAATACACAGCTGAGTAACAGATCAAACCCAAAATAAGATACTTACGTATATTATGAGGGCATCAGTAGCATAGACTGTATAAAATAGATCAGTACCAAATGCCTTCGAAAAGATGTGAAAGTTTTTTGTTGTATTTGCATGATTTTTATTTAAAAATGTTAATTCCTCATATGTTTATTTGTGTGTGTACTTGCAATACCCGCACTCCTCGGCTAGACTCAGAGCTGTCCGTGGATGAGAGGAAACAGAGGGACAGTGAGGAACGTGAGACTCTGGTAGTATGGAAGAAACCTCAGCTCACACTCCACTACTTCACTCTGGAACTGCTCATCACCCTTAAAGAGTGGCTATGGAGGTGAGACCAACAGTGGGATGCAACCTCCCCCCAAAGCACTTCCCTTTCTCTGCATTGAATTGCACCTGAGGTGTTTCATATATTTTCCATATCATGAATGAATGCCTTTGGTCAATAAAAACTTACACCAAAAATTTAGAGGGTCAAAACTATATTGATGTTTGTACAAAAAAAAAACAATGTAGTGAGAAACTTAAAAAAGATAATGAGGTGATGATTGGACTTTTTAGTGCAACAGTGCAAGTTTGACTAAAACACATCCACAACAGGATATGATGTACAAGCTGTGCATGTGACAAAAAAGCTGATTAAAGGCGAAGATGAGATTTAATATAAAGCCGTAATATGCTGTCTGTTTGGATGTACTGCCCTATAAACCTAAATGACTCACAAAACAGCATGAAAACAATGATTTTAGTATGTCAACAACAATGTCAATCTCAGGCAAAAAGATGGTTGTGAAAAAAATCATACACTCTCCCTCACACACACACACACACACACACACACACACACACACACACACACACACACACACACACACACACACACACACACACACACACACACACACACGTTTAACCAGATAGGAGGTGACCTTGATTGTCTCAGTGCTATCAACCCAGAAGACTATCAACCCCGAAGGCCTTCTCCTTCATATAGTTTAGTCTTCAGTCATATGCATAATGGAGCCTATTATGCAGCACAAAGGATTTGCCTATATTTTCCCCCCTCATAATTTCTCATCCTTACTGCTAATAGAGCTGACAAGGTCTTTTCACCTCACTAATTGACGTCACCTTACCCACAAAAGCAACATCATCAGACTACATCAGGGTTTGCTTTGATGACAAATTCCCCGTGCTGCACAACATGTCTCCTTTAACACACCTAATAATCTTTGTTGACACAGAGGGCCTAGAAGGAGGTCAGAGTGTACTCTCAGGGAGGCCTTTGTGGTTAAGAGTGTGAGGACAATGTGTTTATTTTCTAAACTACAAGAGGATGTGGTGAGCCGCAAGCACCACGAGCAATGTTCTGACTAAGGGAAGCTGCTGTTCACCAACACTCAAAACACATGGTGTTGTAGCTGCTGCAGGGGCACACATTACGAGCACACAGAGAAGTTTATCCTGAATGTTGATAGAAGTGGTTTGTAATTTATAACATATGCACGGACAGGGCTCTGCACTTGTTTTGCTTGAGATGTAAATGGAGACAATTGGTTATAAAACAAAGGGAGGATTTGGATAGGGGTATGTTAGAGACTCTTACTTTGTACAATTACTGCTAATTCTGCATTGAAAAATCAGGCCTATGCTCAGATTCAGTTGGTGTTGCCCATTAGAGACCAATTTAAAGACATAAACCCAAGGACCATGTATCCCAATATAATACAGTAAATATATCCTACTGAAAGTATTTCTTTATCAACAGTGAACAGAGTTTTTTTGTGTGGACACTATGTTGCTGGTGTTGGTTCATCCAGTTAACCTAAATATTTTAAGATTGAAATGCTATGTTTTTACTCCACACATTGTATTAGGTTCCGTCTTGACCAAACTAGCTTCTCAGCTAAGTCACACATTTCAACATCAGGAAGTGGAACAAGGACTGCTTTCTAGCGTAATATATGGAGTAAAGTAACTGAACTACTCTGCATTCTGCAGCAGCACATACAGTAGGGTTAACTGATTGCTTCCACCACAGACATCGTATGTCCCCTTTACTTAACTCTACCATGAGAGAGGGAGAGAAGAGGGAAGGGGGCCTCGCGGTTCACTCGGTTCCACCTATGGGTTCCACTCATTGACTAGTCTATGGTTCCCATAGACAGTATATAAAATGGTTCCACACCATTAACGCATGTCTATCTCACTTGACATACGCAGTTCCGACGCCCATCACACCATTAAGTTAATGTATGACAGAGAACAATTCTGCTGGCCTGCCATAGCAGCTATATAGTCTCGCATAGCCAGATCGTGGATGTATTATAGAGACAGATCTATCTCCACGGCTTTAGAGAAAGGTCTGGAAGCGCCCATTATTATTCTGAGGTAGAAGAAAAAACGCTCGGGTTAGTTTGTATTTCTTATGTCTTGGGCGCACGATAAATAGATAGCGGAGATAGCAGAAGGGGAGGAGAATTCCGGCCAAAATAACTTTTTTCCCTTCCGCCGTGAGTCAGGTTGCATAGCAGCAAACATCAGTTTCACAATGCTAACTCTTTATTAAGAAGTTCTTAAGTGTCTTAAAGGGCGAGTTCATTATTTGTTATTTTTTGGGGTGTCTAATGTGGCGTTATTTCAAAACTTAGCTAGCTAGCTAGCTAGCACAGCTAACGTTGACTCAGCTAGCTAGTCTTCACAGTTTTCAAACCTTATTGATTAGCTAGCTAGCTTACCGTAAACCGTCACTGATTTTTGCTAAGGCTGAGTGGGCGTTTACAGTTGAAAACCTAAAAAAATATATAATATTAATTTCACCCACTCTCAACAAACAGTGGTCAAGTCATTGACATAGAAGAAGGGTCAAGTGGCTTTTTTTATTTTATTTTATTTTTTATACACATGACCCCTGTAGTGTTTAAACGGCTAAGCTAACGTGCCTTTCTCAATACATTGGATGTCTGGTTAGCATGAAAGGAATGTAGCTACAACAGTAGGGTTCCACATTAACTATGGCATGAAGCCACCAAATATCCCTTACGTTAGCTAGCTAGCTAGGTGGCCACCACGTTTGTCTCAATGAGATTAACATGAATTTAACTGTCTAAATAAAGGTTAAATCAAATTGTTTTAAAGTCAACGTATCTAACACTTCAGGCCCACTGTACTTGACTAATTCCTATAAACTTGTGCCCGCCCTGTTTTTATTTCATGCCCTCTTGTTTTTATTTTTTGTATTTTATCTCAACTTTTCAGCATGACATACAGTATCAAAAGAAAATATCAAAAGTACAAACATTGAAATATAAACGTTATAGAAAGAAGAAAAGCCACAAGCAAAGTAAGATTAAGAAAAAAACAGATAAGAGAGGAAAAAAAGAAACGCAAGTACACTAGCTAATACATCCATGGAGTACACAGCAGCTAGCATGATTGAAAAACATTAAATGTGTTACAGACAACCATTGTTTTCAATAATTTTCGATATATAGCTTGCCTATACGTCCATTTCTTTTACAGTGAATGTTTTTTTTTGAATTGTTGGCATTTGTGGATGTAAAACTTGCCAATGAGTACAAGTAAATTAATAAAAGAGAAAGCATGTTCATCTTTGTTACTGTAATCAAAGCAGCCAAAAATAATATTTCTATAATAAAGAGTAAACTTTGCAAAAATGTTGGCAACTATAAAATTATAGATTTCTTTCCACTGTGTGTAAATTCACAATACCAACATACATGTGAGCATGTTTCAGGATGTAGTTGACAAAAAGAACATCAATGTTACTCTTTAGTTTTTGTAAAAAATGTTTGTCATGCATTAATCCAGAATTATATTAATTTCTAAATTACTGTAGGCTACTAAGTACCACTAAAACTACAAGATTTTCTGTTGCCAGCAGGTGGAGCTTTGTCCCACTTGCCCCTTCTAAGTCTATTGCTGGCACAACTATTATTCTATTGAGAACATGCCACTCCTGTTGGTGAAGCCCATAATTGTAGTGGCTTGCTTAGTTTCAAGCAGATGTCTCTCTTCCACAAAGTTGAAAGGAAAATGATGTTCTCTCTCCATCAAATAATTCCTTTAATTTCACTCATACTGCCTCACTCATGATTCCTTATCTTTTTTCATCTGCCCTCACACTTTATTCCCCCCTCCCCGCCCCTTCACATCCATCACTTTCCACCTTCATTCTCTTGTCCTTCACCCAGGCTCTGGCAGCAAAGACAGACTGTGTTTGGCCTGTTGATTCTGCTTATCCTCCTCTCCATTGCCTACTGTATTGAAGGAACACACCAGAAGGTGACTGAATACTCTTATTATTATTTTTTATAGTACATTATATTCATACTTCAGGTGCTTTGGAGTGTTTCCACCTGAACTCTGTTCTCCCACCTTGTTAGGCTGACATTATTTATAAAGTCTGGGAAGGTTTTTTTAGAGAGAGTATAATAAATAGTCAGATTTTCTCTAGTTGTTGCTTGCCTTATAATTACGGAATGAAGGTTACAGTTTCCTACATTTTTACCACCATAACAGTAAATGCAATACACATACTTGAGGCTGCTGTAGCTAAGGAAGTAGAGTGGCTGTCTATTCATTGAAAGGGTTGCTGGTTTGATCCCTGGCTTCTCATGTCCACAGGTTGAAGAGTCTTTTCGCAAAACATGAAGCAGCACCAGCACTTTGTCCTAATAAGGTTGAAAAGTGCTATTTATTGCAGTCCCTTTACTATTTGTTCAGGCCCTACATAGTGACATGCGTAATTAAATCTGATTATAGAGTATAGTGTCCCACATAGTTAGCACAGAGCTTGGGATTTGCACAGCAGGAGTGCGATGAGGGGATATTTGCATTAACATCATCTCTGACAAGTGTGTGTTTGTGTGAGTGTGCCAACGTCACGTTACTTTAATTATTAACTTCCCACAAAGCTCAGTTGTTCCTGCAAATCTCTTATGTCCACAGGGTAAACTGCTGGAGCTGTGGCTGTAAACCACAGCAGACTGTGTTATAAGCCGCTTTCCGACCGGAGGGATTTTTGCAGTTCCTACAACATAACATTCCTAGAACCCTTTTTTTCTTGTGTTCCGACTGGACCAATTTGGGGATTTTTAAGTTCCTCTGACCGCAGTTCCTGTAACACTTCCTGCTCCTACTTCAGGGCAGGGTCTTTTCACTGTTCCCTTTTCCGCATAGGAACCTAGGTCAACGAGGGTTGGGTTTCCGGTACAGACAGACCAACAACGGGACAATTTTAACAATTTTCGCCATCTTATTCATCACTAAATTCACTTCTGAGAGCGTTTTAGGCGAGAAATGAACTGTTATATGAATATTTTCTCTTGCGAAAATCGTTGCCGAATTGACAATTTGCTCCAAGTTTTCGGAGTTGAGAAGCTCCATAAAGTGACACGACAGCCAGCTAGCGCCTGCACCGGCCCCTGCTCCGCTGTAAGCTGGAGGTCTCTCAGACTGGTCTCGTAAATAAGAGGCTTTTATTTTGCCGTTGACGGATCGTTTGTTTAAATATCACAACACATGTCCATCATAAGATTAACGGGAACCTGTGGTTAAAGCGTAGGCCTAACTCTCGCCAAAATGCAACCTAGGGTCTTTTTGTGAATGTACGTGAGTCAAACTTTAGTTTAAAAGCATATTTAGGATGGAACCGCCACTTTTAAGATTTACCGTATTCTCGTTTTTCGGTCAAATGGTCTTTTGAATGGGAGTACTAGGGGCACTTTTATAGCCTCATGAGACCATCCTGATCTCGCGAGCTCCAGTTTTCCACTCGCAGATCAGTCTGGCATCTTGGAGCCGTTCACCAAACGACCGACCAATCAGCGTTGGTTTTGAGGCGGGTTTAGGTGTGATGCAACGAGGAGCTCTTAAGATCAGGATGGTCTCACGAGACTAAGCAAGCGGAAGCAACGCATGCAAATCCGACCTGATCTAGACACATTTTCAGACAGCGGCAGCCCTAATTCTGTTAGCCACTCGCTAATGCTTTTTTCTATTAGATCCTTCTTTTGGAATATGGACCGGGAACCTGAAATGGTGCCTTTTATTCATAAATTCTCGTTACACAAACGGCAAATATCCTTTACCAACATGTTGCTTGCTTGCTGAGCTAACGAGCTATGCTTTGCCTGCAGCAGCAGGGGTAGCCTGGCTTCATCGTTGTTCTGTTGGTACGTCATGCACTTCGTTGATCTGATTGGTTGATTTGGTCCGTCTATCACCAACATAGTTGGTGATAGACAGATGGTTTTTTCCAATCAGCTAACCAGTATTTTTGCCCCTTCCCAAACGTTCTCCAACGGAAAGTTCCCAGATGGATATGCCGAGCAAATGCGAAGCAATTCATCTGGCGGAGTCAGGTTATCACTTTTATGCTGGCCTCAAAATAGCTATTTTTAAACACTAAAAAGGCTCGACACAACATGAGAGCCGAGATGGCAGCGACCGGAAACAACAAGAGCTACGGTAAGTTGTTCAAAACCTTTCTTTTTAGTAAACTCTGTGTCCACAAACAATGTTCCCAATGCTTTTGTTAAGGTGTAGAGCCCCTGGAGATACTTTAAGAAGTTTCATGTTGTGTCGCCTTCTTAGTGTTTAAAAATAGCTATTTTGAGGCTAGCATAAAAGTGCCCCTAGCACGCCCCTAGTTACGCTTTAACTGCCTTTTCGGAGTTAAACTCCACAAGCGCCTGCGGGCTTGACAACCTCGCTGGCCAGCCGTCACACACACACACACACACACACACGCACGCACACACACACGCACACACGGCCACAGCGCAGCAGGCAGAGGCGGGGGAGAGAGAGATACCCGTTTCTCTTCAGGAGGCTTGTTAAAATTATGACATAGGCTATATACATTAGATTTAGCATTTAGTTCATACTTTTTTTGGTGTATTTGTTTTCTGATTTTAACGCTATAAAGACTCCCTTACCCCCCTATGGCCACTTCGCCAGTGCGAATGCAAATGGAAAAAACGGTTTTGGGGCAGAGTAGTTAGTAGAACTGCTTAGAAGTGGACTTTTCCTATAACTACGTTCCTGTAACTACTTGGTCGGAAAGCGGCTATAGATCTGAATAGAACCCTCTCCCTTTCTTTTCTTCCACCTTTGTGTTTTTTCTGACATGTGCTGTAGTATTTTGAAACCCACTGCCATAAAGCTTTTTCCCCCCAATGTTATACACAGAGACTCAGAAGTTGTGTAATCAGTTCTCAGTAACCACACGTAACAATCGCCCATGGCTGGCACTGCACTTCCCAGCAGAGAGAGGCCGTATGTGGTGTTTTTGTTTTGCTGTGTTTCCTGGGAAATGGAGTCTTCGGTCAGAGCCTCCCCCACCCCCCAATCCCCTCCCTTCTTCCCGTAATCTACACACTCCATGCTTCCTCCTAAAAACTAAGTGGTAGATGGAGTGATAGTGACAGATGAACAGGAGGAAGAGGAACATAAGAGAGAGAAAGAGAAAGAGCAAGAGATAGAGATATTGGCTTGCCTTACTTTACTAGTTGTGTAAGAGCTGGCTGTGACCAAAAAGAATAATGGTGCTGTTCTTCTGTCAGTGTGCTGAGCACTCCTACCCTACGGCTCTGTCCTCTAAACTCAACAACAACCTTTGTCTCTAAAGGTCTCTCTCTCACTCTCTTCCTCTCCCTCTCTTTCTCTACCACTCACTAGCCCTCTCCCACCCTTTCAAGTGCCCTCTGATTTGCACACTTTCACTCTCATACCTTCTCTGTCTCTGTCTCCCCCCCCTTACTTGTTTTCCTCACACTCTGTGCATGTGTCTCTGCCATGTGGTTGACCGTCCCTCTTTCTGGCCTCTACAGTATGTGCGCTACATGGAGAAGAAGACGCTGTGGTGTGCCTACTGGGTCGGCCTGGGCATCCTCTCCTCGGTGGGTCTTGGCACCGGCCTGCACACCTTCCTTCTTTACCTGGTAAGAAAGTGTTTTCTGTGACTCCACAAGTTGTGCACTCTCACAGTGCAGTAATTCACTTGTCAGTGCATGTTAACGTCAGAGCTGAAACTCGAACACGGTGGATGATGGAGGTGCAGTGACGCAGGTCCTAAAAGGCTGTGTTGAATCTGTTGTTGGGTTGTTGCTAAGGCTTTAATAAGAGCATTATTAAAAGCTTTTCGAGGCTCCTTATGTGTTTGCACGTGCATACGTGAGTTAGTATGGGTTTTTGTGGGTTTGTGAGCGCGTGCATTTCAGAGTGGGGCGGAGAAGAATAGACACTGTGGTAGCCGCACTGTTTTGACAGGCAGTCTAGGAACAATCGCACTCACTGACCCCTCTGACTGAGTGCAGACGGGGATAAAAAACTCTCCCTCCCTCCCTCTGAGTTCTTTCTCTTTCCTTTCTCCCCGCTGTCCTGCTCCGCACTGTGTCGCTTACTCTCACTTTCTCTTACACTCCCTTCCCTTACTCACTCTCTTTTTTATGTCTCTCCTATGCGAACAGTCCCCCCTTTTACTACTTTACATTTCCTTCTCCCTTCCACTTTCTTTCTGTTTTCCCCTCACTCTGTAACTCTGTGTTTTGAGTGTGGGTGTTGGGTCTCTTCTGCTGATCAGATCAAGGTCCCAAAACATCTGCTTGTCTTCACTGCTCTGAGTCCATCTGTCATCAGGGAGACCACTGTCACACTTGTATGCCCTTCCTCAAGTGGAAACTTTAAAGTGCGTGTCCTCCATTCTGCTGTTTTTAAAAGCCAAACTCTGGCGCTCCCAAATGTAATTTGAGAGTTTTTTGCTACTCACCCTTAGTGGCCCAGCTCACTTTTTCATAGTGTTCTAATGTAGGATGTCACCATCTAGTGAGCGTGGCTGCTACTGCAGCTTGTGGTGTCATTGGGTTCATGACAGAACTTGGTGCTCCTTGCTGGAGCTGCTGTTGTGCATTTTCTTTTCTAGAGTTTGACTGATATTGTTTTTTTAAAAGCCGATACTGGTACAGATATTTTTGGATTTAATCTATTGACGCAGGATGCATTCTGTGTTTCCAACCGAATTGACTTCTTCTAGGGTAAAAATGCCTCTGAAACTGCATTTAGACCATTACACTGCTATAAGCATTACAACATTATAGCTTTTTTATTTTACAGACTGGCAGACCTTAACCTCTTGATGGCAATCCAACTTGTCCACATTGAAATAAAAGATGAATAAATTAAAAAAAAATCTTTAATTGGCTGATATTCATTTTTTTTTAAATAAAAGTATAGCCTAATATTGGCCTTTTTATAATGTCTGATCTAGGATCTGATTCCTCTCTTTAACTCTGAGCTTAAACCACAAGTAAGAAGCACAACACACAATTATACATTTTCTTTTCTATAGATGCTTAAAGGGTCCATTGAGATTATTAAGTGATTTAGGAGATTCCTGGGTTCTGACAAATAGTTCTGATTTCTGCCAATAATGTTTTTTTTAAAGAATTTCTGTGGTGAGTACCAGCAGATGTGTCCTGTTTTGAAGAACTAGGACCAGGTCAGTGATTGTAAGTGGGGCAAACAAGTTCAGAACACTTGATAAGATGTCTGCACAAACTTACAAGTCTAACGCTTGCAGCTTGACCTTTCTGAAGCTGTTTTCCTTCCTGTCCATGAGACTTAATAATATGCTAGAAATGAAAACTGAAGTGGGCGTCTGTGTTTACCAGCTCTTGACTTTGATTTGCTCCCGTGTCAACATTTGGTAGAACACCACAGTTACTCTGTAAGTGGTATACAAGTGCACCACTAGAGATATACATCAGCTCAGGGGAGAAGTGCCACAATGAACTTTCATTGCACAGCTTCTCATCCAGTCGACAAGTCAGTGAAACACTTTGATTGCATTTTCACGTCAGCGAACTTCCTGATTGTGAGGAGTCAATTTAACAGTGACTCGACTGGCAGAAAATTAACCGCAACAGTTTTGATAATGGGGTGTGTGTGTGTGTGTGTGGGGGGGGGGGGGGGGGGGGGGAGGGGAGGGGGGGGGGAGAGGACCCACCTGATTATTTTGGGTGTAAAAATAGTCATAGTTGCACTTAATGTTCAGCCCTGGATTACATTATATTACTTTTGTATTCTAATCAAATTTACCATCATCATGCTCCATTATTAAATATGGTGTGTAGAAATTAATTAATTAATTAATTAAAACCATTGTATTATTTATTAATTAAGCCATTGTTGTTATTATTTTTTCCAAAATTATTTCTAAATTGTCAGATGTTTGTAAAAACAGTCAGTAGAGGGTGCCAGTGGTTTTAAGATGAATCAGAAAAATCAGTGCAGACTAGTATTGTTATACTTTACACATTTTATCATTATTAATACCAAGTATCAATATTTGTATTCACATAAAGGCTACAGCTGAAGATTAATTCATGTCTTCTTGAAAAATGAACGTTGAAAAGACTGGGCATTATATAAGATTAATAAAGAGCATAATGAACCATAAAACTACTAACACATACATTTCACTGTACTCCAGTTTTTGTAGTAATCTATTACGTAAGTTATTTCCACCTCTTTGTAAGATGTGAAAAGACGTAAATGCTAGCAAGTCTAATAACCATTAAGGTCCTCGGTAGTGCTTTTTCACATGAGATAACATATGACTTCCCCTACCTTCCCAGTTGTCATCAAGTGTCTGTCCCTTTCCTGACTCTTTTAAAGACTTAACTACTTGATTGAAGCTAATCTTTTCATTTCCCCCAGTTACAGTAAACGTGTGGTCCCATTTTCCTCTGCCGACACCGTGTTGACTTCGTTGAACTGGGTACTGCTACATCCAAGGTTTCTGTTTAACCTCTGTGATTTTTAGAAATAAATGACCACACATCACATATTAACAGCACACATCCTTAGTGGTTGGCGGGAAGCAATAACCATTATATTATAAGAGTACTGCACAGCCACCAACAGAGGGCGGTGCAGAGCCAGTAACATGCAAACCATCCCAGTCAATGAAACCAGAGCAGAAGTGGCAGCTCTCCTGTTCCCTGACATGGGCAATTGCTGACCTGTCTCACCTCTCTGTGTTTGTGTCCCGACTGCGGGAGATCATTGTACACGGGCAGGACTGGTTATTGGAGAAAGATAAAACCCTGCAACTCAGGCGTAGAGAAGAAAAAAGCACATTACTTGGCACACCATCAAGTGTATTTTATCCAGCTGCTCTGAGGGAGGAGGCCGTGGGTGGGTGCTTATAATACAGACCATGAAAACAATAAAATAATGCAGGAGCACTGGAGAGATCTCATTTCGTCAGGGGCTGCGGAGGATAATATCAGTACACGCACATGTACACTGATGCATACTGAGAGTCCTGCACCTGCACATGTCATAATGATTGTAAAGATTACTATTATGAGTGGGATCGGCTTTTATACCCACTTAGGTTTTTAAGTATTTGTTTTCTAGTGACAACTAGTGTCACTGCCCTCTGTAAATCCTCTTTTAACTGAGAAGGGGTTAGCGATGAGTGTGACTCTTGAAAGCTTGGGAATGCTATGCTAAATATTTTAGAAGAGAGCTCATCTGAGTCATCCACCATTAAATTACTTTCAGTAATGGCTGTTGCCATTAAGTCATTATGGGCAGCATGAAAATTGTTGTGCTCAACGTTAAATCAACAGCAACAAAGAATTAAAGTCATTATAATTGAAGCTGCACACGTTACTGTTTACATAATAGCAACTAGGGTAGTGTTTTTTTCTATCTGTCCTAGCTTTGAGCTGTTTTTTGAGTGAGAGGTGCACATGTGTCTTTCTGGGAGCAGCCTTTGGGTGAAAAAACAACAGCAAATCTTATGGCATCGCAACAAATCTAACCATGTTTGTCATATTTATGTTTATGACTCATGATTTACAGTGCCTTGTCTTTCAAAAAATAAACCAGTCACTCATCTAAATAATAGCACATTCTGTAGGTTTCTATGTTCAGTTTCTTTTAGGATTGCTAAATTATAGGTTGCAGAGGAGGTTTGTGTAGAATATACAGATTTTTCCTAGCAAACCCCCTAAAATTAAGTTTTGGCTGTTGGCAATTACCAGAAGCACAGCTTTAATTAGCCCCTATCGCTGTAAGCGCTGAGCACGTCTGAGAGTGTAGCTTCCACAATTACAGTCTGACAAGAACATGTGGGTGAGGAAAACTCACCCACAGCATGGCATGGTATCGGACAAAGGACTTCACATAGACAGAAACCTGGTTGCTTTGTTTGTGTTGTGACTCACACGGTCCTGCTGGTCTGTATGACCTGGACTAAAATTTCCACTACTCATAAGTGGTCACCTGACAAGTGTTGATTAGAGAGTTGTTTAGGAACTGAGAGCTGATAAAGCTCCGGGTTGGCTCTTCAGGAAGTGTTGAATTTACTCTGATCGGTGTGAACTTGCTATATATATATATATATATATATATATATATATATATATATATATATATATATATATATATATATATATATATATAAACATTGCCGATATATTGATTTAGAATTTCCTTGAAGTACATGTTTTCTGTGTCAAATATGACTCGACATAGCAAAATCACTCCTCTGTTCACCAAAGTGAGAATTGATACCTTGCATGCATGTTACCGGTAACACGAGTGACACATCAGGATCAAGTTCAGCCGTTCTTTGAAAAGCTGAAAAGCTACTCTTGACTCACCACCGGCTGGCAGTAACGGATCTCTCTCTTTAACTTCAACACCTCTTAAATTCAATTTGAAGCCATTCATTTTTAACTACATCTAGATAGTGTGTCAGAACTTTATCACTTGGATTTGATCCTTCCATCACTGAACAGGCAGTATTACTTACTTATTAACGAACCATAAGATACGTTGGTTGGGAATTTTACACTAGTAAGTTATGGATCTGCAGCTGCCCGTGAGGGAATCTAACTTTGGGTTTAAATATAAAATACCTAAAAAAGGGCTTTCACTTTCACTGGCAAAAAAAAGAGGGAAAAAACAGCACAATTGCATCTATCATTTTTAAGTAAGTAATCTTATAATAATGTTTTTTTATTTATATATATATATATATATATATATATATATATATATATATATAATTTAATGTACTGTGCTGTACCTGAATATATATATATATATATATATATATATATATATATATATATATATATATATATATATAGTACATTTACACATACGAAGAATGTAACCCATCGTAGCTACTTAGAAGCAGTGGGCAGCCATAGTTTGGTACCCATATTAATAATATTAATATTTGCCAAGCAGTCAAGTACATTTACACATACAAGGAATGTATCCTCTGCATTTAACCTATCCTAACTAATTAGGAGCCATAGTCTGGCACCCGGGGACCAACTCCAGCCGTCTTTATAGTGGGAGGAAACTGGAGCTCGGGGATCGAACCCAGTACTCAGCAGTGCCTACTTGCTCTGAGCCACTGTGCCGCCTTCTTCCTCATAAGGTTGGAGGCATGGATCTGTTCAAATGTTTTTTGACTTACTCATCTTCACCAAACTCCTTCAAAAGAGTACCAGAGAGATGTAGAAATGGGAGCTTTGTGTGGTTGTGCTGTTTCTAATCGCTTCTCAATCTCAATTGTCACACCTCAGCCATCCAAGGCATGCGTCTGTCTGACACACGCACGCACGCAGGCACGCACACACGCAGGCACGCACGCACACACGCACGCACACACACACACACACGGTCTACAGGAAGCTAATCCCAGGCCAAAGTGAGCACCATCAACCCTGCCAGAACAAGCCAAACCTTACCAGAGCAAACCAGAGTGGCACTGGCAGACAGAAATTCTAACATAAAGGTCACCCAGTGCTTTTCAGTTACCCATCACACCATCCCACGCCCTCAGGTGGGTCTGTGTAGGTGCAGCTGCTTCAGCCTCCTTTTTATCCTGATTCTGTAGGGCCCAACTTTTTGTTTTGCCGTTGTAGTTGACCAAATGAAACACACTCAAAAAAGGAATGTGCACCCGTTGTACTTTGATGTAATTCATCCATTGCATCATCACAAAGATTTTAAATAAAGATTTCCCATTATAATATGTTAAAAAGTTAATTATTTTAGAAGTGAAGGATTAGAATGGAAATTTATAAAATGTAATAATTTAATTTAATAGTGATGATCTATGCAAGCTTGCCACCCACCTCTGAACTGGCCTCAGTCTAGCGCTCTCTTACCTCCCTCAAAAATCCTGACCAGGGCTTCTACATTACAAACTAACCTCTAATGTTTGTCCTGTTTTGCCTCCAGCAGTCTCCCACTGTAAGAAGCGGTTAACAGGTTATGCTAGCCTAACCGTGTCTAATGTGCTTCAATGGCCCTTGACAACCACACTGACCTGTTAATGACTGGACCGTCCTGTGGTCGTGGTCACTAAGAACTGGTCAGTTTATGGTCACCTATTAATGTCTGGTTTGGGGCTTCAGAACAAACTACATTTTCCACCATAAACTAACAAGAGGAGTCCATGCCATGACTGGTGGCAGGGATGATTATGGGCTGCATCATGCTAGGGTCTCAAGATTAAAAACAATTAATTTGGGTTTGTATCATTTCACAAAACAGTTGTCTTTGGTAATTTGAAGTGTAGCCCAATATACAACATTTAAATTGGGAGGATATGCAGGGACAAATATCAGTGTGTTAAAAAAGTATTCATAAGCTACAGAAAGCTCAGACTTTGATTCTGTCTGGTGTCACTGCTGCAACGGAAATGTACTGTTTTATGTAATTTGATGTGATGCATGATGACATTTTATCATGAGTGTATTCACTCCACTGCATCTGTTCCTGTGTAAAGAATAAACCAGTAGTTAAAATGTAAAAAGCCCCTCCTTTCACAAGCTGCGTTGAAATTGAAGTCATCACGCCTACACTGCTACATTATGCTATGAGCCTGTGTGTCTGCTGACCTAATGCAGATAATACTGTCACTGTGACACACACGGTCACACAAAAGAAAGTATTGTTTTATATATCACATGTTTAACAATTAAAGACTATTATTCCAATTGCACTGGATCTAAAGGACCAAAGAAGGTGATAGACCATGTCCATGTCAGTAGCTCATCCCAGCAGCAGCTATTGGCCAAACTGCTTTCACTTCCTTCTTTAGTGGGCACAGTGACACAGACTTTGTTCGTGCTGTGGCACTAAGAGGAAGCTTCTCTCCGCCCATGTGCTTTAGTAACTGCTGTGCTCGTAGCCACTCCCTGTCACATGTCTAGGATAGAGGTTAAGGAACAATTTACTACACATTAAAAGTAACCTGTTATAAATTCACCCTCATCATGTCAAAAGCCTCAGAAGTTCACACAGAGTGGTCACATGGATCACTACGAATTAGCAAATGTAACACCTGTACCCAATACTTGTCTTTGTAGCGGACTTGTTTAAGCTCTCTTGAGGATCTACAAAACAAACATCTGGGGCTTCAGGGCCCTGTGTAGTTTTCATAAATGTTTTCATGTTCTTTACTGTCTTTTCTTGGTGCATTGCTACATATCTTGCAGCAGCGCCAACATTACTAACTGTTGAACGGCAAAATAGCATAAAACCCCACGGCAGGAATGTGTTTCACGTCTCCTGTGGGCTTGAGCGCATGCATGTGCGTCCTCCATGTGCTCCATAGCGCTAATAGTGGTCAAACACTACTGTACTTTTAACATAAGCTCCATTCAGATGGTACTAGCATTACAGGGACTAATGTTTTAACCATCAGGAAACTACAGGATGTTCTTGGTAATAGACATGGACATTCCGCAGGACTATGGCTGCCAACCTGAAGCTGACATTACAACAGCCCATTAAATGGGCTATTGCTCTCCGGATGACATTTTTTTTCCATCCTTGTATTGGTTCCCAAATAGGCCTATATGTTGGTGTTAACAAGTTCCTGTCATCAGATTAGCAGAAACATTTTTGATTTCCTCCATTGTCACACAAAAGTAAATCTGAGCTGAAAATTTTGAGCGTTAAAAACTTAATTTCCAGCATTCAGGTGATTTTTTTATGCACATATTTCTACCTTTTTCCTGAATCAGTTTATGCTGAAAATAAAGGGAAACATAGGGGACAATTCAAAAAATAAAAACATAATGGAATATATTGCAGTAAGGCTCTCAGGCTTTCTGTATTGCTTTCAACTATTTATTCTCCTGTAGATTGACTTTTCTAATTATATCTGAGTCAGCACACATGTAGCCTACAGCACACATGTAGCCTAGGCATAATTTACTCTTCCCTCCTCTTTTTGCGTCTTTTGTTGGGGAAGTAACCTCCTTAAATGTGCATATGACAATTATTCACTTCAATAATACATGAATTCATTTTAATTAATTAATAAACCCCTGGACTATAATATTTCAGATGTGTTTGAGCAAGATTTCTGTTCATGTTCTTTTTGCACATTCAAAATATATCTGTGCTATATATCGGCGCCCCTGCATACAGGTATGCAGGGGCGCCGCCAGGAATTTTGGGCCCCATGACAAAAAATCAAATTGGGCCCCCTCTGCGCAGCTGTTGTCACCACATCTCTAGGACCTAACTGTCCCATCAAAAGCTTTACATAACTCTAATTAAAGGCTTGCAACTGTCTTGCTTCTTGTAGTTCAATACTAGCACAATATAATAATATAATAATATAAGTCTAGTATGCAGTTCACTTGATTTTGAATTTGATGCAAGATTAAAAGCAACCATAAAAAATGTGCTGAAGGCCATTTTTTACAGTCTCAATGCATTTTTATTGTAAAATTTGACAAAATGGAAAATTCTCTTAACAAAACTATTATTATTAATTATTATTATAATTATTAACCCCTTGACGTCTGAATTTATTTACAATTATATAAAAAAATGTATTATGTGTGTTTCTGGCTCCAAGCTGATGCTAAATTAAGTTGAGATTGTTAATTTGTCTATAGCATATAGAATAGATATAAATGTAGGTATGATGCAAATTAGCGACGACAGGCATTTATGGTCATTTTTTTTACAAAATGGTAAAATTAATAAAACACATTTTCCCATCTCAGATATGTAGATTTTATTCATGTCACACAGTTCTTAGAACTTCTAAACTTTAATTGACAAATAAATGAATCTTGACAACAGCAAGAAAGAAAACACTCTCCTGCTGCCGAACATTGACAGTAGTACATCATGATTTCCTTCGGAGTCTTCATCATTGTTGCTGTTACTCCCACCATCGCTGATTTCATCAGCTGGTGTAGGAGTGTAGTCTTCATCACTATCCCCACTGTCACTGAGACAGCTGTCATCACTTTCGACTGATGGAATCCTGATTTGAGTGAATGTGCCTGGTCGCTTCCCATAGAATGTTGCTGTATTCATTATATCTGTGTTAAAACAAAGGACAGGAATTGCTTTTATATCCTAACATGCAATTTGTATATACTTTTATATCCTAACATGCAATTTTTACATACTTTTATATCCTAACATGCAATTTGTATATACTTTTATATCCTAACATGCAATTTTTACATCCTTTTATATCCTAACATGCAATTTTTACATACTTTTATATCCAAACATGCAATTTTTATATACTTTTATATCCTAACATGCAATTTTTACATACTTTTATATCCTAACATGCAATTTGTATATACTTTTATATCCTAACATGCAATTTTTACATACTTTTATATCCAAACATGCAATTTGTATATACTTTTATATCCTAACATGCTATTTTTAGATACTTTTATATCCTAACACACTATTTTTATATACTTTTATATTCTAACATGCAATTTTTAGATACTTTTATATCCTAACATGAAATAATCTGCCTAAATAAAATGCATGTGAGTGCTGAAAGCGATCTAAATACAGCAGTAGCTTAGCAGCATTAGCGGTAGCCATTATAGCCGAATCCAGACGTTATGGACGAATGACGCAAAATTGCTACAAACATAAATCTACAAAGTACGTAAAAAAATATTCGTCACATGAAGTCTATTTGAATAACATAGCTATATAAGCAATCAATAAGCTGGTACATATTTTTATCTTAGCTCAACTTACCTCATTTTGGGCAATTTCTCCACATTTACGGCCTTGATATGCAGATTTTGCTAACCGCTACGTTAGCTTCCGTGAACCGGATGTAGTTCCCACTCCGACCGGTCCTATGAGAAACCAGTGCGTGCAAAAGGTTCCTAGGTATGTATCGAATGGAAACAAACCGGCATTGGGGGAATACACACGCTATCTTGCCTGCAGTCGCAATGGAAGGGGTTTGATGCAAATTAACGACAGTCGGCGTTAAGGGGTTAATGAAAGATTTAAAAAAATAAAAATGAACAAACTTAAAGGTATAATGGAGGATTTTCCCGAATTTTAGAAAAGAACCGCCCTCTCCACTTTTTGAAAAAATGCACATGCGCAACACTCTACCTGCTCCCGAGAGGGAACGCCTATTAAACGTGTGCACGAGAGAGCATGCACACGCCTAGTTCTCCTCGTGCACGCTCTGTTTACAAGTTGCTGTCGGCATGGCTCTACAAGCCTCCTTTCCAAAAGAAGATTTGCACTTTTTCCACTATGTCAGACTCGCCACCGGTAAGTGGAAATCTATTTACGACAAGCATCTCTATAGCTAACTTTAGCATGCTACAGGCCAACAAACAAGCTATCACCGAGAGCGGGGAGGCAGCGGTCGGAGGCTTTTATATACTATATTTCAATCTAAATGAACTTATCAAACTGGATTGTTTTAATATTGTCTGTATCTTACATGCAGGCTCAGGTAAGCTACTCACGGTTTCCAACTGTCTAGCATCAGTACAGACAATTGTACAGGTTGTTGTTTTTTATTTTATTTCATAATTATCATTATGTGAGAAAATAATTAGTAGTAATGTGTTTGAATTTCTGTCATTAATACATATTTCATTTTCTTTTTTGTAATGGTAAAAAGAGCAAGAGACCCACAGACTCCCTGCAATGATGCTAACTGGCATGTCACTGAACCCAATGTTGCTCACCTTCTTCACTGGGACAGGGAGGGGTACAGTTAGGGGGGCGGGGGTGCTGCTGACTCATCTGTTGTTAAGTCTGCTAAAAGGGGCAGGGACAATGATTTAATACGAATATCTTGCTAAACGTTTCGCTGCACTTATTAAATGGTGATTAAATGTAGGCTAACACTAGTCTGTAGCTAGCTAGCTTATTTCACTATGGACATTAAGCCAACAGGTTAATACCACTCACAGACTATAGGCTACCCACCTTTCTTGGTGAAAAACTGGGTTATAGTTTGACACCCTTTCCTTTGTCTTTCCTCTTTCTCTTTTCTCTCTTTCCTTTTTTGAAAACCAGATTTTGATTTAACGTTACTTGGAAACGTTATGGTCAGTGTAGTTCTGGCGCATCTACTGACTGCAACTAAGCAAACACCATGAGTGCGCTAAGGCTGGACCAAACCATTTCATGTAGATAGGTGATCGGTCAATATGGATGTTTACTTTTTGGTCAATGGGGATATTTAACTTTTACTACCAAAAACAAGTAAAAACAAAGAGATCATTCATTTAATTGTTATATTTCAAATATATATACTGAATGATGATGGTTTAATAATTTTATATTAGTTTTTACCTATTTTTTGGGGCCCCTGTCAGTCATGGGCCCTTGGAATTGTCCTAACTTTTCCCCCCCTATACAGCGCCCCTGCCTGTATGTTGGGGGCTGGGCTGCAGATGAATAGTGAATCACAAGGACAACATATGAGGGCTGGGCTTTTGTGTAAGGTGAGAAGCAGTGACACAGCATTAGACAGAGAGAACAAATGAGAGAGAGCAGGTACTCAAGGGTCACGCAACACTCCTTTGGCAGGCTGTCTATGTGTTTGGTAAACATCACATTACCTGAGATAGAGTTGGAAGGTGTGAGCAAAAGGAATATAGTGTTTCTTGGCCACACATGCATTCTGGTTGAGGTGTGCGTGTGCGTGTGCGTGTGCGTGTGCGTGTGCGCGTGTGCGTGTGTGTGTGTGTGTGTCAGGGCAGTGTGAGACTGGGGAGTTTCTAGTCTGACTGGGTCAGTGCTGGGAGTTTCTTGACTTCTCCCTCTGGATTACTAAAGATGTGTCTTTTGCTTTTGTAAGAAAACAAGTGTGTGAACATTAGACATTTCCCCTGGTAGTGCTTTTAAGTATTAATGTGACTGTGCTTACTTACTACTACAGTGTATATAGAAACTAATCTATATCATCTAAAGGGAGTGCATTGTACCTAGAGAAGACATTGCTGTTTCCTGTTGCCTCATAGGCAACTGTGCTGCCCTCCCACGTCCCGTCTTGTCCTGTCCTGCTTTGTCCTAGGCAGCTCCGGAAGTTCCAGCCCCACCCCAGGTTTGCCAAATTGTTTTGGTGCTACATTGCGTAATGCCAAACTGCCCCAGTGCGTCACTGGCAGCACCCTTTCTTTGCATACATACACATGAGTGTAAACACATAGAATAGACAGAGTACACAGGGCCCACTCACATGGCCTGCCTTTATTTGCAGGTATCACAGTAGTGTTACTGACTTGTTTGATCATCTCTATCACTCTTTCAGATCCATCTAGATCATTGTTCAGTGTGTGACATGTGTTCTTACAGAGGAAATACAAAGTTACATGACCTTTTCTTCCTGACTGGATCCTGTTCACTGTAAAACTTAATCAAATATTGTGCTATCAGATGATGTTATCAACCTTATTCTCATAATGAGTCAGTGTAGAATGGCCAAGGGTCATTTGTACAAAGTATTTCCTTGCACCTCTCAGACAAGAAACTTTGATAAGTGAATGTATGCTTCAAGAATAGCATAGTTTTCACAGGAATTGTTGTACTTTCTTTTTTACCCTGTTCTGTTCAGCAAGCCAGTGCTCACACTTTTGCTTTGACCTAAATAGGAAATAAATTTTACAGGTTTGCTGCAAAACACACCTTCAAAACAGGTGTGTGTGTGTGTGTGTGTGTGTGTGTGTGTGTGTGTGTGTGTGTGTGTGTGTGTGTGTGTGTGTGTGTGTGTGTGTGTGTGTGTGGCCTTAGGAGTCCCTCTCTACGCAGTGCCATAGTGGATATTGGGATGACTCAAAGCTGGCAGCTCAATAACCTTTCACCACACAGAAATTCACCCTGCACCTCTCTTCCTTCCTTTGATTTTTCTGTTTTCTCACTGGAAGCCTTATTGAAGAAAGTAAATAAACAAGTGCCAGAAATGTAAACCAGACCAGGCCCTATCAAAGACAGCAGGTCCTTAAGTATGCTAATGTTTCATTCTTACGGGAAGAAGAGAGTCTGAGTTTCGAGCGCGCTCCTCTTTCTGCTGCTCTTTTCTTCATTATCATTACCCTCCTGTGGGCAGATGGCTACACTCTGTTGTGTGTCTATGTTCATGTCACCTGGGCAAGGTGGGGAGAATCATCCCCTGTACTATTGGAACACTGCATATTTTCAGCTTGCCATTGTTTTTTCTTGCCATGTCTTTGAGGTTCATTTGTTTGAGTGAATGAGTATACAGGTGTGTGTGTGTGTGTGTGTGTGTGTGTGTGTGTGTGTGTGTGTGTGTGTGTGTGTGTGTGTGTGTGTGTGTGTGTGTGTGTGTGTGTGTGTGTGTGTGTGTGTGTGTGCGTGCGTGCGTGTGTGTGTGTGTGTGCGTGCGTGTGTGCGTGTGTGCGTGCGTGCGTGTTTCTACACCCCGGATTTGGTTTCCATCCTCGATTGTTTCCACCCGGGGCCCTCCACTCTTAATCTCTTGACACTCGAAACTGCATGAAGCAGCATCGTTTCAGCTTAATCATAGTTATGTGTTTTTCTCCATTTCCTAAGGGCCTATCTAACTCATACAGAAAGGAAAGCAGAAGGCACAGGGTTCCACTGCTGTAGGACCTACAGGAGACAGCCTAGATACTGGCCCACATACAGCCTAGACTCTGACCCACATGTAACTGTCTTCATGTTATCAATCAGTATTTGACTCACATCTGTCATTTTCTCCCTATGCTAATAACAAAGGGGTCTTCCTCTGACTCAAAACTATTTCCAACAGGTAGACTCAACTCCCACTCTGTTTTAACTCATTTTCTCTTTTTCTCTTCATCTTCCTCTTTCTCTGCCTGTCTCTTTGTCTTTCTCTCTCTATTTCTCAGGGACCACACATAGCATCAGTGACCTTGGCCGCCTATGAATGTGGCTCGGTGGATTTCCCCGAACCGCCTTATCCAGACAAAATAGTCTGTCCCCAGCAGAACGCACAAACACCAGACTCTGATGCTGAGCAGGTGGGCGTGGAGGCTGCAGCGGCGGTGGGTTCAGCTGCCATCCAGGGAAGCATCTCTCTCTGGACCATCATCTCCAAAGTCCGCCTGGAAGCTTGTATGTGGGTGAGTGCCTGTTACAGATTGGCTGTGCATGTAGGAACAGCTAAAGAGCAGGCAGCTGCAGGATCTGCACAGAGTTAAGCTTTTATAAACATTTCTCATGGCTCGGTTTTGGTCGCAGTTTCTATTGACCTTGCACATTCGCCACAGCTTTGACTAGTATTTAGAGTGCATGCTTTGAAATATCGTTGCTGTCAGGTGAAAACCTCATATCTTCCTAATGCCAGTTTCTCAGACACTAACAAAAACAGTCATGTTTTCAGATTGACCACCATGCATTTTTGAATTTATCCTGTAAGTTTCGAAAGGGGTCATTAGACAGAGGGTGGTAGAAACATGAAACTTACCAAAATTGAAGGGGCAGCATCAAACTATACATGCCAAGGACTCCAAATTAGGTGCACACATCAGACCATTATTTTTTCTTAGTTAACATGCAATTTATGATGTGCTAATTAAACAGTGAAAAAGATGAGAAACTTGGCCATTCCTGTGTATTCTCTCTGTTAACATCATAATACTAATTATTTAAATCTTTTAGAGCTCCCTCTGTGGTCCTTGCACCCTCATTTTAGAATCATGGTTCACTGTTGAATACTTATTTATTATTTTTCTGCAGTATCTTCACCAGTAAAGACTCAAGCTAGAAATGATCCAAATTTGCATGTATTCATTGATAAGTAATTTGCTTGGAAACCCCCAGCTCCTTATCGTGAATTTCCCCCATGCAGTGCCGGTGGTTTCACACCTCTAACCAGCCTTGTGGCTGCTGAGAAAGATGAAATATTTTTAATCTACAACCTTTTTTTCACGGACAGAACAGAAACATAGTCCTACTTCAAAGTAGAAATATATAAAAAAAATAGCATGAATTTAGACAAAGAACAGCCTTCTACCTTGGTGTCTGGTTACACTTAGAGTCTGAGCTCTGGTGGTTTATCAATGAGTCACACATGCCTTAGAATAACCATGAAACCGCTGACAATGGCTTGTGCTACTGTCTCACACACACACACACACACACACGGGGGGGGGGAATGGGGCACATACAAAACATGCATGTGCCACAATGATCTAGAAGTCTTATCCATTATAGACTTCTTTGTAACTACATTATCATTTCATCTCCACTGTTACCGGCAATTTACTTATTTCCTTCATGAGAAAGGCAGAACTGCCAAACGCTAAGAAAAGAGAACTTGGTCACTGATACGTGATGTGACTTTTATCATTCTTTGTAATCTGTTTCCCTGTTCTGCATAATGTGGACGGGGCTGAGATGAGGGGAAATACATCCTCAGCTGCTTCTTCTCTACCAGGAGTTTTACAGGAACCAGGCAGGCTTTTAACAACCTGCTCTCTACTGTAATTGGCCCCCAGGCGTCCTTATTGTTTGTAATACATTAACTGTACACACACACGTAATAAAAAAGGTTTCAATTTATTGGAATAATTCAAAACTACACATTTGTACTACAATACTTAGTAAAGGCCTTGTATTGATGATACTCATTCACTATATCCTCACTAATCCTAACATTAACCATTTCTTTATATGCTAAACTAAATACTAATATTAAACTAATATCAAAGAATTATACTGTAATAAATGATACTGTGACCCTCACCTTTCACCCCTTATTATACAGTGACTTTATGTTGTTGTATGAGACACAGCCCATCTTAATATACATCCTTGAGCCAAGCCACAGCCACACCACCAGCAGCAGCACCATGCTCTGAGGTTTGATATCGGAGTCTGTGTTTGTGGGTGCCACCCAATCTCATTGGATTCACCACCACCCACTCACCACCACACCCTTGTAACCCCAGCCAGGCAAGGCCTCGGGTTAGGCTTGTCAGCTCTACAGTTGGAGACACCTGTTGCACCCAGAGTTTCAAAGCACCCACGCCAGCATTCCTTTCTCCTCCTGCCAGCCTACCATCTTCTGGTGATGAGACATGAGACATTCCCCTCCCCACCACCACTACCTCTTCTTCTCCTCCTCTCTCCTTTCTCTTTACTCCTTTCTCTTTGTGTCTTTGTCTGTTCACTCTTAAAGCCTCTCTGTCCACTACTGGAGCTCCCTTAAGTGCTGCACTTCAAACATCACCACTGTGCAGGTGGACGTCTTTCACTGCCCCCTACACAAACACACACACACACACACACACACACACACACAGGCGCATGCACGCTCACAAACAGAGGCAGAGCTATTGAATGGAGCAGCTGCCAGGGAGATTAGGGCACGTCTCCATTATGAGAAAAAACTGGCAGATTTCATCAAAGGCTGCAGTGTTAACAAGAGAACAGGGTGTCCACATTAAAGATGCAGTCTGCCAGGTTTTGGGATAGCACCGCCTTCTGAGAATGATTGTTTGGGCTTGTTGTCGCTGCCATGGTTGCTAACTACCCACTAATCATCTTCTGGCTCAGCCATCCAGCAACATACAAGTAATGTGGCTGTGATTAGTTAGTTATGTTCTTCTGGGAGAGAGATTGAATCTGTGATTTTGAGGGTTTCCTCCTAAACAACTGAATATTAGTTCAAATCTTTCATTTTCTTTTATTGCTGTGCATCTGCGGATGCTCGGGATATGTTGGGGCTTGAAATCATCTATATGCCATCTGTAATTGTAACTTGCATTAACTGTATCTTTAGCATCATCTCTCAGCCCCCTTACACCCCTACTCTCCCCCTGTGCCTGGAAACATTAAAGTAATGAGCTGTGAGCAACTCCAAAAACACAGCATTTCTTGGCGGCTGTTTTCATTGTGTTAATTAAGTCTGTAGCCCTCACCCCCTCACCCCTCACTCCCCCCTTCCTCATGTTTTGGCGGTATGAACTTGGTGAACCGACCAAGTGCTGAGGATTTATTTTTCCTCAAATCACTTCCGCTTTCTTCCTGTTAAGCCCCTTCTCAACCACACAGGCTCCACCACTTTATAGCTACAAGCTCCTTTTGGCTGTCAGATATTGATATCTTGGTTCCTTTAGAACCCCCTGGGCTTGTTAGCACTTCTTAAATTTTCCAGAAACACTGCATTCCACATGTCCAAAGCAGATTGGAACAGAGCAGCTAGCGGTGCAGTGTTGATATGCTGTTTAGAAGTGGCATCTGGTTTTTCACCTTCCCTGGACCTGTGTTTTATATATCCATGATTGTTTAATAATCTGCGGGATTTTCGTTCTCGTAAATCCTTTCCGTTTTATTCCCATTAAGTGTTCTGATCGCACGATCCCAGACGTCAAGCGGTGAAAGCTCCTTAGGATAGTGGATAATGATATTTTTGCTCCATTAACCCCCCAGGAACCATGGTAATATGGTTGTTATAATAAGTAGCATGACATTAAGGCACACACACATATATATATATAACTAAACTACACAATGCATGATACAAATTTCAATTTAACGCAATAAATTCTGCCACAGCATTTGAATACAATTTGATAAAATTGATACAAATAAACAACTACTAACGTCCTTCGCTTTCTTAAAGCTATTTGGAATTCAGATTTATTGGCAGTTGGGACATGAGCCTGTGTTGCCAAAGCGATATATAGAAGCACACCATAGGGGTACAGTGAACAATGAACTACGAACATCTGAGCAGCAGTAATTAACCAAGGGGGCAAGCCTGCCTCCTCAAGGTGAAGCCTCCTATGGCGCCATTTTGATGCTAATAAACCATCACCACCCGTTAGCATCCCATTGACTGCCATTCATTTTGGCGTCACTTTGACAGTGAATAACTTTACATCTGAAGCGTTTAAAGACTTAATTTGACCATTGTTTATTTCTAAAGAAACACAACAATGTATAAAAGGCTCCATTACCTTGTATCTCACATTATGGCTCCGTAGCAGACGTTTTAGTAAAAATAGGCTAACGATTGTGTCATAACCACGCGACTTACTGTCGCATAGTAGACTTATTACCGTATAGTACAGGAGACGCTCGCAGGCAGTTTCGACTTACATTAGCTATTTACGTTTAATTGCTACTATTAACTAACATTTTAGTTAGCAATAATTAGCTTGTGCCTATGTTATCTCCTTACATATACCTACGCTGTCCGTCTCTGCAAGATTGGGAATGATTGAGATTTCTCTTGGCACAGCTACCAGAAGACTTACAACGTTCAGACAGGTTGCTCACCTCACATCTACGTCGGCAAGCTCAGTTTGCAGCTGCGCAGTAACGCTCAACCATCACCGGAAAAGTGCTTCTAATAGACTTCACTCGTCTCCGTCCAGAGCAACGGGATATGTTGGTCCAGTTTATATACTGTCTTTGTAATTAACAATCTCCCTTTGTGCATCTGTGTTTCTGTGTGAGCAGGGTGCAGGTACCGCGATAGGAGAGCTTCCTCCCTACTTCATGGCACGGGCGGCGAGGCTGTCCGGGGCCGACCCTGACGACGAGGACTACCAGAGGTTTGAGGAGATTCTGGACCAGACCCAGTCAGCACAGGTGACACACTGCTCCCTGCATCATCTTCAGCCCCTTCGTCACCCCCTGTTATTTAACAGCCCTCACACCCTCCAATGCTCATCTTGTAGAGCTATAACTTTAACTTCTACCTAGGGCGTGGGCGGTATGGCCTATAAAATTCACTGTATAATTTGAAGCACGGGCCTAACGGTATCTATCGTGGTATGGTATCCGAATATTCAACTCTTTGTATAATCATTCATTGGGTAGTTATTCGTTTTTAATTTTGGGATTCGGATATATTTTAAGTTTTTAGAATAACAGAATCCTTAAAAATTAATACCTTTAAAGCTTTAGTGCGCAACTTTTTGATATTAATGAACATCCGTTACATTCAAGCCATTGCCAAATGAGTAGCTACAAAGCTAATTAAGACTATCAGCTCCACACAACTCTCTCTGTATTTCTCAGCATGGCTGTGTTCAGAAGATCGTGTCGTCTGGTGACTTTCCCGCACAGAAACTCAAGTGAAGATAATTACCTCTTCTGAAGAGTCCATCATGTTTTTTTAATCCTCCGTGTCCTCCTTGGCTATTTGCAACTGCGTGGCGAAGGGGTGGGGGCGCGTGCGCAATGACGGAAGGCTGTATAATGTGGACGCGCCGACAGTGTTTTTTGTCATTAATTAGAATTCCTCATGGAGGTGACAGAAACTACGCACTATAGCTTTAAACTGAATGACACGTTGCACCGCAGTGTTTCCATTTCAGCTCAGCGTGTGAGTCTCTACTACGTATTGCTGTTATTTACTGTCACATTTCTCTCCACAGACACACACACACACACACACACACACACACACACACACACACACACACACACACACACACACACACACACACACACACACTATGTTGAGTTTTAGTGTTTTTTAAAATCAGCCGTTACAATCTTCAATTGAAACCTTAAAAGTTTTTTTTATTATGTGTGTGTGTGTGTGTGTGTGTGTGTGTGTGTGTGTGTGTGTGTGTGTAACACTGATTCAGCCCCACCTCAGTGTCTCAATGTTACAGCGGGAATCAACTGCTTTCACAACACTATGACTAAGGGAACTGCAATGATGCACTCGGGTGAAATGTTCCCGCCATTTCCGGCCCTTCATTTTGAAATTCCCTGTAAAAAAAAATTCTTATATCAAACAGCCCTGCAAATGTTTCAACATTTTTTTTGTCTTTGTAAATATTTATTTTTCCATCCACTTGTGATTATGAATGGAGGAGAAGGAATGAGGGGAAACGTGTGTGGGTTTAATCAAGGCTTTTCATCAGACCTGTCAGTCCTGACACAGGCTTCATCCTCAGAAATGCTTTTCTTTCTCCAACAGTGTGGGTCGAACAGTCAGACAGGTCAAGTGCAGTAAAACAACTGCATCCATAAATGGTTTTGAACTTCACAATTTGTTGTCTTTAAAAATAGAAACTTAACCTTTGTATTTGCAAATAAACTGTAGCAGACAAATACATTATTATTTTAATCAGATATCAAGGGATTACTGGGTGATTCAGAGTTTGCTTTGTTTACAGTATTTATTTCACTTTTCAGCATGCATACAGGATTAGTAACAGTCCAGCTGTAGTTTAGATGGGAATTGTTCAGTACTTGCATGCTGTCTTTGATAATGCAGTCATTCAACAAGGATAAATGCCTGAAACCAGCAGTATGCCTCTAGTCGCAAGATGAAAAAGTCCCCCTAATACACAGTATATTAGGCCATGCTTGTGTATGCATAAGAAAAGAGAAACAAGGGAAAAAAAAGTTTATTCTAACAACTCATAGATATTCTGATCTAGTCCCATAAAATGAAAAGTCTTCCATGTTACGTATCGCTGGATGTATTATCTCTATATGCCTAAAATGTCACCAAATAATAATTACTTTTTTTTAAATGCCACCATATTTTCTTTCTGCAAGGTTATAACCTGAACTAGTCTGGCTATCACCAAACCAAGCTCAATCTTTTAAGATTGAACATTGGTCTGGGGAGTCTGCTCTGTATTTTCTACTGCACAAGAGGCGTGATCAACGGGCATAGTTCAGATGACTCGGTACGCAATTGGATAGTCCTTCAACCAATCAGACCAACAATCCGGGTGACGTAGCAGCAACAGCGGCATCAACAGTCGCTGATATGGAGTGCTGCGCTTCGGTGGCTGTCATGTTGAATGTAAACAAAAAGCTGCTTGGTCGCTTCTCTATCGTCATCGTGTTAAACCCGTCAATAGCGCGCCAGGTGGATAAGCCAGTTAGTGATTGGTTCCCGCAGATTTGCAACAGAAGCAGGATAGATAAACGTACATGTTTCCAGCCTGAGCTGCAGGGTGAAATCAAATCGCCGGCAGATCGGGCTGGGTTTACCCAGTCTAAACTTGAACTATAGGATAGAGCATATTAATGTTTAATCCAAATTTTGATTCTAGATTCTAGGAGCAATCTCTTTTTCAGTTAAGTCTCAGTCAAATGACTTAAATCATTTCAATTATTACATTCTGCGTCAACACTCTGATCCATGAAAAAGCATGTCAAACAGTGGAAAGATATATGTCAAAAACTGCTCTAGCCATTTGTTTTGAACAAGTGGACAAAATGCCATCAGGATTTTCCGTAATGTTTAGGTTCTCTAGATACAAACCAGTGGCTTGGTTCTTCCCATTAATTACTGCATTCATTTCTAGTGGCAGAGAAATCCTTATTGCATTACTTCATTTTCTTTGAACCATGATGCATTTCTGGCCACAGCTCAGTCACTGGTGTCACGGCAGGTATTTTGCCTTTGGCTGGATCACATACTCACAAAACACACTCCTTCACGCTGTTCCTGTCTTTCCTGGATCTCTTAATGTTGAAGTGTGTAGACATTGGTCCAAATAGCATGTTAAGCATCCCTTAATAAAAAATGTTTTCAAAGTCTACAAAATTATCTTTAAATAATTATATTTTGTTTTTCTCAAAATAAAAACGTGCAGTTCCTAGAGGCACTGAGTACTCATAAATCATACATTCAGCCCTGTAGATGTGCTGTATTTGTGTAAACAGCATTATTCTTTTAAACATAAATATTGCATCCCCCAATTTTTTTCATTACTAGTATAGTTTAACTGACTCCCAGCACACAAAGTGAAGCAAGCTTTTGAGACACTAATACTGAAACAGAAAAAAGGAAGTCACAAGAAAGATGTGTTGAGAAGAATCGGGTGCTGCTGGTTAACAAGGGGCAGGGGTGCAGCACCTGCTGTAAGTTCCACTGTTTCTAATGTTGTGAACAGCTGGGCAGGTTGGCACCAACAGCAGCCCTGGTGTTCGGACCACATGTGTGAGAGGAGAGCGCTGACATCACTTAACTGATAAAGTGGCGCTTCCCACCAAAACTGCAAAAACAAACTAGAGACACTGGAAGAGAGCAACAAACAGACGGCATGGGAAAGGGGAGATTTTGTCTAAATGATCATCTCAACATTGAAGAGCTAAACAAACTAACAGTGTGAAGCAGGAGGAGCATCGCCTGTCCGTCTCGCATCCCTACGAGGGCAGATTAGAAGTGACGCTGCTTGCTGCTGTCTCACTACACAGTCTCGCTCTCTCTCTGACATTTATTTCTTTCTCTGTCCTTCTCAGCCTAGACTCCTATTCTTTCTCACGCACTCCGTTCCTCTCCCGCTGTGCATTGCTCTCTCTCTCTTTCTCTCTCTCTGATGATATCTGGCAGCCGGGTGTATGTATGTAATGTGTACTCGTGTGATTGGACAGCATCTGGAGGCAGGTTGCTAGCACCAGCAAGGACCTGCCACATACGGAAACATTTTTTCTCTCGCCAGGGCTTCTACCATTACTCGGATGTTCTCAGGGTTCCCTCTTTCGCTCAAGGAGATCCCGCAACACCTCTCTGATTTTCACTTCCACTTTTTACACCTTTTTAAGGTGGACACGGAGGCATTCATCTGTTGTGGATTTGTGTCAGAGGTTTTGATTGAAAGCTGAAAATCAATAGTAATAGGTCAAAGTGGAAACAGACTCCACTGGGATTGGATTGGAGAAACTGTGGTATCGTTGGATCGTTGTGTATTAGACAGGAAGTGGTTAAATTTTGTCCTTAAGGATGTGACCCCCCTTCAACCCTACCCCCCTCCAAACACACAAGCTCAGACTCTCTCCCACACGTACACGCACACACTCTCCACCCTGTGGCGGCGGAGCTGGATTAAGATGCTGACTTCGTCCCCTCCGCTCAAGTCACAGAGGTTTGTAGGTGCCAGCAGTTTGACTTAAACCCAGTGGTATTTCTCCCAGCCTGCACGTGCCAACTTCCTGCCACAAGTGCACGTGATGCACAGCAGCAGAGCACTCTGTTTTTTTTTCTCATTCATTCAACAGAGCTATTCAAGAATAATGAAGTCATGCTTTTTTCTAACGGCTCCAGACACTGATGTCATGAACATCAGCTTTTTTTCCCCCTCTTAAATCTCTAGCTCAGTGCGAGAGAGCTCGGTGTGCTGGAGAGGAATCCTCAGTATGGACACAAACCGTCTCGGAGGATCCTGAATGGATCGTGTCCATGTTTGCTTGTAACTTGATAATTAAGTTATTTCCTGGCTTGTGTTTTTTTTTTTTTTTTTTTTTTCATCCGGCACGGAAGGGGTTAACATGCTGTGAATTCTTGATTGCCAACTCCCAGGATTGTATCTCCTGTAACTCAAATCAGGGCCATCTGCGCTGGGCGTATGCCTGCCTTCCCCCCCTGGCCTACTGCACTCAAAGGCTCTCTGTGCTGTGGTTTGCCCGGCCCTGTCACGTGACTTCTCTGAAAGTGCCCCCTCCCTCCTCCTCCCTCTTTATTTCCAGTAAACTGTTTGAAAGGAGGGGGGTGAGTCAGAGTAAAACCAGCTTCCCTTTAACCACAGCTTGTTAAAGAATTTGTCAACGTGGACTCGGGTGCATTTTTGTGTGTGTGTGTGTGTGTGTGCGTGTGTGCGCGTGCGGGCGTCGGATGGATTTGAATGCGTAGCTCTTCTTTTTTCTTTTTTCTTGAAAGGGGACTATTGCGTCAGAACTCCTTAATCACTCCACTTCCTGTGCCAGAGAGAGCAGGCGCGGGCTTGTCAGGAGTTAATGAGATGAACTTTAGCCATCTTCGTGTTGAGGGGCTCGCGGTCCCTTCGGATATGTGTGTCTTCTGTGTGAAAGACTTTCATTGAGAAAAAAAAAGAAAACACAGAAAGAGGGAGAGAAAAAAATGTGCGTGGGTGTTGACTTGTGTATAGGCTATGCATAGATTTTTCCTTGTCTGACACTTTAATTTTCCACATGGAGCAGAGTGCCTTGTCTCTGCCTGCTTTTTGTCTTTGTTTGAACTCTGTACCCCATCAGCACTAGACTACTGAAAAAGTGTTTGCTTTGCCAACTTTTTTCACAATGAAAAGTCCACTTTTTTATGAGAGAACCCTCTGGGCAACTTTTCAGCTGATCCAAAATAAACATGTCGCATCGTACAATAATGCATTTCAGATTAAAACAGAATAAAAGAAAGGCAAAAAAAAAAAAAGTCACAGAAAACTGAAAAAAAACTGACACTTGAAACTGATCCTGTTTACATTTATGGTATATAAAGATAACGAACCATTATTTCTTCCTGTTAATTTGTTTTGGGTTGCTGTATCAAGTAAAAAAAAAACTGTCTTCTCTTTGGTTTTTCCCTGTGGATTCTTCCAATAACTGTCATCACCTGGCAATTGTAACCACATATATTCAGACTATTCAGGACAGGACATGCTCCTGTATTTATAAAGTCATGAGTCATGTTTTTGCCATGTACCTAATAAGAATTTAATCTCATTTTGAATTAATGATGGCCATGCCATAATTTGTTTTGTGATGAACTCCCATCTATTCCAATTTATCTACATATTTACTGTGGTTAAATCAAAACAGATGTGTAACATTTCTTATGTTTGAAATGCTGCACCATTTTTATATAAAATAAACAAAAGTAGTACATGCTCATGAAACACATGGCTGTAGAAGCTGTAAAGAGTGCGCAACTAAAGAGGTAAAATGTGATATTTTTTTTAAGGACCACTTGTGATTTGCCTATTCAAATGAGGTATTTGTTAATCTGACTGTTAGAAGTATATTTGCACAACAACAGTTTAAATGAGCGTATTGTTCCCCACAGAGGTCGGCTCCATGCGGGGTGACTGTGCAGACTACGAATAAAGCATCTGTGCCGGGCAGCCAAATCTAGAACCAAAACCTCCACAATTTTAATGACGCTGCACCCTTGACAAGATCTTACCGAATGTAATTGCTGCTAAACCCGGCCCAGCCCTGGTGGGGTGGGGGGGGGGGGGCAGGCAGCCTTTGGCAAGCTGCCTGGCAAAGATGGTGATTTTCCATAAGCCACCAACAACAGAGTCTGGATGTCTGAACCCCAGCCATCCAAGATCTTTCCCAGTCCAGAAATGCACAATCGAGAGAGAGCAAGTACATAGTTCAACTATAGTAAATCACAGTGTCACAAGTTCACACACACCCTTTTACACCCTCCCCTCATCCTCAGGGACCCTTTGTTCACACTGCAGGGATATTTTCATGCTCGCTCTCACTGCATGAGCCAAAAGCTCAACTAAAGTACCTAATGTAAACAATGCATGTGTCATGATGTCAGAAAATGAATGGGATTCACTGGCCGTCTCCGTGGCAATGATTGGTTCTGCAGGGTTCTGTCCGAGCTGCAACACCGGCAGTTGTCAGGTGTCCCTGGTCCAGACACAGTCCTCAGCGCCTCAGCTGTAAACCAACCATACACATTCCTTCCCTCCCACCAGCTGAGCAACTCACACACACATGCACACACACATGCACACATGGGGACAGGCTAGAATTAAAACTACAGGCTAGTGCAAAGAGAAACCTTTTATGATTGGATGTCAGTGGAGGCAGAAATTCAAATTGTGAACCAATCAGATTCTGTGTCCCTTCGCCCCCCCCCCCCCACCACCACCTTATTAGGCGACCTCCCATGTCTCTCAAATTTCCCGTCCGCTTGGTTGCACCCCGTAAAGAATGTCATCAGCACTGTACTGGTTTTGTTGACCATATTAGGTAGGATCGTGTATTGCCAGCCCCCTCCCACATCTCTTTTTTTTTATTATTATGATGTTTTAGAAACTGAGGCCTTACTTTTAAGAAGAAAACTCTTTTATTCTTGTCTGTTCATATGAATTGTATTAGGTTTTCTTTCTTTTTTTCCATTGTCAGGTGATTTGATATTGTTTTAGGTAAAAAAAAAAAACTATTTAGACTTAAAATAATGACACAGACCACAAACTATTTGGGTTTCATTCTAAAATGCAATAGATGCAAGTTTTTGTGAAAACCTTTGTTCCATGAAGAAGGAAATATTATGAAAACATAAATGATTTGGTTCAAGAAGAATGAACAATTTAATAAAAGTCTTAAGGTAAATGTTAGCTTTAATACCAACATTTGTGTGTTCATAACAGCAGTCAGTGTGAAAGAGTGTGTATTTTCTCTAAATGGAGGATATCCAATTTTACTATATATACTTCTTTTTTTATCAAGAATGGTATTTACAGTTATTCATTAATTACTGAGGTTTCTTTTACATTAGTTACTATTCTGTTCACAAATACAAAATAAGTTTGAAATTTAATCTGAACGGCACAAAAAGATGCTTTCATTGCGAAACATTACAACTTCATACAGTCAGAATAATATGCAAAATATAATATGCACATGTTACAGTATAGCAGACACACATTTAAATGAAATCATTGAAATAGCTTATTTATGAGCATAAATCTATGTATGGATTAATTAAACACACATTTAAGGCTTCTACAAATACAAATATGTATTTAGATACAGACGAGTGAGTGTATATATTCATCCAATATGACATAAATATAATTACTTTGATATATTGTGAACTTTACAGCATTTAAAAAAACAGTACTACATTAAATACATCAACTTTGCAAACAAAGAATAATCGTATTGCTTTTCACAAAAAAAAGTGCAACAACTTCAAGTTCAGACAAATGTAGAAATAATAACGAATGATAGCCATTGTGCAGTTTATGGCTGTAAAATCTATATTCCCTACTGATCAAATGATTGACATTAAGGCCTACAAAATAAAGAATCTTGCATTGAATATTTTGGAAATGGAACCTCCTCAGTATATTTTCAGTTATTGTTTTAAAAGTTTTGATTTCCACCCAGAATTAAATTATTTCTGTGCAAAACACAAATCATTTTATTTAAACAATGACAACTCTAGCATTATGTGGAAGTAATCCTTGAATTTGAATTCAATAATTACCTAGATATTGAAAGACCATCCAAAAATCTGAAAGGTTCTGGATCTGGGAGTTTCCTTTGCATTCCCACTGTGTTCCCAGAACTAGATTAGGTCAAATTCAAGCAGATTAAGGCTCCTCTTCCCAGAAAAGGTATATTGCTGGAAAAATCTGTGTCATTGCTGTGAACAGAGGCTTTTGTGGAGCTGTCAAGAAGGATAGGGCAAGACCAACAGAAAAAGCAAGAATTTGTGAGTCACTGGAATGACCTACGTCTGTTCTGTTGTTCACACATCCCCAGTGTCAATTGAATTAACTGGTACTAGATGTTCAATACTGACATGCTAAAACCCAGTTGATCACTTTGCTAAAATTAGAAAGCATGTTTAGAGAAAAGCCTCGCAATTCTTTTAGAATATGTGGCAGGTGAATCAGGGTATTTGAGCCGTGAACTTGAAGATATTTATGCTGGCAAGAGGGTCATGAATTTAGCAAAGGACTTTAATTTAATTGTGGAATCCACTTTTTTCATTCAAACATTTAAATAAATACATTTTCCCTGTGAGAAGTTGTTTATTATTAGATGGGTTAATGTCTTGTTTGATAGAATTAAACAAGCAGGGAATGAGTTCCTCATCACTTATACTTTTCACATTTAGTTTGGTAAATATGCATACATTATAATTAAAACAGTGCAAATATTATGAAAAGTGCATGTTTAGGTATATTTTTTGCATTTAAACTGAAGCATCTAAACTTGGGAGAGTTTAGAAACACAGATTCTAAGATTTAGCAAGTGAAAATCACTTCAATATACAATCCATTTAAATTATTATACATACAGTATATATATATTTTTAGGTTTGAAACAGTTTGCACTGCTGTACATCTAATTTCTGAGGATGTAATTATTTGGTTTGTCAGTTGTTATCTTGCTCAATAATTGCTGACAACTCTTTTGTGAGGGCACATTTACAGGACGTAGAAAGTCCTGTTGCAGCTGCTGCTCCTATTTAACACAAGCAGAGATTTAAAAAAAAAACAACAACGACAGGTTATTCACCCATTTTTCGTTTTATTTGGACACCAATATGTTTTTAGATATAAAATGGAAAGATTTAATGTCAGTAAACAGACAATAACTTGCGAATAAGTTGAAACATTAACATTCAGAGACAATGGAGAAATCCTAAAGGCAGAAATTTGATTATACAGTGTTATCCCAAATTAAGATCTTATCCTAAATTCTTTGTTTGATTTAATGTGGCATTTGAATGGGTTCCAGAGCACTCATTCAAAATCACTATAAAAGCAACAGTCCAGTTGGCTACACACATTTATTTCATACACCTCTGCAATACTCCTTTTTCCACTGAAATGCTTGAAAAAACTCTGGTCTAATAAATGAAAATGAAAGTAGCCCAATTCATTATTTGAATCTAAACAAATGTACTGAAATTTACCATATTTCAGTACATAATATACATTTACCAATTTATTATATGAAATGTCAAATCAGTAATAATAAATTGAAACTACGGTAATCTGTCAGACATCATCCAGTATTTATAAAAACAGTGTGATATGTATCTGTGAAAAACCCTACAACATTAATTAGGAAAATAAATTATTACAATTTGTCTGTTTAGTAAAAATGTGTGAAGCAGGTTTGAGATGTCTCCTGTAAATAAAGCGATGGCTATATTAAGCATACACTATACATACACTATGTGATCAGGATCAGCTCAACATCAGCAAGTCTCTATAGAAAATGAAATTATACATTTTTCCTACTTCTGCTCTTTTTCAGGACTTTGCCACCCGAGCAAAAGTAGCAGTGCAGAAACTCATCCAGAGGGTCGGATTCTTTGGGATTTTGGCCTGTGCTTCAGTAAGTCATATCACACATACAGTTTTTTACTGTAATAAATATTATTCATCCCCATTATGGGGTTTAACAGTTTAAATCATTTTTGTCATATATTCACATAGTTAGTAATGTACTGTATTGGTGTGTGCATAATTCAAAGGATGGGACAGTCTTGAACTGTTCAACCTAAAAACAAAAAAATTTATATTATGAATTGTATATTTCACAAGTATCAGATATTCTCAAGGCACTCTCTGTGCCCTTCCATAGGCGTGCATAGGAAATACAGATGTTAGAAATGTCAATATTGTGCTACATTGTTTCATGCACTTTCTCTATATGATTAGTTTTGTGTTTGTTGAGGTGAATTTACACCATATCAAGTCTAACCATCTCTTGTGTTTCCCCCCAGATTCCTAATCCCTTGTTTGACCTGGCAGGAATAACATGTGGACATTTCTTAGTCCCCTTCTGGACTTTCTTTGGTGCAACGCTCATTGGGAAAGCAGTCATCAAAATGCACATTCAGGTGAGCTGCAGTTAAATCCTATACGCCCATGTAAATAATGCCAGGGACGGTTTTTCCAGTTGATACTTGTGTACAGTAAAGAAAACTTTCCCAGCACAGCATATGTATTACTCGCCTGCTATCTTTTCTAGAGAAAGATGGACATTTTCTAGAAAGTTTGAGATCGGCATACATCATAATGCAATCATAATATTGTTCAGAGGGAGAAGTGTGTTAAATAATGAATCACAGTCATGCACAGCATCGCTGTACTGTATTCAACTGGTAGTAAGGAGGCCATTTTGTGCAGCCAAAGTAGGGGGAGTCAACCATTTTGTGATTGCAGCTGCAGCACCCCCAGTACATTGTACAGTAGGCCGGTCAGACGACAGCAGATTGAGAATTTATGGGAAAGTAAAAGATACATCCTAACCCTTGAATAGGATAGTGCTGTTAGGAGACTTGGCATTACAAACGTTTCTTCTAATCCTGTAAAATCCTTAATTTGTGTCCAGGAATTTGCAGTATGACTGTGATTACCGTCATGGGCTCGACTCTGTTTTCTATGCGAACGTTGGAATTTGCTCACTGTGATTCAGAGAGGAAGGGTTAAAAGCAAAGCTTTTTTTCCACTCTGCCTCATTCCTTAGCATATACGCAGAAAGCATTGTCCTGCATCAAACTAAGAATAAAGGTGGGGGGTATGAACCTAGTCAGCGCAAGCTAAAGCTGATAAACATTGTCTGTGGGAGGTGATGGAGAAAGAGAGAGGGAGAGATAGGGGGAAGAGGTTGGCGGGGGGGGGGGTTGCATGCATGGCAGGCACAATCACACACACGGTAACAGATTACACCCAGTGGTCCCAGGGGCCCCCACTGACAGGGGAGTGTCCTTCCCTGTCTCACGGAAAGAAAGACTTCACCCAGCTCTCCGGCATGTCTGGGGGGCCCCAATCTCTCTTGTAGCTGTTTGGTTCAATTCTCTTCAAGCTCAGGTTCTGCTTCTAATGCAAATGATTCAGTAGTTTACAGTGTGTGAGCAGAAAACAAGAAGTATTAGAAGAAAGCACAGGTGACGTTCTCGCTCATGGGCCAAGGGAACAAAAGGGGATTTTGAGGTGTGTGTGTGTGTGTGTGTGTGTGTGTGTGTGTGTGTGTGTGTGTGTGTGTGTGTGTGTGTGTGTGTGTGTGTGTGTGTGTGTGTGTGTGTGTGTGTGTGTTGTGGGCGTAAATCTCTCAATGCTTCAAAGCGTGTTTTTGATCTTGGGTTTGTACCTGTGCTTCAGGTGTGTTCTCAGTAGTCTCCGAGGAGAGGCTTTTTATTCTGTGCTGCTTTCGCCTTTTGTTCTCATTAAGCATCATGTCTAAATGTCCGCCGTAGAATGGTTAACGTCACCGCCTTTTGTGACGCGGCAGGTCACTTGAGCATGATGGGTGATGTCATGTCGAGCCTTGCCTTTTTGCTGAGGACAGAAGAGCGTGAGGTGTGGCAGAGGACATGGACTTTGATATAGCAAAAGTGAAATGAGAGGATTGTTTTTGTTACACCGTTTGACTTTTTAATCTGAACATTGACAGCAGGATGTTTTTACTTCCACATTACTGTCAGCTCACTTGATGCACCTCATGGTTTTTGATAAGGAGGGTTCCTTTTCTGTAAACTATTGAGAACTGATATAATGCTTCCCCTTGTTGTTTGTTATGTTGTTAATGTGTGTGTGAGCGTGCGTGCGTGCGTGCGTGCGTGCATGCGTGCGTGCGTGCGTGCGTGCGTGCGTGCGTGCGTGCGACAAAATGGTTATGACTAAAATGTGCGTAGCTCTTATCAGCACACTGAAATCAGCGAGGCTGACTATGTCATACCAGTTTCCGAGCAGACACATTTAAGACATCTTAGTCAGCTTTCCTGTGTCGGCCATCTTGCTGCCCCTTCCTCCTTGCTTTGTGTAGGATGACAGATCACTTTTCAGTGCCTGGTGAAGAGATGAACGTGCACAAAATCAATATGCAAGAGCATCACTCTAAAACTTCTTGAAGATGGGATTAATGAGGGGATGTTTCTTTTCTTATTTTTGTTGTTGTTGCTGGTCTCAATTATATATTGTGTTACTTGGATGACATGTTACATAATAACCTTACCAAGAACACTGTAACAAATGAAGTGAAAATGATTGTAATTTTGTAAATGTGACGTTCTGGGTGTTGTATTGACATGGCTGTCACATTTATTTTTGTTCACTTAGAATGTCATTCATCTTTAGCTCCACTAAGGTGGTTATGTTTGTTTGATTGGTAGCAGGATTACGGAAAACTACTGGCCCGAAAACTACTTGCCCGATTTTCATGAAACTTGGTGGAAGAGTGTAGCATAAGCCAAGGAAGAACCCATTACTTTATAGAGCTGATCCAAATCACTTGGCAGATACACAAATCATTTTTCACTTTCATTAACATTGTAAGATAGGGCATGGCCTTGACGGAGGTCTGAGCTCTCTGTGTGTCCTTCAAGCTCCTATTGTTTTTCCAATCTACAGTTCCATTGTTTTTAAATGACCTGGGAAGTTAATGGTGGTCCTCATTAACAAACTGCTAAAATTCTCCCAAAAAGACCAATTTGCAGCATTTGTACTTTAAAACCTCTGATCAGTATACTCAATACTCAGTCGAGGTCCATATATGAGAATGATCTGCATGTCAGAAATATTTTTATATATTTATAAACTGTATATAAAAATCAAAAAACCCTATGAAAAAACGAGGAAGGGATAGAGAGACCCTGCCCGGAGGAAGCCCGGGGCCCCCGTCTGGAGCCAGGCCCAGAGGGAGGGCTCGTCAGCGAGCGTCTGGTGGCCGGGTTTGCCACGGAGCCCGGCCGGGCACAGCCCGAAAAAGCTACGTGGCACCTATCTCTCCAGCCCATGGGCTCACCACCTGTGGGAGGAACCGCTGGGGTCGGGTGCGCTGCCACACGGGTGGCGGTGAAGGTCAGGGGCCTCGACGGACCAGACCCGGGCAGCAGAGGCTTGCTCTGGGGACATGGAATGTCACCTCGCTGTGGGGGAAGGAGCCGGAACTTGTGCGTGAGGTGGAGCGCTACCAGTTGGATCTGGTGGGGCTTACTTCTACGCATAGTCTCGGTTCTGGAACCGTACTCCTGGAGAGGGGTTGGACTCTTTTCTTCTCCGGAGTTGCCCAGGGTGTGAGGCGCCAGGCGGGTGTGGGGATACTCACAAGTCCCCGGCTGAGCGCCGCAACGTTGGAGTTTACCCCGGTGGACCAGAGGGTCGCCTCCCTACGCCTGCGGGTTGTTGGGGGGAAAACTCTGACTGTTGTTTGTGCATATGCACCAAACAAGAGTTCAGAGTATTCGGCCTTTTTGGAGACCTTGAATGGAGTCCTGTATGGGGCTCCGGAGGGGGACTCCATAGTTCTGCTGGGGGACTTCAACGCACATGTGGGCAATGACGGAGATACATGGAGAGGCGTGATTGGGAGGAACGGCCTCCCTGATCTAAACCAGAGTGGTTGTCTGTTATTGGACTTCTGTGCTAGTCATGGATTGTCTATAACAAACACCATGTTCGAACATAGGGATGCTCATAAGTGTACGTGGTACCAGGCACCCTAGGCCGAAGGTCAATGATCGATTTTATAATCGTTTCATCTGATCTGAGGCCGTATGTTTTGGACACTCGGGTGAAGAGAGGGGCGGAGCTGTCAACTGATCACCATCTGGTGGTGAGTTGGGTCAGGGGGTGGGGGAAGACTCTGGACAGACCTGGTAAACCCAAACGGGTGGTGCGGGTAAATTGGGAACGTCTGGAGGAAGCTCCTGTCCGACAGACCTTCAACTCACACCTCCGGCGGAGCTTTTCGTGCATCCCTGTGGAGGCTGGGGGCATTGAACCTGAGTGGACAATGTTCAAAGTTTCCATTGCTGAAGCTGCGGCAGGGAGCTGTGGTCTTAGGGTCTTAGGTGCCTCAAGGGGCGGTAACCCTCGAACACCGTGGTGGACACCGGTGGTCAGGGAAGCCGTCCGACTGAAGAAGGAGTCCTTCCGGGATATGTTATCCCAGAGGACTCCGGAGGCAGTTGCAAGGTACCGAAGGGCCCGAAGGACTGCAGCCTCTGCCGTGAAAGAGGCAAAGCAGCGGGTGTGGGAGAAGTTCGGAGAAGACATGGAGAAGGACTTTCGGTCGGCACCAAGGCGCTTCTGGAAAACCGTCCGCCACCTCAGAAGGGGGAAGCGGGGAACCATCCAAGCTGTGTACAGTAAGGATGGGACGTTGTTGACCTCAACTGAGGAGGTAATAGGGCGGTGGAAGGAGCACTTTGAAGAACTCCTAAATCCAGCTGATGCGCCCTCTTTGTTAGAGGCAGAGCTGGAGGATGACGGGGGATTGTTGTCAATTTCCCTGGTGGAGGTCACTGAGGTAGTCAAACAACTCCACAGTGGCAAAGCCCCAGGGATTGATGAGATCCGTCCAGAAATGCTGAAAGCTCTGGGTGTGGAGGGGCTGTCTTGGTTGACACGCCTACTCAACATTGCGTGGAAGTCTGGGACAGTGCCTAAGGAGTGGCAGACCGGGGTGGTGGTTCCCCTCTTCAAAAAGGGGGACCAGAGGGTGTGTACCAATTACAGGGGTATCACACTTCTCAGCCTCCCTGGTAAAGTTTACTCCAAGGTGCTGGAAAGGAGGGTTCGGCCGATAGTCGAACCTCAGGTTGAAGAGGAACAATGCGGATTCCGTCCTGGGCGTGGAACAACGGATCAGCTCTTTACTCTAGCAAGGATCCTGGAGGGAGCCTGGGAGTATGCCCATCCAGTCTACATGTGTTTTGTGGATCTGGAGAAGGCATATGACCGGGTCCCCCGGGAGACTTTGTGGGAGGTGCTGCGGGAGTATGGGGTGAGGGGGTCCCTTCTCAGGGCCATCCAATCTCTGTATGACCAAAGCGAGAGCTGTGTCCGGGTTCTCGGCAGTAAGTCAGACACTTTCCAGGTGAGGGTTGGCCTCCGCCAGGGCTGCGCTTTGTCACCAATCCTGTTCGTAGTATTTATGGACAGGATATCGAGGCGTAGTCGTGGTGGGGAGGGGTTGCAGTTCGGTGGGCTGGGGATCTCATCGCTGCTCTTTGCAGATGATGTGGTCCTGATGGCATCATCGGCCTGTGACCTTCAGCACTCACTGGATCGGTTTGCAGCCGAGTGTGAAGCGGCTGGGATGAGGATCAGCACCTCTAAATCTGAGGCCATGGTTCTCAGCAGGAAACTGACGGAGTGCCTTCTCCAGGTAGGGAATGAGTCCTTACCCCAAGTGAAGGAGTTTAAGTACCTTGGGGTCTTGTTCGCGAGTGAGGGGACAATGGAGCTGGAGATTGGTCGGAGAATCGGCGCAGCGTGGGCGGTATTACATTCTGTTTATCGCACCGTTGTGACGAAAAGAGAGCTGAGCCAGAAGGCAAAGCTCTCGATCTACCGGTCAGTTTTCGTTCCTACCCTCACCTATGGTCATGAAGGTTGGGTCATGACCGAAAGAACGAGATCCAGGGTACAAGCGGCCGAAATGGGTTTCCTCAGGAGGGTGGCTGGCGTCTCCCTTAGAGATAGGGTGAGAAGCTCAGTCATCCGTGAGGAGCTCGGAGTAG